>CM056498.1:2544071-2965316 GCA_029783415.1 Anisodus acutangulus | reverse complement strand
TGCTCCCGAAGAGAAAGAGGTCTTTGCTGCTTGACTGCGTGAACCAGGTCCAGGTCTTGCATTTGGTATTCCCGTTGTTGATGTCCCATCGAGTTAGCTAGTGTTGGGTGAAAGAGATTTAGGAATGAATAGCAGCCAAAATTCTTGCTCTTGCTGAAATCATTACTCAACATTCTCTCGTGCTCTAGCCATTGCGCTCCCTAGACCGCTTTTTCCATATATAAAATATTTAGTACTACTATTTTCAACTGTCACATTCTAGTTGAGATGAGCCATTACTTGAAGAAAGGTAAGGTGTCAAAATAATTAACGTAAACTCTATTCTCTTGTTCTACTTTTAATAGATTCCTTTCATGTCATTGTCAAAATACGTATAAGCTTATTGGTTCATAATATTGAATTAGGTGGAGTATATATTCTATTTATAAATTTTCACTTTGATCATTACTCCTTCATGCCATAGCCATGCTATTAATTATACTTATTCTCCCCCCTTTTTAAAGGTCCATGTATGTATTTGTCCCCGAACTTAAAAATAGAAAATAAATATTCTATTGTTAGTGATTTTATTATGATTCTTAAAACTTGAGGGTAATGTATTTACAGTTACTCATAACTACTCAGAGTCCGGAACCTAAATGACCTCAAAAAAGTCAAAAGTGACCAAAATACCTCATAAAAAATTAAGTTATCAAAATATATTATGCGCAACTTTTTTGTGCACAATAGAAAAATGAGTTAACGTCCTCCGTTAATATCCGTTACCTGAACTTTAAAAAAATAACTTGCATTGCGCAACAAATATATGCGCAATATGCATACTCAATTTTTTCTAAACTTAGTGAATGTTTAAGAATAGGACTAAGGCATCAACTTAGGTATTAATATAGATTTGTCATGTCTATTTGAGTTGCATCATTGATAAGCTAAGTTTTATACTTTTTATTGTCTTAGAAAATGATTAGATTTTTTAAAAGTAAAATATCTAAATTGATACGAGGGGATTTATTTTTTCCGTAAGCATAAGCTAAAATAATATCTCGTCGTATTAATTCAAGTGTCTTACTTTTCTTTCTAGAAAATAATTATAATTATTTTTTAAGACAACCAAAATTATAAGACTTATCTTACGCTTACGAAAAATAATATCTCATTTGTATCAATTGAAGTGTCTTGCTTTTCTTTTTAGAAAATGATTATAATCATTTCATAATACAACCGAAGATATAAGATTAAGAAAATAATTATAATAAATTTCTATGACAACAAAAAATATAACATTTAGCTTATGCTTAGAAAAAAAGGTATCCCCTCTGTATTAATTTAAGTGTGTTACTTGTTTTTTATATAGAAAATAATCATAATTATCTTTTAAGATAACCAAACATATAAGTTTTAGCTTATGCTTAAGAAAATAATATCATCTTCGTATCAATTTAAGTATCTCACGTTTCTTTTTAGAAAATAGTTATAATCATTTTCTAAGACAACTAAAAATATAAGACTTAGCTTATGCTTACAAAAAATAATATCCCCTCCGTATCAATTTAAGTGTATTACTTTTTCTTTTTAAAAAATAATTATAATTATTTTTAAGGAAACAAAAAATATAATATTTAGAAAATAGTTAATAATCATTTTCTAAGACAACAAATATATAATACTTAGCTTATGTTAGAAAAAGCAATATTCATTCCTTATCAATTTAAGTGTCTTACTTTCTTTTATAGAAAATAATTATAATATTTTTTAACACAACAAAAGATATAAGATTTAGCTTATGCGTAAGAATAATAATACCTCATTCTTACCAATTTAAGTATCTTGCTTTTCGTTTTAAAAAATAATTTAATCATTTATTTAAAATAATCGAAGATATAATATTTAGCAAATAACACTGAACTTATAATTAGAAAAAATAATATGCCCTCTGTATTAATTTAAGTGTCTACCTTTTTATATAAAAAAACAATTATAATTATTTTTTTAAAATAACCAAACATATAAGTTTTATCTGATACTTAAGAAAATAATATCATCTTCGTATCAATTAATTAAGTATCTTACATTTCTTTCTAGAAAATAATTATAAATATTTTCTAAGACAACCAAAAATATAAGACTTAGCTTATTATTACGGAAAATAATATTATTTCCATATCAATTTGAGTGTCTTACTTTCTTTTATAGATAGTAATTATAATTATTTAATAAGACAATAAAAAATATAAGATTTAACTTATGCTTAAAAAGAATATCCGCTTCGTATCAATTTAAGTGTCTTACTTTCTTTTAGTAAATAATTATAAAAAAAAATTCTAAACCTTATTAACATGAATGTTGAATGAAAAAATATCCTCAAAATATTAATCGGATTTTAAGCCCTTTGAAAACTAAAAATTTCTTTAAAAAGTATTTCAAAATTGGATAAAACCGTAACATTTAAACTTTAACTCATATTTAATATTAAAGTCAACAAAAGTCATATAGCATCTTAAAAGTCAACTTAAAAAGTTATGAGTAGTTTGCATATTGCGCATATATTTGTTGCGCAATGCAAGTTTTTTTTTGTTTCTTTTTTTAAGTTTGGATAACGGATGTTAAGGGAGGACGTTAACTCATTTTTATATTACATATAAAAAATTGAGTAAAAGATATTTTAATAATTTATTTATTTTCATGAGGTATTTTGGTCGCTTTTGACTTTTTTGAAGTCATTTAGGTTTCGGACTCTAACTACTCATAACTTTCATATGTTTTAAAAGTCATTCAATTTTTTCTTAAATTTTGTGTTCTGCTGAATACCATCATATAAAATTATTCCGTGTGTTAAAAAAGTCCCTCTCTGAAAGTTGAAAAGATTTAGAAGTTACACATGTAAGGTGTAAGGATATTCTTAATAGTTTGAAGTTTTAGGGAGAAAATCATACGACTATATTATTAGGGGTGAGCGGGTCCGGGTACCCTAACATTTTTTAACTACCCGGACCCTACCCGGTAAAAGATCGGTTCCTAAATTTACTACCCGGAATCTACCCGTAGCAATGCGGGTCCGGGTAGGTTCCGGGTACCCTGTAAATAAAAAACACAAATTAAGCAATAATTTTTAAGCCTATGAGAATAAAAAAGAGTTCTAAAATAATTTCATCAAGTAGTTTTTTAGCCTGCAATCGGAGTTTTTAGTACCCTTATAAGAAATTTTAGAAAACTTATTCATTGTAGAAAAGCTAATTCTATAACCAAAACCTAAAATTGCAAGTCAAATTTGACACTCAATTAATTAAACGTGTTGATTTCAAAATAAATTTGAAAATATCTGAATTAAACTTATTTTCGTGTTCATAAGCTCTTCGATACAAAAGAAAAGCTTTATTATACTAGTAAATTCCTAAATTTCATCTTCACAACTACAACAATATACATAAATTTTAAAAATAGATTTACATTTCAAATAAAAAAGTAATACAAATTGAAGATGAGTATCGCCTGAAATAGAACAGAAGCATATGATATTAAAAAGAAATTGAAGAGTTAGATATGAACCCATATGCATTTTAGGAATGACGTGAACACAACCAAGGGAGAGAAAGAGGCAAGGTGAAGCTTCAATGACGACAACGATGAAAGTACAGAGAAAGCTTCAACAACGACGGCGATGAAGCTCGGTGGTGTAGCTAAACGCCATTGTTATTGAGAGAGTTTTGAGTGTTTTCTCTTAGGGCACAAGAGCATTCTAGAATAAAGGGGTGAAAAACTAAAATATTTATGTCTTGGGTGGGAAAATCAATGTGTAGGCGTGCAACAAACAATTTTGGAGAAAGTTAAAAGTGGTCCAAATGTTTCTAAAAAGTAAAAATATTTAATATTTTATAGGTTCCTGCATTTGCCCGGTTACTGTCTCTATTTGCTTGAGGACCGACCGACATTGTTCGGTTTCTAATTTTACTACCCGGACCCTACCCGTTATTATAATATATCTACCCGGAACCTACCCGTTAGTGTCGGTTCCGGTCGGGTATCTGGGTACCCTGTACCCGTGCTCACCCCTATATATTATTACACCATGTTAAAAGTATTTTTGGACTGGTTTAACCTAACAATTGGCGTCATATATGTTGAGTGTTGAGAATATAATCAAATATTAAAAGTGTGTTCTATCTAACAGCTTAAACTTTTAGATCAGATGGTCACACACTTCAATATGGTATTAGAGCAGGCCAAAGGTCCTGGGATCGAACCTCACTGCCACCCATTCTCAAAAAGAATTTTCACGTGCTTGGACCATGAAAAAAATCAGGTCAGCACGTGAGGGGGTGTGTTGAGAATATAATCAAATATTAAAAGTGTATTCTATCTAACAGCTTAAGCTTTTAGATCAGATGGTCACACACTTCAATAATAATCAATGACTCTACGAGACGTATTGGAGATTGCCGAATGATGGCAGGTGGCTCGGTTTACTACCTGCCAAAGGTAACTTGGAGATGCGTGCGCACAAGAAAAATCTAGCTTTAGGCTTCGGTGGAAAAAGATGGTCGGTCATGTGGGTGACACATAGTGAATTTCGAAAATTAACGCGTAATCATGATAGTGGCCGCGTAAAACTTAGTACGAGTTGTGGATTGTATTGTGATGATGGGCCTCGTGAACTTTGTATGATAGGATGATTGCTTGTCATATGAATAAAATTCACGTTGGTAATTGAAAAAATTATGATGTTACATATGATGTATAGGGATACTCTTAATAGTAGGAGGCCTTTCGTAAAAGTTCTACATATTTATTTTAAAATAGGTAATATTATAATGTACAATAGCAACATTTTACTCAATGTGATCCCAACTGGGGACTAGAAAAGATGGAGTGTACATAGACGTTACTTCTACCTTGTGAGAGGTAAAAAAGTTATTTTCGATAGACTTTTGATTCAAAAAAATAATTTGAAGAGAAAACTACATTATATTGAGGGTATTTTCGATCTGATTTAGTTCAACAAAAATGACCAGAATGAAAGGAGGAGAGTAACGTGGGAAGGAGGGACCAGAATGAAAAGGAGGAATCGGAAAATAGCAGAATCAATCACATGGCTGAATGGACCAATATAGTGGTAGATGTGTCACTACGGCGTCGTTCCCTGCAGTATTTTCCCTTCCCAATAATCCAGATCTTCACGGCCCTATGCATCACCCAACAGTAGGGATGCCAACGGATCGGATCTGGATCGGATCCTACTAGATCCAAATCCAGATTCGTTTTTCATACCTGATAAAAATGTAATTTTGATAAGAATTTTTTTTTAAACTGACAAACGATTTTTACTTAGCTAACAGTTTACTGTGTTTCAATTTTGAAATGTTCATATGAGATATTTTTCTTTCGTTGTCTCGTTTTGATTGTGAGCTATTAATTGAAAATGTTGGACAATGACAATAGTTGTGGAAAATGCTGACTAATATTTTCACAATGCAGAACTTGCATGTGCTTGGAATCTTCACAAATGAAGTGAATATAATTTTAACTACTTGTCTATGGAGATGTTAGTCATTCACTAATATAACATCAATTTTATTATCGAAATTACCTCTTTATTTTTTGATTTTTGAGTTAACGCGGGGATAAATTAAACTTGTTTTGATAATTAAACTTGCAAGGATGTGTTTAACAATTTTAAGAAAATACTTATAAAATTACATTCTAGGTTATGAATATATTTAATAAAAAATGGATCCACGGGTCAGATCTGGACCAGATACGGATCTCAAATACAAGATTCAAATCCAGATCTGATCCGTCATAAACGGATTCGGGTCCGATCCGGATCCGTCGGGTCCAAATTTTGAAGATCCATATCCTATAAAACGGATCTGGATCCACCGGGTCCAGGATCCACTGTCATCTCTACCCAACAGCTTGTTTGGACGATTGTTACCTATTTTACCTTCCATCTCATATTAGTTGTCAAAGTTACTAAAAGTATTTGTCCTATAAAATTAATTATTTTATCTAATTTTATTTTAAATATTAAATATTTTTAAAAATAATTAATTTTAATTAGAGTGCAATTTAATATTGGTTATGTTGTTCTTGTTGTTAGGATGCAATTTATTAAAGAGCGATAAGGATAAAGTAATAAAAATAGATCTTTTATTTTTGATTTCTTAAGAAGTGTCAAAAGGAAAAATGTGACAATTAATATGAGACGGAGAAAATATTTTTTGATTATTACTTAAATTTTGTTATAACGTATAATTAGTTACATAACGATAAAAAGGTTTTATTTTGTGTGACGATCGATTTGATGTGATCGCATTATTACGTTATTTGTTTCTCTGATTTTATTTTTGTTTATTATTTAAAAAACACATTGTATCATTATGTTGAATAGATAATTAAAAAGTACTTAAAGTACTTTTGAATAGTATTAGAAGCCCTTGCGAGAAAAATAGCTTCTCCTATAAATACTTTATGAAAAGTTAGTCAAACATAAATTGATTACAATAATATTGATATAATTTTAAATTAATTGGTCAAATACAATTTATTTTCAAAGTAAATAACTGGAAGTTTGGCAAACACGCTAAAATGTAAAATTTGTATTTATAATAATAATTTATTTAATGTAATTTTATATATAAAGTCTTAAAAGAGTAAAATATACGTAAATTTTACTCCTATTTCATATAGATAAAAAAAAATATTTTTCATAGATTCTTAACTCAAGTAACTATCTTTATTTACATAAAAAAAATTAAATAAAGATCTTTATAAAAGTTCCTCTACAACTTTTTGAACCGAACTCCATTGAGACATTTGAGTGGGAAAGCTGTTGAAAAGATTTTCACAAAACTCCTTTTCTGTAAAAAAATTCCCAACACTTTTTCATCCAAATGCTATTTTATATAGTATCTCATAAAATAAGAGATTAAAAGTAATTATTAAAAAATATGATCTAACTGATGAGACTGATACTTTCTTAATTAGAGATATGAATTTTTTTTATTAGAGTGTTTCTCCGAATGAACCATAGACTTTCTTAATTAGAGATTTCAAGTTTAGACATAATTTTTTTTATAAGAGTATTTCTCCAAATGAACTCTATAAAATTCAAATTTAAATATAATCAGACTTTAATATAAATATCTGACGACCTCAAACAAAGGAAAACATCAATAGTTGTACTCCTATAACAATTGGAGTATATTATTGTTGGCGTCTTTTCTCTTCCTTATCTTCTCCAGTTCCCCTCACTGTTCCTCTCTTGAAGCTCGCGCCCCTCTTCACGAGCACTTCTTCTTCACTCTCACAAACCCCCAAAAACAATAAAGAAAAGCATTCCCCAAAAATCTGAAAGTTGATACAAAAAACCAAGCAAAATAATCAGACTTTTCCCCCATTGATGACCCTAGCTTTTTTGAAACCAATTGCTTCTCAAATTCTACCACTTGTCACACATACCCAATAATCCTCAAAAAAAAATAAAATGAAGAGAGATCGTAATAGAGAAAAATCCCTAACCCAACAAACCCAAGGAAACTCTTCAGGTAAAGCTAAGATTTGGGAACAACATGAAGAGGAGGAAGAAAAAGATGCGGGTATGGATGAACTTTTAGCTGTTTTAGGTTATAAAGTTAAATCATCAGATATGGCTGAAGTTGCAAACAAACTTGAACAACTAGAAATGGCTATGGGTACAACAATGGAAGATGGAATAACTCATCTGTCAACTGATACAGTTCATAAAAACCCTTCCGATCTTTCCGGTTGGGTGCAAAGCATGTTATCTGAGCTCAATAATACTACGAATTTTGATGAGAACGGATTAGTTGAGTTGAATAAACAAAATCGTACCACAATCATTTCTGATGATGATTTAAGAGCAATTCCAGGTGGTGCTGTTTTTAACACACTCAACGAACCAGATTTATTATCATCAGAGAGTGGTAGTAGTAATAAACGGTTGAGATCGAGTTCAATCATAGATTCTGCAAGGCCAGTTGTACTAGTTGATTCACAAGAAACTGGTGTGCGACTTGTTCACACGTTAATGGCATGTGCTGAAGCTGTACAACAAGAGAATTTTAATTTAGCTGATGCACTTGTTAGACATATTGGAATACTTGCGGTATCACAATCTGGTGCTATGAGAAAAGTTGCAACTTATTTCGCTGAAGCTTTAGCGAGAAGAATTTACAAAATCTATCCACAAGATAATTCAATTGAATCATCTTACACAGATGTGTTGCAGATGCACTTTTATGAAACTTGTCCGTATCTCAAATTCGCTCATTTTACAGCTAATCAAGCGATACTTGAAGCTTTTACAAATTGCAATAAAGTTCATGTTGTTGATTTCAGTTTAAAACAAGGTATGCAATGGCCTGCTCTAATTCAAGCATTAGCGTTACGGCCTGGTGGGCCTCCAACATTTCGATTAACCGGAATTGGCCCACCACAGCCTAATAACACGGATGCTTTACAACAAGTTGGATGGAAATTAGCGCAATTAGCTGAAACAATCGGGGTCGAATTCGAATTTCGTGGATTTGTTACAAATTCATTAGCAGATCTAGATTGTTCGATTCTCGATATTCGAGAAACGGAAGCGGTTGCTGTTAACTCCGTATTCGAGCTACATCGGTTGTTATCTAGACCCAGGATGATTGAGAATGTGTTGAATATAATCAAACAGATGAACCCGAAGATCGTTACGATCGTCGAGCAGGAAGCGAACCATAACGCGGTGGTATTTCTGGACCGGTTTAACGAGGCGTTGCATTATTACTCAACGATGTTCGACTCGTTAGAGAGTTCGTTAACTCAACCGGTTAACAATCAGGATTTGGTGATGTCCGAAGTTTATTTAGGGCGGCAAATATGTAATGTTGTAGCTTGTGAAGGTGCGGACCGAGTCGAACGACACGAAACACTGAGTCAATGGCGAGTTCGTATGAACTCGTCTGGGTTCGACCCGGTTCATCTCGGGTCGAACGCGTTTAAACAAGCGAGTATGCTTTTAGCTCTCTTCGCAGGTGGTGATGGTTATAGAGTGGAGGAGAATGATGGTTGTTTGATGTTGGGATGGCATACACGGCCGTTAATTGCAACGTCAGCGTGGCAGCTCACGGCGGCGCGTGGCGAGTTGTAATGAGTTAACTCAGTGTTGGCTGGGTGGTGATTGAAATGTGAAGAGACAGTGAGAGAGACGTGCCTAAAAATGAGTCAAATCATGTCTTTCACCTTTTTAACCTCTTTTATTTATAAGTCAGCCACTTTGTTTTTACTTTTAACCACTCTATATTTTTGTTGTAGTTTTTTTTTGTTGGATTGGTTAGATTCGCAACTCATTTGTATGTCAGGTGTATCTGTACTTGGCCGTAATAAAAAAAGCTAGGAGTGATTTGGTGTTGGAAAAAAACTTTTATTTTATTTAGCTGAGTTGGAGTTGTGAAATAAAGAATTATTTTTCTAAGTTTCTTTCTTTTATTATTTTGCAGTGTCATAATTCTTTGAGAATGGTTTAATACTTTAATTTACTTTTCTTCTTTAAATTCAGATATATTGTAGGAATGTCACTATTTACGTTGACTAAAATAAGTACATTCCTAATTTTATGACTCATTACAAATGATATTTTAATTATGATTCTGAGATGATTAGTAAGATATAACATATGAAATCAATATAAAATAAAAAAATTATAGATCTTTGTTCTATGTAAGATTGAAACTTGAGCTTAAAAACTGTGTATCGAGCATCACTCATCAAATCTTCTCTTCTAATGGATCTTAAGTAGCGCTAATTCATATTAGTGGGGCTCCTATTGATCGGTAAATATTTAGTGATATCGCGTGTTTACACAAAATTAATTCAATTATCATATATGTTTAAATATATATCATGTATTTAATGATTTGATGAACATCCGATTAAAATTTCACCCTTCTTTTCTTTAAAATATAACGAAAACGTTACTTGATAAAGTGCATATTAAAACATAGTTTTACAATGAGAGCGAGTATATTCACTTGATCAAGTACTAAGTAGTTCAAAAAGTCAAATAGGGAGTAATACATTCAAGTCTTGTATAGTTTAGTGATATTTCTTCTTCTTCTTAATTTTATTTTACCTTTGTCAACTGAAATGTACTTATTTTCTGGACTTATCAAAATCGCACACACGAATGAATGAATTATATTATATAATTCTTATGCCTCAATTGTCAACTTTATACTTCTTAAAGTCCTCCATCAATCATATGCATTAACAGTAGTCTTCGCTTTCATATTCTGTTTTACATATAATTATTTGATAGGAGTATTTAGAATTCACTGCTTAGACTAATTAAAATTCGAGTCACGTGGGTCCTTTTAAAAGAAAACGCTCACATGTATTACTCCATTGTCCATTCACACGCTTAAATTCCAGAATTCTAATTAAGGTCGAAGAGATTTCATTCATTCTACCGCATTCTTTGATAGTCAGTGACGGATGTAGTATGCAAACAACAAGTTCATCTTGAAAAAAATAATTTTTTAATTATTTTCATTAATGAAAGAGTATATATATACAATTTATAATTTTTCATAATAGGAAAATCTTATTCATATTCTAATACAAAATCCTATTCTAGTTGTACAAGAATCTTATAATTATTGTAAGTGTACAAGCCTAATTTAATACAATATTTCCACTAATTATGGTACAAATCGGCTACACTAATTATGGTACAAAATCAGCTACCAACCATGATATACACGGGGTTTGTATACCGTGTATATCACGGTTTCACTTTAGGTAAATGTCTTTGTGAAACCGTGATATACATGGTATACAAACCCATGTATATCACATGTATATTTAACACACCCCCGTAGTCATAGCGGGTGGTCTTCGTACGCTGAGACTGTCCCTAAAATCTTCAAAAAGGACTGAGGGAAGACCCTTTGTAAAGATGTTTGCAATTTGATACGTGGAAGGGACATAGCAGACGCGTACTTGACCACGAGCTACCTTTTCGCGAACAAAGTGAATATCCATCTCGATGTGTTTAGTGCGATGTTGAACAAGATTACCAGAAAGGTAGATGACACTAACATTATCACAATAAACCAAAGGTAGCTTTCTAAATAGGACAATGAAGCTCTAAAAGAAGATTACGTAACCAACATGATTCAGAGACCACATTGGCCACCCGATACTCGGCCTTTGCACTAGAGCGTGATAATGTAGACTGACGCTTCGCAGACCATGAGACCAAGTTATTATCAAGAAACATACAATAGCCGGACGTGGAACGTCTGATATCTGGAAAACCACCCCAATCAGCATCTGTATACGAGACAAATGTAGATTGCGATGACGGATATAAATGCAAGTCATAGTCAAGTGTTCCCTGGATGTATCAAATAATGCGTTTGAGCGCGTTCATGTGTTCAACCCTAGGATCATGCATAAACAAGCACACTTGTTGTACGGCATATGTAATATCTGATCTCGTGAAAGTAAGAAACTGAAGAGCCCCTGCAAGACTGCGATAGCGGGTTGAATCCTCGTAAGGTGAGCCAGCCGCAATACCCAGCTTGGGTTTAGTATCAACGGGAGTGGAAGTAGATTTGCACGAGGACATGCCAGCACGCTCAATAATCTCAGTTGTATACTTCCACTGGGATAAGAACAATACACATGCATGACGAGAAACATCAATCCTCTAAAAGTAACTCAAGGGCCTCAAGTCTTTCATAGCAAACTCAAAACTGAGCATGGTCATGATAGACTTGCGCAAAGCATTAGTAGAGGCAATCAAGATAATATCATCCACATTTAATAAAATATAAGCAAGGAAGGAACCACGACGATATATGAACAATGAATTATCAGACCGGCTGTGTGAAAACCCAATAGATGAAATATAGTATGCAAATCTCTTATACCAAGCCCGCGGGGCCTGCTTAAGCCCATACAAGGACTTATTCAATAAACAGACATGATGAGGATATTTTGGGTCTCGAAAACCCAAGGGCTGATGCATATAGACGGTCTCCTTAAGATCACCATGTAAGAAAATATTCTTCACATCTAACTGATGAATGGGCCATGCTTTGGAAAGAGTCAGACTGAGAACAGTGTGAATGGTAGCCGGTTTGACCACCGGACTAAACATCTCACCACAATCAACGCCAGCTTACTGAGTCTTACCATCATCTACAAGACGAGCCTTATGCCTCGTAAAAGAACCGTCAAAATTATCCTTATGAGTAAAAATCCACATAGACCGAATAATATTAAGACCAGAAGGACGAGGTACCAACTCCCACGTCTTATTTTCAATAAGAGCATCATATTCGTCGGTCATAGCCAATTTCCAATTCGGGTCATTTAATGTGGACACATGGTTACGGGGTAGGGGGATTTAAGAACATTAGAATTTAGATTAAAATGTCTCTTCGGATTAAAAATACCCCGTTGACTACGAGTGATCGGTCTGTGACTCGGGGGAGAATTGGGTGGATATTGGGTCAAATGTGGAAGGGTGACAGACGGGCATGCTGGCCCAACACGAGAAACTGAGGCAGGGACTGGAACCGAGAGCAGTGGTACGAAACTGGGTTGAATATTTGGCCTAGTCTCTGAAACAGTAGGGGCAGAATTGGGCTGAATATTTGGCCCAGTTGTTGGACCCAAGACAGTGGTAGAAGGACCAGTGGGCAGTGGGCCCACTAGCGGATTTTGGGTGCGGGACATGTCCTATAAATGGTGGATAATATATGGGAAGACATCGTCATTTAAAAATTATACGAACTAGACCCGGGGCTATTTACCTTTGCAAAGGAAAATTGGGTTTCATCGAAAACAACATGGCGACTAATGATGATTTTATTAGACGACAAATCAAAACACTGGTAACCACGATGATTAGAGGGATAACCCAAAAACACACAAAGAGTAGAGTGGGCTTGAAATTTGTTAATTGTAGTTGACTGAAAGAGGGGATAACATAGGCACCCAAAAACTTTAAGATGTGAATACGAAGGAGTCTTATTATATAAGATTTGAAGAGGGGAAGAATATGCCAAACCTTTGGTAGAAAGTATGTTAAGAAGATATGTAGTCATTTGTAGAGCATGATGCCCAAATGAAAGGGGTACGGAAGCATGAACCAATAAAGTGCGGACAATATTATTAATGGTACGAATTTTGCGTTCGGTTTTCCCATTTTGTAAGGACGTATGAGGACAAGAGAAATGAAAATTGATTCTATTATTACCAAAAAACTCTCGAAAGAACCCATTATCATATTCTTTGTCATTATCACATTGAATATTTTTGACTTCCCGTTCGAATTGGGTACGAATAAAAGCCCTAAATTTTTAAAAAGTGGAAAACGTGAGATTTTTTCGCTAACGGAAAAGTCCATTAAAAATTAGAATAATCATCCAAAAATAGAACATAATAGCGATGGCCCAAAGAACTAAGAACAGGAGATGTCCATAAATCGCTATGAATAATATCAAATGGCATTAAAGTATGAAAATTAGAGTCTACAAACGGCAATCTAACATATTTTCCTAGAGAACAAGATTGACAAATCGGAGTACTACACGAAATAAAATTATTTTGATGTAAGGAAGAAACAATAGACGACCCAGGGTGACCCAAAGGTACATGTCATAAGGAATGAGCGAGAGCTGCAAAAGTAGATGGAAAGCCTTGACTCGAGAGACTGGATGTGGGCATGATCGAATAAAGATCTCCCTTACTATCACAGCTCATGAGAAGAATCCCCGTCTTGAAATCCTTCACAGAAGGAACAAATTCAACATAAATGGAATTATCAATGGTGAATTTACGGACATACACCAATTTTTTTTATTAATTTAGGGGTATGAAGAGTATTTTTCAAGATAAGAGGTGGATGGGGAGGAGACATAGTTTTATGACATTAACCACGAATTGGAATTGAATTGTCATTACCAAGAATTGTACCACGATTATTGTTCAAATTAGAATAAGATGAGAGAGTACATTGGTCGGACGTCATGTGTGTAGTGGCTCCGGTGTCCATGTACAAATTTGCGTCCGGGAGATTTAATCCAAGTGTGTGCATCGCGACTTCAATGTCGGTAGGGATGGGTCCCGCTGCATGATGGGCCTGGTAGGGCCGAGGCCCAAGCACGCCGCCTGGCTGCCCCGACCCAGAATTACCTTTCGGGTTCCACTGTGGGCCGGAATAATTAGGCATGCTTGGCTGCTGAAACTGGGCCCAGTTCGGGTGGGCAGTGTACGACGGAAAATAGAGGTTATTGGGCCCATGCCCACTGGCCTAATTCCATGACCATGGGCCCCAGGGATGTGGCCAATTGGCTTGCGGCCCATTTCCCCGAGACCCATTTCCACCCCCGTTATTGCCACCTCGATTTCTGCCACAGTTTTTGCCATTATTTTTGCGATTCTGACCCTTTTTTCCGCCACCGTTGTTGCGGTTTTGGCCGAAATTATTGGAGACGGATGGAGAAAAGTTTGGCTCGGTCACCATGATGACAGAAGGGGTCCCAGTGGCCGCTTTCTTAGCCAAGTCAGCTTCTTCGAGCGTGAGCATGGAACAGGCCTAATAAAACTGCGGAAGAGGACTGCTGTGACGAAGAAGCGTACCGACGCCACTATAGGCCTCAGATAGGCCTGCAACCATCTGAAGGACAAGACGGTCGTTGGTAACGAGCGCGCCAACGTTGTGGAGTTGGTCCCCTAATTCTTTCAACCTTTTGCAATATGCTGAAACGTTGGGGAAATCTTTCATATTGATGTGGGAGAATTCTTGCTCAAGGGTAACAACACGAGAATTTTGATTATTTTGGAATATATCACGTACTATATTCGAAGCTTCCATTGCTGTAGCGTCTGGTTCAATAATCGTTTGCAACAGGTCAGTAGATATAGTGGAGTAAATCCACCGAAGAACGGTAGCATCAAGAGTCGTCCATAATTGAGGATCATCCTCAGGTTTAGGGACCCCCGTATCCGCAGGAGCAGTGGGGATAATGTGATAGAGGACTTGATGCGAGTGTGCATGAACTTTGAACAGTTCGTCCCACATCGCGTATTGGACGTTTTCTATTTCAAGAATGACAGGGATGTGATTCTTGATGTTAGAAATAGTAAGGGCAGGGTGAAATGTGTTCTTAGCCATAATAGCAACGCAAGACGTGATGTATGGATTTGGAAGGAAATTCGAGAATAGAAAAAAAAAAACCACAGTCGGCCACGGAAATTGGGAAGGGAATGTCGGAATCCGAGGCAAAAGTCGACGGAAAGTTTGGTGAAAAAAATAAACTAGACTTCTGATACCATGAAAGAAATAATCTCTTGATTATTTTCATTAATTGAATCCGCATCGTTAGCTTGGAAGGCTAGGGGTT
Source organism: Anisodus acutangulus (assembly GCA_029783415.1). NCBI lineage: Eukaryota > Viridiplantae > Streptophyta > Magnoliopsida > Solanales > Solanaceae > Anisodus > Anisodus acutangulus. The sequence continues at coordinate 2,949,903 of CM056498.1, read as the reverse complement.
ATAGTCGACGTCGATTCATTATTTTTAACGTCTCTAATTCAAAACCGAACATGAAACTTTGGTTTCATTCGGCTCCTTTATGGAGATGAGTCAATTTATAGATCTAAGATGTGAACAAAATTAGAAAAAAAAGAATTCTACCCATAACATCTATCTCAGCTTTTGGTCTAAATACAGATAAAACGAATAGCTTTGTAGATGATCCTTCTAGAAGAGGGGGATTCTAACAACCTTTCTAGTTATTTCGTTCTCTATTTCTATTTAATAGGATCCTTAGTATATATACAATTTACAATTTTCATAATAGAAAAATTATATTCCTATTCTAATACCAAAACCTTATTCTAGTTGTACAAGAATTCTATAATTATGGTAAGTGTACAAGCCTAATTTAATACAATATTACCACTAACTATGGTACAAATCAGCTACACTAATTATGGTACAAAATCAACTACCAACAGTGATATACACGGGTTTGTATATCGTGTATATCACCGTTTCACTTTAGGTAAATGCCTTTGTGAAACTGTGATATACATGGTATACAAACTCATTGATATCACGGGTATATTTAACACATCTTAACTCAATAGTTTTAACGCCGAGCATAAATTTATGTATAAAAATCACTAAAATTACAGCAAATAGTAGGTTTGAAAAATAATAAAAATATAATTAAATTAATATTAAAAATATTGAAGGGGAGTCTTGGAGTAACTGGTAAAGTTACTGCCATGTGATCAGGAGGTCATAGGTTTAAGCCGTGGAAACAGCCTATTGCAGAAATGCAAGGTAAGGATGCGTACAATAGACCCTTGTGGTCCGGCCCTTCCCCGGACGCCGCGCATAGCAGGAACTTAGTGCACCGGGCTACCCTTTTTTAGTATTAAAATTTTTAAAGATTGAACTCATAAAATTTAATCTGAATCCACTCTATTGGTGCTCACTTTACTTCGGTACCATCAAGTTTTCTTTTAAAAAAAGTGAAAATATATTGTTCTGGAATTGAAAACCATTAAGTTTGTCTGGCATTAATATCTCGTATAATTATTGACATGTGACTTGCTTAATATAGCAAAATAACCTTGAAGATAAATATTGTTTTTCATTTATGTCATCAAGACAGAGAAATCGTCAGTATTTTTGTTCATATAACCATATTGGGTAGTTTTTTGTGGTTAACAAATCGCATTTGGTCTAAGTTTAGTTCCTTTTCTATATTAGTGCATCTGCAAATCTTGTTAAGAGCTCAATTCACTTGGTACTTCTAAAAGTAGTAAATTTGTACCTAACAAAAGTGGAATCTCCGTTTCTCCTATTATAAAATAATTAATGGAAAAAGATTGACTTTTTATAATGTGCTACCTAAATTATATTCATCTTTCTTTTTTGTATTTTATTATTTACTTTAGGCCGAAGAGTCATGAATCTAAATCAAACACATAATTTTCAGAATTTTCGATTCGATTTGATTAGTCAAATAGTTCAATCAATCTCAAACACGAATTATACTATATATAATCACAATCTATAATTGTGTCGGATAGAATATTATCATATCTTGTATATTACCATTCTAAAAAACAGTCGTTCTACCTACCAAGATAGAGGTAAGGTCTGCGTACACTCTACCATCTCCAGACCCACGTTGTGGGATTTCACTGGATATGTTGTTGTTGTTGTATATTATCAATGATAGAATATTATCATATTTTGTATATCTTTTATATTAGGTAAATTTATATTTCAATTGTAATTAGGAAGAATTAGTTACCTAGTTTGTAGCCATGTAACACTATATATATTGTACACAATAATCAATGAAAGGCGAGAAACATATTTCTACATGGTATCAGAAGCCAAACTCTAACTTCTTTTTCTCCTTAAGCCGCCGCCACTCCCCCCTCGGCAGCCCTCTTCATCGGCAACCCTCTCCATTCTTTCTTCGACTTTCCTCTCTTCTTCTCCAATTTTCAATGGCTAACTAACCTAAATTCCATCATGCTCTTGCAGTTAACAACATCAAGAATTTCATTCTCATAACGTTTGAGATGGAAAATGTTCAGTATTCATCTTGGCCGGAATTATTTAAGATTCATTGTCGTGTATACAAAGTCATCCACCATATCATCCCTATAAAATAAAGGCCCCTAGAAAGACCTGATGATTATGATGATGAACTTTGGTCCCGCTTAGATGTGGTTGCCCTACAATGGATCTACGACACGATCTCGAACGATATATTGCATACAATCATTGAAACCAATGCCACTGCACGACAAACGTGGGAGCGCTTGAAAAGTATTTTTCATGACAACAAGACACAACGTGTCTTGTAACTGGAAAATCAATTTCAGGCCATTTAGCAAGACGATTTTTCTAATGCGTCGGCCTATTGTCAAGAACTTAAGATGATTGTCGATCAACTCTCCAACGTCGGAGTACCGGTCACTAATCAACGATTGGTGATGTAATTTACTGCGAATTTGAATGAAAATTACGACGGTGTCACTACCATCCTCGAACAAAGCACGTCATTGCCTCTGTTCTATGAGGCTCGTTCGAGACTCATCCTTGAAGAAACTCAAAAAACAAAGCGGGCAGCGACTAATGCCAGCACAGCTGAAGCCGCTCTCGTAACCACCGGCGGTAATCATGCTAACCCGAGAGGCTCGGCTCCCACCCCATCGCACAGGCAAGCCAACAATCCGACACGTGGCTAACATTCCCAGAATAACAACAAAGAAAGAAATTCTGGAAAACAGTCGCGACAACAACGGCAGCGCAGGAAACAGTGGCAACAGCGGTAGAAGGAAGCCACCAACAGCGGCAGCAGCTTTCGCTGTGGGATGTCTACCCGTCATGGGTTGTGTGGGCCCCACTTGCATAGCTGCTCCACCTTGCCCCTACCCGACGTCCTCATGGGCCTAACCTCCGGCCCAACAGGCCAGTACAGCATCCTCGGCGCACGTCCACATCAGCCGTACAGTCTACATGATTTTCCTACTTCAACCTACGTACCGATGGATATTGAGGCAGTTATGAACACAATGTCTCTCAATGTTTCTCACAACAGTTGGTACATGGACACTAGCGCCACATCTCATATGACGGCATCCTAAGGTACTCTCTCGTCTTATTTCAATATGAGCAACTTAAATCATAATATTATTGTTGGTAGTGGACAAGGAATTCCCATTCGAGGTTATGGACAATCATATTTTTCCCCACCACACCCATGTTAACCTTAAACAATGACCATGCCACGAAACTTATCAAAAATCTAATCTCTGTGCGTCGTTTCACAACCAACAATAATGTTTATCTTGAATTTGATCCTTTTGGTTTTTCTGTGAATGACCTTATGACAGGAATGCAAATACTGAGATGTGATAGCATTGAGGACTTTTATCCTATCACCACCGCCGTCATCCATCAAGCCTCCTCTCTATCAACCTTTGCAGCAATTTCATCTCATTTATGGTATAATAGATTAGGACATCCGGGAGACTCTATTTTACCCTCCTTAGCAAAAATAAATGTATTGCTTACAAACATGTCCCTTCTCCTCTTGTTTGTGAATCTTGTGTTTTTGGAAAACTTGTCAAGTTGCCATTTTATTCTTCATGCACTTGTACTTTAATGCCTTTTGATATAATACACAGTGATTTATGGACTTCTACTATCTTAAGCACGGTCGGGCATCGATACTATATGTTATTTTTAGATGATTATTCAAACTTCCTAAGGACGTTTCCCATTGGTAATAAGTCCTAAGATTATTCTATTTTTTCGTAATTCAGCACTTGCATAAGATATAATTTGAAAAGATTATTAAATGTTTCCATTGTGACAACGGGAGGGAATTCGATAATAATCAATTCAAAATTTTCTGCACCAAACACGGTCTTGTTTTTCATTTTTCCTGTCACCACACCTCTCCACAAAATGGCAAAGCTGAACGAAAAATTAGAACCACAAACAACTTAGTTCGTGCCCTCCTTGCTCACACTTCTATCCCCCCATTTTTGGCATTACGCTCTATCAATGACAATCAATTTTTTGAACATTCTCCCAAACAAGTCTCTCAAACACAAGTCTCCCACTCAAGTTCTCTATCTTCGGGATCCTTCCTATAAGTATTTGCGAACTTTCGAATGTTTGTGCTACCCCCTCCATCCCTCCACACAAATCAATAATCTGCAACATCGGTCATCTCCATGCGTCTTTCTTGGCTACCCCCTAACCATCGAGGTTACAATTGTTACGACTTGTCAAGCTGAAAAATAATCATTTCTTAGCATGTCATATTCGATGAGTCTCAATTCCCCTTTGCCAAACTCAATTCTACATCCCTAAATTCTTATGAATTCCTAAACGATGGCTTAAATCTCCTTCTAATTCATTACTTGCAAAATCAGTCATCACCAACACCGACAATCGTCCCCACCACTATCGTCCCAAGGTGGCAATCCACCCAGCCCCACAATGGGAGCCTCAGAATAGCCCGTTACGGCCTTCCATCTCGACTGTCTTTCAACTAGCCCCCTCTCCCCGACACCACTACCCCTTCTCAACCCCACCTCATACTCCCGGTAGTCCACCTAGTCCCCGCCTTTACTATTTGGCCACCCTATTCCAATCATGTCCAACCTCCCGCGGCACACCCAGAGACAATGGAAACTCATGCTATGCACAGTATTTCCAAACCTAAAGCCTATTTAACTTATCCACTTCGGTTGCCCCTTCCTCTATTCCTCGAAATCCGAAAGATGCCTTGTTCGATCCTAATTGGAAAAATGCAATGATTGACGAATATAATGCTCTTATTGAAAATAAGACATGGGATCTAGTAACTCGTCCTCCTGATGCTAATATTATTCATTTTATGTGGATTTTCAACATAAAAAGAAATCTAATGGTTCTTTTGAAAGGCATAAGGCCCGTCTTGTAGGTGATGACAGGTCTCAACGGGTTGGAGTGGATTGTGATGAAACTTTCAGCTCGGTTGTAAAACCAACGACTATTCAGACCGTTCTCAATATTGCTTTGTCAAAGTCTTGGCCCATTCATCATCTTGACGTAAAAATACTTTCTTGTATGGAGACCTTCATGAAACCATATATATGCATCAACCTATAGAATTCAGGGATCCGATGCATTAAGATTATGTGTGTCTTTTGAACAAATTACTCTACGGACTGAAACAGGCTCATCATGCATGGTACCAACGGTTTGCTGATTTTGAATCCTCTATTGGGTTTTCACATAGCAAATCTGATCATTCACTGTTCATCTATAGTAAGGGTACATGACATACATCCTACTATATGTTGATGATATCATCATCACCACATCTTCTAATGCACTTCGCCGATCCATTATGTCACTCCTTGCCTCTGAGTTTGCTATGAAGGATTTGGGGCCTTTAAGCTATTTTTTGGGCATTGCTATTACGAGACATGCATGTGGATTATTTCTTTGTCAAAGAAAGTACGTTGAATAGATCCTTGACCGAGCAGGCATGACGTCTTGCAAATCGGCACACACATCGGTAGACACTAATTCTAAACTCAGTGCCTCTTCGAGTTCTCTGTATGCCTACCCGACTAACTATCGCAGTTTAGCAGGAGCATTGCAGTATCTCACTTTCACTAGACCAGATATATGCTATGTCGTGCAACAAATATGATTACATATGCACAGCCCGACGGATGAACATATGAATGCCCTCAAACGTATTTTGTGATATGTGATATGTACAAGGTACTCTTCATTTCAGCTTACACATGTACAAGTTCTCACTCTCTGGTCTCACATTTTATTCTGATGTTGACTGGGATGGATGTCCTGATACTCGTCAATCCACGTTGGGTTACTGTGTGTTTCTCGGAGATAACTTGCTTTCTTGGTCTTCTAAAAGACAACCTACCATGTATCGATCCAGTGTCGAAGCTCAGTACAGAGGTGTGATGAATGTTATTTCTGAGTCTTGCTGGATACGCAACCTTTTACTTGAGCTTCGCTGCCCAATCCATATTACTCTGATAATGTAAGTGCGATATATATTTTCGGCAATCCCGTTCAATATCAACGCACTAAACATATTGAAATGGATATTCCTTTGTACGTGAGAAAGTTGCTCGTGGACAAGTTTGTGTTCTTCATGTTTCTTCCCGATATCATATTGCTGACATATTCACTAAAGGACTTCCGTGCATACTCTTTGATGATTTCCGAGCAAGTCTCATCGTACGAGAACCTCCCGTTTCAACTGCGGGGGTGTGATAGAATATTACCATATCTTGTATATTACCATATTTTATATATCTTTTATATTATGTAAATTTATATACCAATTGTAATTAGGAAGATTTAATTATCTAGTTTGTAGCCATGTAATACTATATATATTGTACACAATAATCAATGAAAGACGAGTAATATAGTACCCATTACAAAAAGATCATATTCGACGTTCATAGATGATTTTTACGAGAACTTTTTTCTTGGAAGAGTAACCAGAAGGAATTTTCTTTCAAGAATTATTAGAAGATCATAGCTTAATGTCGGGTTAAAAAGAATAAGAAATGCTTCAAATTAGCTATAGAAGAAGGCGAAGGTTGCACCAGAGACTAGATTAATTTTTTTTATTGTCATTCCATTGTGATGTAACAAAGACCGACAAGCTTTTAGGCTGACAAATTTCTGAAAAGGGGTGTACATGCATGCCATCTTAAGCATATTCCATAGCGGAAACAGGAGAGGTAAATGAATTTTTTTATAAGACATAATAAAAATTCATATAATACGCGCAATTTTTGGCTCGATGATGATGTAGCCCAATGAACAAATCTATAAGGTCTTATGGATCAAAACGGACAATACCTACTATGAAATTAGGTCGTGACAACACCAATTTAAAATTTAGTCTTGATAGGCAGAACTCGTTTATGTTTAGAGAGTTTGGTAATATTATCAAATTCACTTTTGCATTTTGTAGATGCTTTAGTCATATCTTCATTCACGCTGTCCTCCGGGGCATAGTCCAGTGGCAAAGCCTGGGCGCTATAAGGCGCTCTGGCATGGGACATCGTGGGTTCGATTCCCCGCAAGCACGAAGAAATTCTGCATGTTGGGAAATTTGACCTTGTCTCATTGATCGGTTATGCGCTCAAAAAGCTGCCACCGGAAAGACATCCGCGATTTACCTGGTGATAGTTGTTGAAGGAGCAAGCCTGGAAACCTGGATTATCAAAAAAAAAAAATGTAAATTTGAATTCACTATACTTGTATGAATTTATATCCACAAAATGAATTTCCATAATCGGAGAGATAAATGAAGGAAAGAGAAATAAAGTAGATAGGTCCTCATTTACACCATTTATACTATTTAGGTACAACATGCCTTCTCAATAGGAATCTACAAGGGCAATGAACCATGCTCTTCCCATGTGCACTATGTTTTCCTATAAGTATTAATTGTTGAGACATCAAAATTGAACACAAAAGGCATTTATTTCCATTTCTTTCTTTGTAATGTGACTTTTGAGGGTCCCCTCCAACAACAAAAAAGGGGTGGTGGGGTGGGAAGGGGCACACATTTGAGTGCTCACTTGTAAATAATTGTCACTTTTTACCTTATTTTTGCTTCTTTTTTGGCTTTTAAAATTTTTGGAGTAAATAATGGTTCTATGTGAAACTATTTTCTTATTAATAAGTTTAAAAAAATATAACTTTTCTATACTTTAAACTTTCTATTTTACCCTTAATCATATGATTCTATAGCCACATAGATCTCATGACATATTTATTATCACAAGTTTCAAATTTTTTTATTTATTTCTTAAACTTTAGTCTCATTCAAACCAAGTATGTCATGTAATTTATTTTACACTTTTTTACCACGTCGTCACTAAACGAGGTAGTAATAGATTTAATTAGTACAAGATAAGGGTAAAGGATCACCAGCCAAGTTTAAATGTATAAGGGTTTTTCGAGTCAAACTTAGGGAAGGAGGAAATATGTATACTTCCCATAAGATTAATTGTTTTTTTGTTTTCATCCCCGTGCTAGGTATCCACGGTAAGAATTGATTAAATTGGTCTCGCACCGAAAAATCTTATATTAGGGGCAAAACATTCCCTAGTTTCTATCAAAGATAATTTTTATACTTACGCTTGAACCCGAAATCCCTAAATAAAAATGAAAAAATACTTACCACTATATTTTACTTTTAGTGAACCTAGAAAGCATTAATTTCCATTTATTTCATTGTATGTGCCTTTTAATTTGAGGGTCCCCTCCAACAAAAAAGAAAGGGGTGAGAAGGGGACACACAATTGAGTGTTCACTGTTGTCCAGGCAAAACTTAGCCATAGCATTAATAAAGAAAAAAGGATACTCTATAATAGTATTTTGTGTACAAAATTTGGGATATCCCCACATTAAAAAAATTTGCACGTGTCTCTTCATGTGTGATTTTGGACATTAGGGTCCCCTAACACACTCTTCAAGATCTACATGATATATTTTGTTGCCTCCAAAAAAGTTTACCTTGATATGATGAATTTTGCTTAGTTAGAATAGGTAACAAGTGACATCTCAATTCAGAAATTTGAATTGTTCAAATAATTTCTATGCTAGTGAAGTGAATTATATGTACTTCAATTTATATGGCATAGTTACTATTCATTGAGTTAAATGGAGTACTTTTTTTACTATGATATTCAACAACTTTAGTTATTACTTTCAAGTTTTAACTATAAGGTTGTGATTTATAATATTTCTATATTGTTTATGTTCAATTTTATCTCAAAATTGAGAAATCAGTAGTCGAAATCATACATTTAAGATTCTTATCATTGAATTTACTGGACGTTTAAAATTATGAATTCAAACCATAATACTCGTTGAGATTTGAATGCATGGAATTGTAAAAAATTTCCTAACTTTTACACGTTTGCTATCCATTCAGAAGAAAAATTACATTTACTTTGAATGGAATTTTGGAGTAACGATAAATTTTATCTTCGTGTGATTTATACGTTACGGGTTTGAATTGTGAAGTAAGTCACTAATACTTGTATTAGAATAAATTATCTACATCATACCTCCTTAAGACATGATTATTTTCCAGACCTTGCATAAATGCGGAATATTTTTGGCACCATTTTTTTTTCATTATTGAATAGTTCAAAGTAAAATTTGCATGTTGTAGTTATAGTGTATTGGATCCAAGAAGTTCTGAATATGGACCCACCATTTGGTTTTACCAAACAAATTTGCTAAATTCTCTTAACTGTTTGACATGTAAAAGATGAATGGATGGATGAATGGATGAATGAATGAATGAATGAAAGAAAGAAAGAAAGAAAGAAAGTTGACAGGTAAAAGATGAATGAATGAATGTTGACAGGTAAATTTTTTCAAACCTCATGAAGTGTCAAAATTTTATTGATGTAAATTATTTTCAAACTTCATAAATTGCCTTACCATAATTATTGATTTTGGACTAAAAAGTTCCATAATTAATTCCCTAGTAAAATGTCCATGTGTAGTTTAAGTAGTTGCCAGCATGCTAATCAAAGAACTAACAACCTTAATTATGGCCTAAGTTATCATAGGATAAGATCAATGCATCTCATCTTTATCTTATATTTTATTCTATTTAATTGTGGTGATGAAGTAAAGTTTTTTTCTTACTTGAGTAGAGTGTTAAAAAAGTTCTTGTTATTCAACACTCACGGACAAATTAAGGTTTTTTTTTTGGTTTTTTATCAAAGTGAGATTACTTTTAAGGTTTCCAAGCTTATAAATAATTATCCTATACAATGAATCATCAAAATTATCCAAACTCATGAGTCGATCACATGTTTATCAAAGACCAATTAAAATTAATAAAATCAATTATAAGTAATTGATAAATAAGTTAACAGAATCTATCTGCATAGCCTGCTTTTAAATTATATCTAGTGCTTAATTAGCTTAGTAATTTTAATATCTCCTTTTCATTTGGTTCATTTGTTAACAAACTAATACGAGTATATAAATCAGCAGAGTATAAAGATGGAAAATGGGTCAAATTAATGAAGGCCCCAAAAGGTTATTTGGGTAGACAGAGATCAAAACATATATTGCCGGGCCCGGTATGGGTAGGAGGAAGTGCAAATATAACCGATTTTGAGACCATTTTTAAATCATTCCAGAAATTTATAATGTTTTGCAAGTTTAGTCACTTTAGGAACAATTTCAATATACGGATTGAAGTTGCAAGAAACTTACCTTAGGAGCAACGAAAAGTGAGTTTAAATCAAGTAATGTTGTTGGAAAAGCTTGAAAATATCACCAAATTACAATGTTACAAGCTTGAAGAAGTGAGTATTAGTGAATATTATTTAAATATTCACCATATATGCCCCAGTGCGGAGGTGTGAGAGGTTGGCTATGGACGGGTTCAGAAGGGGTAGAGGTAGGTCGAAGAAGTATTGAAGACAAGTGATTAGACGGGATATGACGCAAGTGCAACTTACTGAAGACATGACCTTAGATATGGGGTTGTGGAGGGAGGACACGAATTAGGGTAGAAGAGTAGTAGGTACTCGAGCATAGTCCTACTTATGTTTACAAATTGATAGTTGTAGTGTTATTACTGTAGGCCCGATTAGCCTATCACACTTATAAGCACATTATTGTTTTATAGTCCACTGTAGTTTGATTTCAGTTGCTATGTGTTCTTTAGTGTATTTTGTTTAGCTTATTTAATTGTGTTAGCTACTGCTTGTTCGAATGCACTTTATACTGCTTTAATTCCTTATCTGAGTATGACCGTTTCTCCTGATTTACTCTTTACTCTTGCTTTGTTTTGATTGTCTTTCTTATGATTATGTTTTGTTTTGAGCCGATGGTCTTCCAGAAACAACCGCTCTACCTATCAAGGTGGAGGTAAGGTCTGTGTACACTCTACCCTCCACAGACCGCATGGTGTGGGATCTCACTGGGTATGTTGTTGTTGTTATTGTTGTTGTTGTATTCACCATATCTCATGTAATTATTAGTGATGTTTAATTATGGTAGAAATATGATCCCTATTATATTAGGATTCCACATTGTACACACTATATATATTTGTATTAATGAGAAAGACTCCACAAAGGGAGATTAATACAATCTTACATAGTGTCAAAGCCAAACTCTAAAAACACCTAAAACCCTGCTTCTTCATTCTTCCAGTGTCGCCGACCCCCCCACCCCACCCACTTGACCGACGACATCCACACACAAAATTCTTGTTTTTCTTTTGTTTTGGTTTTCTGTTTTTGAGCTACCATGTCTCCTCTTACATCTCCTAATGCTTCTGCCTCCTCCACAGTCGTCATTGACAATCCCCTCCCTCCTCCGCCTATTCCTTCCATCCGGCGTTTACCTTCACAAATATCAAGAATTTTGTTCCCTTAATTCTTGATCAAGAGGATGATAATTATGCTTCGTGGGAAGAACTGTTTTATATTCACACATGTGCATACAACGTGCTTGACCATATTGATGACTCTGTCCCATGCCCTCTCGACATCCCAGACACGACATGACGTCACTTTAACGTTATTCTCCATATCTAAGGATTTGCTTCACATTATTATGAAATTCGGTGCCTCGGCTCATGAATTATAGGTACATCTGGATGAGATATTTCATGATAACAAAAATACATGTGCCGTGTATTTGGAGGAACAATTCAACAACACACGTCTAGAGAACTTCACCAACATGTTCGAGTATTGCAAACAATTAAAACTTGTTCTAGATCAACTATTAAATGTGGGGACACCAATTTCCGAAACGAAGATGGTTCTCCAACTTGTTACAGGTTTACCAAAGGTGAATACGATACACTAGTAACAATGATACAACAATCCGATCATCTTCTCAGTTTTAACAAGGCTCGGTTACAATTATTGTTGGAAGAAATCCGACGTGCCAAACAAGACGAACGCAATCAGAAGGCATTTACGGTTGATAGTCAGACTATTTTCGTCGCCCCTACCACCAGCCAACCACCATCGGACAACCAACAACATAGGGTGGTCGAGGAGGTGGCAAAGGCGGACGAGGCCGCAACAACGACAAATGTGGCCAAGGTCGCAAGCTTGGCGGAAAGGGTGGCCAACAGCCGCAGGCCACTGCTGCATCAATATGGGCTGGCCTACGGCAGTGGCCCAACACTGGACCTTGGGCCTCTGCCCCCAATTTATTTTCAGCAAATGTTGCAGGCCCAGAACAATTTCCAGCAACAGGGCTTTTGGGCCCAGTGCCTTGGAGCCGCCCAGTCCAGAATCAGCCCTACCAGGCCCATATCAAGCAGGCCCAGCAGCAGTACCCTTTTACCGGTCTGGCCCCCACTGATTTGGGCCAGGCCTTCAGCAATTTGACAGTCTAACAACCCGATGAAAATTGGTACATGGATACGGGGGCCACATCTCACCTCACTCGCTCTGCAGGTAATCTTCCCAAACTGTTTCGTTTAAAGTATCCTCAATTTATTATTGTTGGTAATGACAATCACATTTCAATTTAGGGTTATGGTACAACCTACACCCAACCGACTCTCCCACCATTCTCCCTAAATAACGTCCTATATGCTCCCAACATCATTAAAAACTTAATATATGTCCGCAAATTTACATGTAACAATTCTGTCTTCGTTGACTTTGACCCTTTTGGTTTTACTGTGAATGATCTTCGTATGGGGACACCTCTTACGAGATGCAATAGCACGAGGGACCTCTAGCCCTTTCCATCCACCTCCGCTGCCAGCTCATGCTCTCCTATATCTCTCGCTGCTATCTCTCCGTCAACTTGACATAATAGGCTTGGACACCTAAGAGCTCCAGTTTTTAGATTTCTTAGAAGCAATAACTTTATTAGATGTAATAATGAGAAACTTTCCCAATGTTGTATTTCTTGCGCTTTAGGCAAACATGTTCGCCTTCCTTTTAAGTCATCTTTAAGTGTTACATTTTCTCCCTTTGATATTGTTCATGCTGATTTATAGACGTCTCACATTACTAGCTCACTAGGTCATAAATATTATCTAGTTTTATTAGATGATTACTCTCATTTTATTTGGATTTACCCACTAAAATTCAAATCGGAAGTTTTGCCAAGTTTCTTGAATTTCATATTTTTTGTCAACACACAATTTGAAAAAGCCATCAAATCTTTTCAGTGTGATAATGATTGTGAATTTAATAATTCCATATTTAACACATTTTGCAAAAATAATGACATGTTTTTCGGTTTTTGTGTCCCCACACCTCCTCTCAAAATAGCAAAGCAGAACGAATCATCCGCACCATAAATAACATGGTTCGTACTCTCCTCTTTCATGCCTCTATCTCTCCATCTTTTTGGGTTTATGCATTCAAAATGATATAATACATTCTTAATATTTTATCCACTAGTACTTTTCATAACATGACCCCAACCGAGATTAGGGTTGCCTTTGCTACCCTAATCTTGCCTCTACTGTCCCTCATAAATTAGCACCCTGAACCACTCAGTGTGTATCCGTAGGTTTCCCATCTAATCATAGGGGATACATGTGCTATGACATATCCACTCGTCAAATTCACGTCTCTCGTCATGTAACGGTTGATGAGACAATCTTCCCATTTAGCAATATACAAAAATTCTGTAACACGGATTACACTTTTCTAGACGAGTCAGACATCTCCACCGTCATACTAACCGAGCTCTCCCGTACCGCCACCACTGCCACCGTATCTATGTCTCCGCCCCACAACGCTTCCACCACCGACAGTGTCTCTGATCTAATTCTGTCATCACCAAATGCCACTACCACTACCAATAATCAGCACACCGTCTCTGTCACATCCAGTCAGTATCTCTGACGCCTATCGACACACCCAACTGATGACTATTATGTCCCCGTCACTGACCACCACCAACCCCGTAACTATACCAGTAACCGAAACCCATCTCAGCACCGGTACCCGAAATAACCCAACCATACCGCTACACCGTCAATCCAATCCCTACCTACCACAGTCATTAAATCTGATAACAACTAACCCAACCCACATCAATTTACCAAGATCATCGCCCCCACCCATCCCGATGTCCTCCCCAGAAACAACCCACCCAATCCACTGTTTCGTTGACCAATCCTGCAGACAGCCCGACATCGTCCCTGTCACCAGTGACCCGAAACCGCCTCTCTACCAAAATACCAACCTACCCCTGCCCCACGCACTGTATGGAAACACATGCCCAACACAGGATTTTCAAACCCAAGTTCAATTTAACCTATCAACACAAACCATATCTCTAATTCCCAAAAACCCAAAATTAACCAAACTAGACCCTAATTGGAATGCAGCTATGCGTGAGAAATTTAATACTTTAACGAAACAACACACTTGGAATTTGGTTCCTAGACCAGATGGGGTGAATATGATCTGATGCATGTGGCTATTTCATCATAAATTCAGAGACATTGGTGACTTAGACGCTATAAGACGAGACTTGTGGTTAATGGTACAAATTAGTAAGAGGGTATCAATTATGGTAACACGTTCAGCCTGGTTGTTAAAACGGCTACTATTCGCATAGTTCTGAGCATTGCTATTGGTAAGCATTGACCGATTCATCAGCTGGATATGAAGAATGCATTTTTACATGAGGGCTTGAAAGAGACTGTTTACATGTACCAACCGCCTGATTTTGTCCATCCAACAACCCCTCATTATGTATGTCGTCTTTGTAAGTCACTTTATGATTTGAAACAGGTCCCTAGAGCGTGGTATGAATGTTTTGCTAATTACATTGTGCAGATTGAGTTTGTTTATAGCAAGTGTGATAATTCTAGCTTTATTTTTCATCGAGGTAGTAATATTGCTTATTTGTTGTTATATGTGGATGATATTGTGCTCACTGTCTCATATGATATTTTGAAAAATGAGATCATTGCACTGCTTAAAATCAAATTTGTCATGACTAACTTGGGGAAGTTGAGTTACATTTTGGGGATATCAGTGAGTAGATACGCAAACACTATATTTCTATGTCAGCGTAAGTATGTAAAGGAGATTGTGTACAAGGTTAAAATGGCAAATTGTAAGATCATGTCTATTCCAATTTACTCAAAATCGAAGCTAAGTGCTGTTGATGGTGATCCAGTGTTCCATCCGACACTTTATAGGAGTCTTGCAGGTGCTCTTCAGTATCTTACTTTCACCAAGCTTGACATTACTTATGTTGTTCAGCGGGTGTATTTGTTTATGCATGCCCATAGGGAGCCTCATTTTACTGCTCTTAAGCGTATCATTCGATACATTAATGACACACTTGATTATGGATTACATCTATATCCCGTTGTACCGACTAGGTTGTTGTCATATATGAATGCAGATTGAGCAGGTTATCCAGACACGAGACGCTCTACCTTCGGCTATTGTATGTTCTTAGGGGATAATCTCATTTCATAGTCTGCCAAGAGGCAAGCCACCCTATCCCGTTCGAGTATAGAAGCAGAGTATAGAGGTGTTGCAAATGTTGTTTGTTGAGATCTGCTGGCTCCGAAACCTTCTTTTAGAGCTTCAGTGTCCCTTGCGTAAGGCGTCTTTGGTATACTGCGATAACATATCCGCCATATATTTATCTCATAATCCGGTTCAGCATCAACTAACCAAGCACATAGAGATGGATGTACATTTTATTCGTGAGAAGGTTGCTATAGGACATGTTAAGGTATTGCATGTGCCATCTTCGTATCAGTATGCAAATATCTTCACTAAAGGACTACCTAAACAACTATTCCTCGACTTCAGATCCAATCTAAGCATCCGGCCTCTTCCCGCTCCAACTGAGGGGGTGTATTAGTGAATATTATTTAAATATTCACCATATCTCATGTAATTATTAGTGATGTATAATTATGGTAGAAATAGGATCCTTATTGTATTAGAACTCCACATTGTACACATTATATATATATTTGTATTAATGAGAAAGACTCCCAAGGTAGATTAATACAATCTTACAGTGAGTCTTGAATTTCGAATATGAAAACTAAGTTAAATCAAGTAGTGTTATTGGAAGAGCTTGATAATATTGATATAGATGAAGATTATAGTTCAAACTTTAGAAAAACTACTTTTAGTTTTGAATATATACGCCTATAACTGTAGACATACATATTTGACGTTTGATCTTGATAACCAAATTTCAAGCACAACTTTTAAAAGTTTGGACTTGGCAAGCCGAACTTTAGGAAAAAATATCAAAAGTTTGTTGTCAAACTTCATATACGATTTTTGCAACTTCAATCGGGTATGCATAAAATTAATTTTGAAGCGGTTAAATTTACAATTTTTCATAGCCCATATTAGCATGAAACACCTTTCATGTCCAAACTGATCATATGTCTACTGAATTGACCACATTTACTTGGTTTTAAAAATGCACAAATATTTTCCTTTCTCCTGCTGCATCTGAGTCGGCCTCTTTTGATTTGTGCCTGCTTTGCCTGCCTCTCTGAAGTTGCTTTCCATTTGAGAGCACATAAACTTTCTTGATGTATACAATCAGTCCTTTGTATGGTGTCAATATGCAGTCTTTGTGTGTTTGTTAAAACTAGGGCTTGTCTTATCTTTTCTACTTGACTTGTGTGCTTTGTTGGATGCTACCTTCCTCCTATTGGAACCAAATCTGATTATGCATACCCCTGGTCTGGTCTATGATGTTGTCTGAAAAATTCAAAACCTGTAACTCCCTCCCTTCTCTTGTAATGTGATGCCCATCAAATGTACGTTGTTCTTTTTTCTCTATTTCCTTATGTTTTCTATGGGATATTTGAAATGATATACCTTTAAAGTATATGAGATATAGATGACTGGGCATATATCTGGCATATATCAAGTTTGTCTGTCCTTAGGTATATCAGGTATGTTTAGGAAAATTCTGTATATCAGTCTTTGGGTGGTTGGACTAATATGTGTATTGGGTTGCTTTTTTGCTTTTCTTTTAAAATATGTGGGAACTTAGTGTCATTGGGCCTGCTTCTTCTCTAATTGCGTGCGCATCGTACTGTATAGGGGGGGACAAAAAATTCGGGGAATCGAAAAAACCGAACCGAAATTCAGTTCATTTTTTATTTTTTTAAAAATGATTTTTTGAAAAATCGAACTGAATCAGGATTTAGTGATTCGGTTCGGTTTTTAAATTTTGGATACGAACCGAACCGAAAAATTGAATTAAATATATAATTTTTTTATTTTAGGCTACTACTATCTATTGAATCATAGCCATTGAAGTCAATCTATGAAGCTTTTATGGAAGTCGTATGCGTCATGAACTTGATTAACATATCATGGAAGCATTGACATAAAATGTAGGGAGAGAAAGTAGTTGTAAATTAGTAAAACTTTAAATGGTCATAACCCTGCACTCGGATGTTCGTTTACTCGATTTTTTTTATTTTGCGTATTTTTTTGAGACGGGGCCGGTCAAACTGCCGAAAGGCGGTTTGGCGTAGCCAATTTTTAGAAATAGGTCCGTTTTCCCAATCAATTTGTGTTTTCCCCCAAATCGATTTCTAATTTTCTTTTTTCTTTAGTAAACATCTCACGATACACAATATATTTCAACGTCGAAATTTCATGATAGTGTAGGTGTGAATGTCAATTTCAATTTTGGAAATTCAATTTTAAAAAAAAAAAAAAAATTCCCCACCCTACCCGGCCCGGCCCACTAGAAAAAATCGATATAATCCGATACGTTCGACGATATAAATCGAACATATCATTTTTTTTAAAAGTTGTATTCGCTTTTTTTAAAAAAAAATTGAATTTTATTCGGTTCATATTTTTCGGATACAAAACCGATATAAACAGATATATGCCCACCCCTAGTACTGTATGTCTGCTCGAGCCCAATATAGAGTAAACCATGAGGATTTTTATTTCTCTGAGGTCTGCTGGACCATTTATTTAGCCTGCTGATTGTTGAAATTAGTTGTTTAAATCTCATTGTTAATATTTAATTGTGATTAGTTGTTTAAATCTCATTGTTAATATTTAATTGTGACTGATACAATTAGCATACCTTCTAACTCATATATTTGTTTTTCCCTCTGTTTGTTGCATGCCCACGGGGCCACCTACTTTCGGTTCCTACGAATATCTTGAGTCGTTGGGTCTACGAGCCCAACAACATCATTCTCATTGAGTCTGTGAGCTATGAAGGCCCAATTATGGGTAAAAATAGTAGAAGTCTCAGCAATGGGTAAAAATGGCCTAGACAATAGCATTTTTCCTTTTGAATTTTCATAGACGGTGCTTGATGGGTCGGTATACATGCCAAGCCGTTCGCCTTATTTTTATATATTTTATTTGCTACTTGTGTAAAACGCAAAATTATTATTGAGATCTTTTAATTAAAACTTTATTATAATAGAGTTGATAGTCTTAAAAAATAAATGAATTTTCAGGTAAAGTTAGTAAAAAATTCAAATTTTCTTGGCTATTAACTGATTCTCAGTTTTCTCTTAATTAAACTTGGCTAATAAAAAATGAGAATAATTTGATTGGAATTTTTAAAGGAAAGATCATGGTTCTCCAATTTGGCATGAGTTATTGTTTTTCAAGCTGATTTATAATTGCCTTTATATAAAAATGTGAATTTTCCTTTATTAATTAAAGTTCAGGTAGGGAAATAAACTCCCTTAATGGTTGACCTCTTAATAAAATTATTTTTATTAAGGTTATATTTTTCCTATTTTTACATAAGAAACAATAAGTTTTTACTATCTCTTTGGTAAAAAGGAAAACAAAAGAAGTGTCTTCACTAAAAGGTTGGAATTTTATAAAGGAGGTTTTTGTGCTTACCTCATAAAAAATGTGTGTGAAAAAGTTTTTGGCGGAAAATGATTTGAATGACTACTATTTGTAATATTTTAAACACAACAGTTTTAAGTAATATTATATCATATAAGATTCGAGGTCAATCGTATTTTACAAATCTTTAATATCGGGGTGCCTAACACCTTTTTCAGAGGATCATTTGAACTCTTACCCGAACTCTGATTTAAATTGAATTTTTCTCTTGTTTTGGATAATCCTTTTAAATATGGTCTTCTAATTTTTACTTATAAATTAGGTGGTGACTCTAAAAAAAATATTCAAAAGCCCATAAGTTATTCAGTACCTTTTATGTCTGGTGTAAAAGTGAACGGTAACACAGTGAGCTTAACGACTTTTATCCCTGAAACATAATCAAACGACCTTTGTCCCCAAGTATAATAACTTTCACCAATAACCGCCCTACAAAATTCATAGGCGACTTGTAGCAAAGTGCCTTTAGAGCTTCTTTCCCGCAAGCAACATGTCTTAGTTCAATATCCACACAAAACAACTTGTCAACATTAGCTGGAAACTTAAAAAATACACATTTCCATGCTCGTTTCTCCCCTAGAGCCTTCATATAGCAGGAATTTACAGTTTTCGTGGAATAGTATTTAAGTGGACTAATTCTTTCAAATAATTTGACTACACATGGTGTTGTCAGACATTTATTGTAACAGTCAAGCAAGGGATTAATACTAGTTATAATGCGCCTATTTTTTTTTTTTTTTTGTTGACAAAGGAACCCGCAGCCGCTACTCTGTCGAGTGTGCACAGGGTAAACCCCGGACTGACGCAATAGCCTGCAAACCACGTCAGCCGATTAACCACACTTGGCAAGCCATGTGTGACAGGCTCAACCAAGAAGGTTTATGCAGGGGATCGAACTCGTGACCTTGCGGTCCCGTGCTCTACTGCTACACCAACTTGGCTACCCTTGCGGGTATAATGCGCCTATTTGAACCTAGATAAAATGGAAATCGATGTCAAATACCTTGGCCAAAAGGACACAACGACTTGTTACATATTGTAATGAACAAATTTATGCCAATATCAAATAGAACATTAAGCAAAATACCTGGAAAAATCACATTTCCAAATATCATAATATTCCTATATACACTATTACTCTCAGAGATGTATTGCTCTCTAATACCAACAAGAACAAAAGAATCAAAGTCTATCTTGAGGTCTTCAAGAGTGTGAAAAGCAGAGAGGTCTCCTTTACCATTGTAAAAATCGCTATACTTTGGCATGATAGCATATGAACAGACATAATCAATATGCACATCAGAAGGATGCATAGAAAACTACTGATGTTATCAAAAGATTTATACAAACAAAACATGTTAGTAATATCCAACAATAATTCTCGAGCATTATTTGTGTGACCAACTAACTTCACGTTCTTCAAACCTATCCCTGGATCCCATAGAGGAACAATTAGTCCATTTTCAGCTAGAACAAGAGAAAAATTGCTCTTAATTCTTATGAATACATGTGCTACTTGGACATGATCATTTTCATGCGTTTTATCAAGCAAGTAGAAGCAACTCTAGTTGTCTTAAATTCCACACATTCTAGCCATATATTAAAGCAAATACTAGGCAAATCAGTTCCCGAGTACCCTCGAGAACAAGAGATTCAAGTTCTACATGTGGATCGCAAGTACGTGAAAGTCGGAAGGTGGATTTATCTCAGTTTCATCATAGTTTAGACCTTCATTTTTCGGAGATGTAACATCACTTCCAATAAAGATGTAGCACTCGCAATCGATGTTGCGTACACAACATACCGTTTCATCTCAAGTTAAACCTTCATTTTCGATACATATGTCGCACTTGTAATCGATGTTGCGAACACAATTTCCTGGTTGTGCAATCTCAGGTCCTTTGTTAGGCCTCATCTCTAGCTGAGTCAATCGATCTATGATCTGCTTCAAAGTATCTTGGATCCCATTCTGAGTAGCAACCATAGCCCTTTGTTGCTCATTCAGCTCATCCATAACCGTATCATGTTTAGTCAATATCTCCTCCATAGTTTTCATTCATGTTCTTTCCCGGTGGCGGAACTTGCCCAAAATATTAAGGGGAGCGGTAACTACTAACTAAAATATTATAATTGAAATTTATAAGAATAAAATATAATTTTATCAAAGATTTAAAATAACATCAACACAATAAAAATATAATATATAAAAGGAAAGACGTACCTAGAATTAAAGTGCCGTCCTTCGTTCTTTTAAAGACTTGAAATCATTAATAATTGAATCAGAGCTAAAACTTTCAACTATCTCTCTTTTCAATATAAACCATCATATTGTCACCAAGAAATTCATCCTCCATATTATTACGCAACCTTGTCTTGATTATCTTCATTGTTGAAAATGATCTTTCTGTAGTAGCCGTAGAAGCTAGAAGAGTAAATAAGGCGGATTATCCGGTCAATCAAGTAATATGTATTCACCCTCCCTGTTTTTTCCAAAGCTTCACAAAATTCAGACATATGTTACAAGGTATTCAATTCTGGATGACTAACGGCTTCAAGAATAAAGTGTTTAAGTTGAAATCTCAAATTTGTTTATCTCTATTGAGGGGATACTTTTCAACTTGACATTGATAGGGACTCCAATTGAGATAAACTCTTCGAACTTCATCTCTTCGATTCACTGGATATTCTCAAATTTGGGGACGCTTTTCGGAGTCACGTTCTAAACAATTGACATCAAATTCATCCATGGTGACATTTTGAATCTTGCAAAGTTGCTCATCCAGTTGAACCGTTTGATCATCGGAATGATGCTTTTCAAGTGTCGATGTTGAAGCTATACAATTTTCATCTTTGTTGGAAGCTTTCCTCTTGAAAAATACATCAATTTTCTTAAGTTTGACCATCGTACCACTCCTAAAAAAATACATAAATCAAATATCAAAGATAACATCTAAATCTGAAAACAGAACTAAGTCCGAAAAATTCGGCTTTTAAAGTCTTAATCTGTTAATTCCACTCTCATAAGCGAAAAATAGCCTCGTATATGATGAAACAAACATAAATTTGTAATCTTTTGCTGATTTAAAAGAAACCCATATCAAGAATTACCCATTAAAACCCATATCATGTATATTGAAAACAACATGTAATTGCTTATGATGCAACTATGCATCCAAGGCATACTAGATTTATGTTTTGTAGAAGAAAAAGAGACCCAAATAAATAAATAAATAAATAAATCTTCTGCAGTTAAGTATTACCAGAGATGAAGAGACGAGTGGAGAGAAATAGATTGTGAGATAGTGGAGCTGTGCTGCGAGTGTGAGTTCGTGAGTCGATGGTGCCGCCGAGAAAGTGACAAGATTTAGGATTTTAAATCGTGAGTAGTATATATTAAAAAAATTGAGTTTTTTAAGGGGGGCCACAGCTCCCCTCCGCTCATACCATAATCCACCAATGTTCTCTCCATCATTGTTAACAAACATGTCACAAAATTTGAGGCTCTGATACCAATTGTCAAGCTCTAGCTATATAATTACAGAAATTAACAATCAATTGAACACCATATTTTTAGACGATTTTATCTTGTATATAATAGAAAAACAAATAAACTATTACAACTATCTAGTACTGAAATTAAGATAGAATGGGCTATGAAATTTCCTAGCAAGCTCGTAACCTAGAGAAGAAGAAATGGGAGATTTAGAAGAGAGAAAGATATGAGAAATTGAGAGAGAAAAAGAGGAGGTGAAGAAAATACCCAAAATGACTGATATCTTGTAGCCGGGTCTGTTAGGTGGTTATATCCCCCCAACAATTGAGCTTGATCTGGACCGTTTGAGCTCATTAATTGCTAATGAATCTATACCATCCACGTGGCAATTATTATATCTAAATTTTCTAAATAAACCTCCAGCTCATGACACAACCAATGACCCAAGGTTTTCCAAAACCCATTTTGTAGCCCTAAACTAATCTCAATCCATTTTCTAGTCTCCTTTTAAAGTTTTTGACAACTGTTTATCCCTTATTTTCTATCAATATCTTAGGTGTCTCTGTTTTTTGTTATTTTGTTTGTTTCCTCTTAATTTTAATTTTCTTTTTTTGTTTTGTTTATCTTCTTCATTTTTTGTTCTTTCTTTATTTTTGTCTTTATTTTCTTTTGTAAAGATAAAAATGAAATACAAAAATAAAAATATTAAATTAATAAAATATAAGAAAATAATTATTTAATTAGATTACAACAAGAAATAATATAAAAACATACTATAGTCACTAGCTTATTTATTAAAATTAAAATTAAAATTAAAATTAATAGAAAATATATTTTAATAACTTTTCTCTTTTGCAAATGAAAACAAAAATTATATGTATCTAAAATATGATTCAATTTTTTTGTAATTATTTTATAATTTGCTAAATAGGATATAAAAATATCAAAATTAAGCTTAAGTTCTATTTATTGATTTCTTTAATATTTTTTATTGTATATTAAATAGAAGCGTGGTAAAAGTGTAAATAAACTAAACATTTCAAAAATTTGAACCTTTTCTGATAATGTAATTGTTTATCAATGATACTCTTTTTGTACAACTCAAACCTCCAAAGCTCCAAACCCTAATCTCTCTTCTTGCAACCCTTACATCACCTTACCACACATTTTCTTCTCTTTTTTTCGAGCATATGTATAAAAATTGTACCATTATAGTATAGAATATATATGACTATTTTATATGTATGAAAAATGTATCATTGATCTATAGAATATGTATCCGTACAATATGTGTATAGAAATGATATTATTGTTGTATAGAATATGTATAGATATTCTTGTATAGAAGTTGTATCATTGTTGTATAGAATATGTATCAATAATGTATATGTATAGAAACTGTATCATTGATGCATAAAATATGTATCCATACAGTATATGTATAGAAAATTGTATCATTATTGTATAGAATATGTATCATTATTGTATAGAATATGTATCGCTACTGTATATGTATAGAAAATGTATAATACGTATATAAAATGTATCATTGTTGTATAGAATATGTATTCCTATTTTATGTGTATAGAAAATGCATCAATATTGTATAATTTGGTATAATAAATCTATAATTAATGTATACTCATTAATTATACATATTATACAATTATTATACAAATTATAAATGTTTTTGTTAGGATTTGAGTCCCAAATCCGACCTAATCAGAAAATAGTAAATAAGCGAAGAACAAATAACACAACAAATAGCACACAGATTTATAGTGGTCTCTCAATGCGAGAGCTACGTCCACTTGCCGCTACAGATTTCACTATAATCAAAATAGGGAGTTTTAGTTTTGGCGGTGAATTAGGCTCCACAACTCAACCGTTTTAAGGAGTTAATTTCAAAGTCCCCGGAGAACGAGAAATAAGAATAGGCCTTTAAGGCCAAAACAGCCAAAGTTTTTATGCCATAAGATCTGTAAATCAGTTGTATAGAAATGGATCGCTTCATCCATATCTCGTCGGCGTTGTTGCCGGCGATGAGCCTTGTTGTGAGTCTTCATCTCCGGTCAGGTGAGCACAATGACAAGAGAAAAGGGTGGAGGTACTTATTCTCTTAACTTTAATATAGAAAAAGACAAAAAAAACAAATTAAAAAAATCCTCACTTCAGACTAAAGCTGACCAGTGGGCCGGGCTCGGGTCTGGCGGGCCGAGTTTGGCGGGATCGGGTCGGGGCGGGACTGGTGAAGAGGGCGGGATCGGGCTTGGCGGGATTTGTCGAAGTCCCGTCCCGATCCCATCGGAATCGGGTCGGGGCGGGGTTGGGTCGGGTCAGGGGCGGGATCGGTATCAGGTTCCGGCGGGTTTTCCTTGTTTTTTAATAACATATGTAAAAAAAAACTCAATAATTAAAGAAGACACGATAGTGTAATAAAAACATCCCAAGGCTGTTTTGTGTCTCTTATATTATTTAATAGACATATGATTTTTTTGTAATACAAATACAATTGTCGAAATTGCAACTTTGTGGTGTTATCCAAAAGTTGCAAATTACATAATAAAATTGCAATTAAAAAAATTACATTCGAAAAAAAAGCATGTTCTAATTTCTTGATAATTTCCTGTGGTTCTTCGGTTGGAATTGGTATTTGTTGGTCAAATTGATCCACGTCGCTTCCACCACCTTCGGATAAGAATCGTTGTAGTTTTCGTCTTCTTCTTGGTTGATCTCCGGTTGACCGCACTTTCTCCGCTCCGCTCGTATCCAATCTCTGAATAATACTGCAATTTCCAAGCTGTCTCCGGCTAATGAGTGTCTGTGGTCTCCTATTTGATATCTGCCGGCAGAAAAATACTTTCAGACGCAGTTGATGACGCTTGAATGTTCAAAACATCTCGGGCCATCATTGAAAGTGTCGGAAAGGTCTTCTCATTCCCCCTCCAGTATTTCAGCAAGTCTTCATGTCCATCTTCATTGATAACTTCTTGATACGGTACAGAACCCTGCAAAACAAAAATATCAAACTCGCTAATTTGGTTAGTAGCGGTACAACCGTACATTCTATTTCTGAGGCTTTCAATACTAGCCACAGAAACAGCATGTCTTTTGTGAGGTTGTGTTGAAGATGAAGAAGATGGTATGAAAGCCGGTAGGTTACTAACACTTTTTTGTTGGTAAAACCTATATTTTTTTTTGCATTGGTCTTCTACGCTAGACAACACTTCTTCTTTAGTTTGTTCAATAGGTGGTGGGTGATTTGGATTTTTTTGACTTGGAGGTGGTAGTACTTCTATATAATCGTAAATACTTTCAATAAGTGATTTAGTACCGTTTATTTTAATAGTCGGATTTAATACAACACCAATAATATAAATAGTGGGAATAGGAATAAAATATTTTTTTTATTTTGATGAACATTTTTTTAATAGCTGCAATATAAGCTGATTTTTCCATATATTCACTAAGTAATAAAAATATTAGAGTTATATAAAACAACATAGTTGAAATAATAGGATAATATATACCGGAAAATTCTTTTGTTGCTTGAAAAAATTTCTCTAAAAATATAATTAGTTCTGAATTTTTTACCCAATCACTATCTACAACCATATCAGCTGAATTTTGATTATGAGAGTTAAAAAATAAAGTTATAGGTTTTCTATAGTCATAAGCAACAAGTAGTTGCTCGTATAAAGAATTCCACATAGTGAATACTTCTTTTGGAATTTTTCTATAAGGTAGTCCACAATCGTGACAAGTTTTTTTATATTATTTTCTTCGTTGTACTCTATTACTTTTAAAAATAAAGTTTATAGCAAATTATATTTTACTAAGAATGTCTTCAAAAAGTGATAGACCATCCTTTACAATTAAGTTATATATATGGCACACGCATTTTATATGAAAATGATCTAGAAAAGATGGAGTTAAACTATTTTTTAAAATTGTAATAGCGTAATTGTTAGAAGAAATGTTATCTAATGTAATAGTCATAATTTTATCAGTTATTCCGTAATAATGGCACACTTGATAAATATTTTCTGCAATAAAAGTACCAGTGTGCCAAATATCTATATATCTATACACTAAGATACGTTTTTGCATAGACCATTTATAATCTATCCAATGACAAGTTGACGTTAAATAATCATGGCCGTTAATACTACGACCTATATCAGACGTGATATATACTTTGCATTAAAATAATATAATGACTAATGTAAATATTGTTGATATTCATCTGCGAATTTAAATACATCTCTCTTAACAGTTGATCTACGAAAACCGTTAAAAGCAGGATTATATATATCTCTAATGTAATGAATAAAACCGGGAGATGAAGGAAATGAAAAAGGCAAACCCTCCACAACAACTAATTTTGATATTGCTTCCCTATCTCTATGTTTATTATATTTAGGGCCTACAATTCCCCTCGTCATAGGGTTAATTTGACCATGTACTTGATCCGGGATAATATCAGTATTTGAACCTTGTCCCAATGGAGCGGGCGTTTGCGCACCCAGTTTTGAAGCCTGGTATTGGGCATACCTAGCTGGATGAGCACTTACTACGTGTCTAATTAAACCCCCCATCCCACCGTGACCTTTTCCAGTTTTAAATTTTAAAACATCTTTACAAATTTTACATCTAGCTACTTGATTCTCTACGTCCCTATAAAAAAATATCCATGCATCTGATTTTAATGATCGTTTTGCTAGACCTCGTCTCATACTAGGGGGAATATGAGGCATTTCAGTTGAAGGTGCACTAGTGGGTGTGTTGTCATCAACATTAGTGAGTGTATCATCGTCTAAATTAAAGTCTTCTTTAGTTTCAGAAAATAGATCCTCGTCTAAATCTAATGTTATTGTAGGAAAATATTGAGTATCAACAAAATCATCCTGTGTAGGAATAGGATGACTAGAATAAGTACCATTTCCCTTGTTGCCCATACTAGAAGAAGCACCCTTACCCTTAAACATACCTCTTAATCCTTCCATTTTAATTATGATAATAAATAATTAAAGATAATAAAATTAAGTGCGCTAAATAAAATAAACAGACAATAATAATTTAATGAAGGAACGAATTTACCAAACGCCGACGTAACGTCGACGTGTAATCGAGAGGTTGAAAATTGAAACTTTGCTCGATGGAAGATCCTCAAGCTAGTTGCCAACTTCACTCCCAATTTCCAAATGAATAAATAAAATTGAATATTTAGTAAACAATGTAGACTTGTAGAGAGATAGATTGTAGGAAGATTTGTGAGAAAGATGAAGAGAAAATGAGCTATTTATAGTTGAAAAATTGAGTTAAAGTGTAAATATAATAACTTATAGGTTAAAAATAAATATTAATGGGTAGGGGGGTTGGGGGAGGGCCAAAAATGGCCGTTGCACAACGACCAAAATTTAAAATGGTCGTTGGTGCAACGGTTATTTTTGCAAATGGGGGATTAAGGGCGGGATCGGGATCGGGTCGGGATTGGCTGGACTGGGGCGGGCCGGGCCGGATCGGGACGAGACATTGTCCCATCCCGATTTGAATCCCGATACCGATTTTGTTTTTTACTACTCGGGTTCGGGGCGGTGTCGGGGCGGGACCGGGTCGTCCCCGCCCACTGGCCAGCTATACTCCATACAGAAACAGAGAACTTAAATGCAAACGCTGGATTTAAGCTAAACATACTACAGTCGGAGCAGTGAGAATCAAAAGGGAAGTAGACGAGAGAAAAGGACTGATGGGATAAATGGGTTAAAAATTATCTTTATTTTGGCTCTAAAGTTCATTTGTCATTTATTTTTAACTTTATCTAATTCCGCCTTTGCACTCCATCCGTATTGTGTGCTGTGGTAAATTTTCACTAAGGGTGTTTGAGAAAATAAAAATGTTGTGTTTAAAATTTAAACTTAGATCCTTAATGTATATTTTGAACCATTAAATCACTAAACCAACATCTATTTTTATGTTTAGGCTATTCAAAATCTATAAATGTACATGATCAATAAAAAAATATCTTATATATACAGTATAGTTTCTTGTCGAGGGTGTACGAGATAAGAGGGTGTACGAGCCCTGGAGCCTCCCTAGATTTGCCTCTGATTGTGTACCTAGATTATATGATATAATTTTTTGGATAATATTTTTTGTTTACAATCAAACATTTATGTTCTCATCGTATGTACATTGTGTCACTGTCTTTGGTAGAGCGCTAACACACGTTATAGTTAGAGAAGGCAGTGAATCCTGGATCCGGTCCGAATCTGATGGGTCCGAATCCGGTGGATCCAGATCCGTTTTATAGGATATGAATTTCAAAATTTGGACCCAACGGATCCGAATCGGACCTGGATCCGTTTCTGACGGATCGGATTTGAATCTGGATCTTGTATCTGAGATCCGTATCCGATCCAGATCCGACCCGTGGATCCGTTTTTATTAAATATATTCATAAGCTAGAATATAATTTTATAAGTATTTTCTTAAAATTGCTAAGCACATCCTTGCAAGTTTAATTCTCAAAAAAAGTTTAATTTATCCCCGCGTTAACTCAAAAACCAAAAAATTAAGAGGTAACTTCGATAATAAAATCAATGTTATATTAGGGAATGACTAACATCTCTATAGACAAGTAGTTAAAATTATATTCACTTCATTTGTGAAGATTCCAAGCACATGCAAGTTTTGCATTGTGAAAATACTAGTCAGCATTTTCCACAACTATTTTTATTGTCCAACATTTTCAATTAATAACTCACAATCAAAATGAGACAACGAACAAAATATCTCATATGAACATTTCAAAATTGAAACACAGTAAACTGTTAGCTAAGTAAAAATCATTTGTCAGTTAAAAAAAAATTCTTAGCTTAGCAAATTTTTTTACATGTGAATCCAAATCCGATCCGTGGACCCGATGAATCTGAATTTGGATCTGATTTTCGAATCTGAATCTGGATCTAGTAGGATCCGGTCCAGAATCCTAGTTATAGTATGCGCGGAGTAAAAATTAGACCTGAAAACTTAAATAGCCCTTGGTCGGCAAGCTGGCAAGACAACGTCAGCTGCTTCCCAAGCGGCTTCTATATATTAGTAAAATATACTAAGAGTAATATTTACTGTGTCAAACATTTGCCTCGTACCGAACACAATCTAAGTGGGCATTGGGGCATAAAAATGTATTTCAAAACAAACTTATTTGAAAAAAAAAAGTTGAAAAATAATATTTAAAAATTAGAATTGTGTTTGGACATGAAATATAATTTAGAAAACTGTTAAATTTTTGTGAGTGATTTGGAGTGAAAATTATGAAAACAAGTATTTAGAGTTTCTTGAATTCCGAAATATTCTGGAATTCGACTTGAAATTAAATTTCGAAAAATCAAAACAATTTTATGTCAAACATGATTCCGAAATATAACTTTGGGAATAAATCTTACTAGTAGCTTAATTGGCTGGTTACCTGAACTTTCACATTACTGGTGAAGGTTGATTGTAATTCTCTCCTCCATTTTTCTTTTTCTATTCCAATGTAATAATTTTTTATTTAAAAAAGATTTAATGCCTAGATAGCTTCTTAAATTAACATCATTTGTAAGTTAGACATTTCAATTTAAATAGTGACCAAATAAACACGTTTTTTCAAGTGATACATACGTATTAATCAAGTTAAAAATATCTATTTGATCACTACTTAATTTAAAGTGTGTAATTTACAAATAATATCAAATTTAGGAGGCTATCTAAGTATTAAGCCTTTTTAAAAAAAAAATACAACTCCAGGAAAAAATTATACATGGCCAAATGGCCCTAAATTTGAACTTAGGCAAGAGCCCTTGAAATCCAAGAAAACAAAAATTCCACACCATATCTTGGACTCTCACCTCACCCACCATTGCTAATGGCCACACGTCCACTTATCAACACACCAACGTGTCATTTTTTAGTAAATTTTAGGCCTAGAGGCTTCATCAATAGAAACAACACTACCACAATGTCGACAGTAAAGATAACACCATCACCAGCTTCACTTACGACCACTATCAAACACCTTGCGTGCATTCAACAACCTCGACTCCAAAGCACCATTTTCACCAACAAATTTAGAACACCCAGAAGAGCTTTAACTGTATCAATGGCTTCAGTGGATACCCCTTTTGAAGTTTGTGTCAAACAATCAATTACAACCCCAAATAAGCTTGGTGACTGTATGTCTATTTTCTTGAAAATTTGCTACAATTGTGTTTCTATTAATGATATTATTGGAGGTCATTGTTTAATGCTTATTTATTGGATTATACTAAATTTTAGGGGCTGTTTGGTAGCTAGTTAGGGCCGTGTAAACAACCTCTTGCATTTCGTAAGACTGCGTACAATAGACCTTGTGGTCCAACCCTTCCTCGTACCCCATGCATAGTGGGGGCTTAGTGCACCGGACTGTCTTTTTTTGGTAGCTAGTTAGGAGGTAAGTTATTCATGTATTAAATTCTGCCTAAGAAATACCATGTTTGGTAGCTGGTTAGGAGGTAAATTACTCATGTATAAAATTAATATGATGTTTGGTTTGTAATTTAAAAACCTGCATAATTAATACATATATAAGTTATGAGGAAATCTATGTATTTATTGGATTATACTGAATTTTAGGGGTTGTTTGGTAACTAGTTAGGAAGTAAGTTATTCATGTATTAAATCATACATAAGTAATACTTCACGTTTGGTAGTTGGTTAGGAGGTAAGTTATTCATGTATTAAATCATGCATAAGTAATATCATGTTTGGTAGCTGGTTAGGAGGTGAAGTTATTCATGTATAAAACTAATATGACATTTCGTTTGCAATTTAAAAACCTGCATAATTAATACATATATAAGTTACGAGGCAGTATACAACAACATACCCAGTGAAATCCCACAACGTGGGATCTGGGGAGGGTAGAGTGTACGCAGACCTTACCTCTACCTTGATAGGTAGAGCAACTGTTTTTGAGAGACCCTCGGTTCAAGACAGAGCATAAACACAAGCAAAGCAAGAGAAACGGTCAGACCCGGACAAGAAATTTAAAGCAGTATGAAAATGCTGGTATCAAAAGCGAATAAGCAATGCTAGCGCATTCTGAAAAATAAAGCAGTAATTAACGCAGGTACATAAGATAAACAAAGTACACTAAAGAACATATATCAGCAGAAATCAAACAATACTATAAAGTAATACTGCGCCTACTAGTATGATAGACTAAGCGGGCCTACAATAATAACACTACAACTACTAGTTTGTAAGCGTAAGTAGAACTACGCTCGACTACCTACTACCCTTTTTGTGTCCTCCACAACTCCCTATCTAAGGTCTGTCCTCAGTAAGTTGCACCTGCGCCATATCCCGTCTAATCACCTCTCCCCAATACTTGTTCGGCCTACCTCTACCCCTCCTGAACCCGTCCATTGCCAACTTCTCACACCTCCGCACTGGGGCATCAGTGTCTCTCCTCTGCACATGCCCGAACCATCTCAACCTCGCTTCCCACATCTTATCCTCCATCGAGGCCACTCCCACTCTGTTCCGAATATCATCATTTCTAATCCTATCTCTCCTTGTATACCCACACATCCATCTCATCATCCTCATCTCCGCAACTCTCATCTTTTGAATGTGCGAAGTCTTGACTGACCAACACTCCGCTCCATACAACATAGCCGGTCTAACCACCACCCTATAAAACTTGCTTTTAGGTTTTGGTGGCACTTTTTTGTCGCACAAGACTCTAGATGCGAGCCTCCATTTCATCCACCCTGCCTCAATACGATGTGTGACATCGTCATCAATCTCTCCATTCCCTTCTCCATTCCCTTGGATAATAGACCCGAGGTACTTGAATCTTCCTTTCTTTGGAATGACCTGAGTACCAAGCCTCACCTCCACGCCCGTCTCAGAGTCGCTCCCGTTGCTGAACGTGCACCTGCATAGCTCTAACCAGCTACCAAACAACTCCTTAGTGTTTTATGAACAATATCAATCGTAAGAACAATTTTCACTACCGATTCCACCACTATCAAACACCTTGCGAGCATTCAACGTCCTTGACTCTCAAGCACCATTTTTACCAACAATTCCACCAAATTTAGAACACCCAGAAGAGCTTTCACTGTGTCAATGGCTTCCGTGGATACCCCTTTTGAAGTTTGTGTCAAACAATCAATTACAACCCCAACTAAGCTCGGTGACTGTATGTTGTATCACTCTTAAATTTGCGTTATTAGAGTCTATATTTTCATGATTATAGTAGTATACTCCCTCCGTCCCAATTTATGTGGCACTATTTGACTGGGCAACGAAATTTAAGAAATAAAGGAAAATTTTGTTATGCTTACCAAACTTCACTTACTTTATTACCTACCTGCTTTTGTTGATTTTTTTTCACAATAAGTATATTTTTAAAATTAAATGGGATCCAACAAGGGTAAACTAGAGATGATGTTATTAAAGATTTGTCAAATGAGGAAATGTGACATTTATTTGGGGACGGACTAAAAAGGAAATGATGCCACATGACGGAGGGAGTAATACATTTTACTAGTGTTTATAAGAATATTATCATTCCTAAGAACAATTTTCACCACCAATTCCACCAAGTTAAGAGGAATTTTAGCGTTTATAAGAAAATGTGCGCAAAATTGTTTGTAGTGATGATATTATGGGAGTTTATTGTTAGTTACTTGTTCATTTAGAAGTATTTCATGATTATACTAAGATTTACTTGTTTATGAGAATGTTTTTCATTCCTTAAAACAATTTTGCTGGGGCTAAATTGTGAGTACCTTTTCAGTTAACCTAATTACAATCTTAATAGCTGTTGGAACCATGTATACTCAATCAACTACACCTAACTCCCAAGCTAGTGGAGCTCGGATTTGAATTCTCTGTATCCATTTCTCTTAATTCATGCCGATAGAGGATATATGGCAATTAGACTAGTTTAATACTAGTCATTAACCTATGCAATTCTCCTCCTTTATTTGGAATTGAGACTGGCTATGCTTTGCGAAGCTCACATACAGGGAGTTGGACCTGTGGAGAATTGAAATAAGAACTCCAAAGTTACATTTTTTCTGTTAGAATTTGTTTACTAGGCAGGTGTGGTATATGAAGTGTTTATTAGAGAAGTGTAGTTTGAACATGTCAGTTAATTAGCCTTTTTTATGGACTAACCTCCACAACTACAAATTATTGCACTAGTGGCATTAGTGAAAGAACAACATTTTGAGTTGAGATTTTGGAGTCAGAATGCTTCTTTTTTCCATTCAGGCCCATTCACGCAGAGGGTTTTGCTTACATTGGAGGAAAAGCAGCTGCCATATGACATGAAGTTTGTTGATTTGAGTAACAAGCCTGACTGGTTAGTTCGGAAACACGTTCATCTAAGTCACTTGTTGCCACATTTGATGATAAATTAATATTATTTTCAGGCAGCAAAATTATACGTAAATGAAATTCTTTTGATAACAATTTCTCTAGGTTTTTGAAGATAAGCCCTGAAGGTAAAGTTCCACTTATTAAGCTTGACGAAAAATGGGTCCCAGATTCAGATGTCATTACACAGGCACTGGAGGAGAAGTTTCCTGAACCTCCGCTGGCAACTCCTCCCGAGAAGGCTTCCGTGTAGGTTTTAGTTGTTGTGATCATTGATGTACAGTTTTCTCTTACTGAAATTGATTCTACAGTTTGATTTTGGAAATACTTTCAGAAATTAAGTCTTCTGTTCATTTCTTATAATTTAATCAATAATTAGAGTTGAACCTTTTTTGTATCTTTCATCAGTCTTTCAAATCTTTTTACCCGTTAGGTGACATATCTGTATTTTTCTTCCATTACGAACCATACATTTTTAAAGCATTATTCTTTTTTGTTTAAGAAAAAAATATTTGTTGGGCACTAATATAGATATGAAAGTAGTAGGTCTACGAAAGAGGAGGGGGACCTTGGCTTACCTATTGTCATATGTGTGGACTTACAAGATAAGTCCTTTACAAAAATGTGCCTAACAAAGCTATACCCAAAACTAAATGGAGGACTCCTCTACATTTAATTTCATCCTTGAAGCTTTCCGAAAAAGAGTTATGCTAACCTATGTTGTCTTTTAATGTACAAGTAAGTTGTAACTCAAAACTGGCCCTTCCTTGCTTTGTCTCTGAGACATGGCATCCCTTTCTGGTCATTCTTCACAGCAGCTTTAATATTCAACCACAATCAAAAGTAAAAGCCAGCCCTCAGTTTCCTCCTTAAGTAAATGAATTGTGTTCCTGAACAAATAGTAAAAGCTGGTTCACAGTCATAGAGTTGCAAAATCAACTTTGAAAATTTTACTTCCACTGTTCTTAACCGAGATGTATGTATCTATGATTGGCTATCACTTTGTAGCCATAGTTACGCTGCTTATTCATATTGTGTCTGCCTACGAAGAATCTAATTACTAATTATTTGGCATTTTAGTGCATAGCTGTTTCTCATTATCTTCCATATTCTTGTAGTGGATTAAAGATCTTCCCGAAGTTTGTTGCTTTTGTGAAAAGCAAAGACCCCAGTGATGGAACAGAGCAGGCTTTACTTGATGAGCTGACAGCTTTCAATGATTACCTTAAAGAAAATGTACGTGTTGAATTTATCTGTATATGTGCAGGATGCTTGTGTTTATATTTTCCTCGTTATGCTCTTCTTCCTGTTTAACTGATACTGTTTTGGTCTATCATTTATTCCTCCAGTTTTGCCATTTTAGCTTGATCTTATACAGCTTCCATGAATAGTACTTAACAGTGTTGTTAAAAGCCATCGCTTCGTTGCTTAAAGCGAAGAAGCGATCTGAAGCAATGCGTTGTTGCTTCATGTGTGAAGCCAAGCTACGCGCTTCATATAAGTGGGGATGATTTCAATGAGAAGCGTTCATATCTTTGAATTTCACTTTGAGGAACTGGATATTAAATTGTTATATATTGGGTGTTGAAATTAGTTATTCTTATTTAAACTTGACTATTATAGTACTAATTTCAAATATGTATAGTACTTTAAATTTTCCGTAGATTATGTGCTTCACGTTTAAGAAGCGCATGCTTTACTTCTCGCTTTTCGCTTCAAACCCCATGGACCTTGTCACTTTTTTTTACTTTCGCTTTCAAAAAACCTGCTGCTGAAGTTAAGATAAAAGTGGTTTTCCATCTTGTTTTAATTGCAATTTGTTGGGGTTATTTAGATCGGGTAAATCTTAGATCTGCTTCGGCCTTGTTTGGCAAATGCAGGAAAATCAATAAACCAGTATACCTGAACAAATTGGGCTGACACACACATTTCATTTTTCTTACCTCAAAAATTTTCCGTTAATCATCTCCAAATCGAAATCAAGCTTGCACTAACACTGCTAGAATCTCTGTTAGTGGTATTACAAAAGGAAAGTGAAGGAGAAGGATGAATAAAAGAAGCCAAATTGATCTTGAGTTGATTGATATAGTACTTGTCAGTTGCCACAACCTTCAACTACTTGACGTTTTCTTTTGTCTCCCTTTCATGTGAAACCCGAAACATCTTTTATGGAAGCCCTTGTTATTGAGGAAAAAGAGAAAATCCTTTTGGTTTTAAATCTAAAAAGGAGAAACAAGTATGTCCTGGTTTGTGGGAATTGTGATTTGCTATACAGAATGTGAAATTCACCTTATGCATATCATTTTCTAACAGGTTACTTCTAGATTTTATTCCTTCCAGCTTCTAGCTACTGTTGACGAAGTTATTCTTTGTTCTTGACTGAAGGGTCCATTTATCAACGGAAATGATGTATCTGCTACTGATCTGTCGCTTGGACCAAAGCTATATCATTTAGAAATAGCTTTGGGGTACTATAAGAATTGGTCAGTTCCAGATTCATTTTCCTACGTGAAATCATACATGAAGGTATCCGAAGCTTATGCAGTTCCTTCTTTTAGGTTCTTTTTTTTTGTTCGTCATTTATTTTTTAGATAAAAGACGTGTCAATGGATTTCTTTTGGGTAGAAAATACTTGTACGTGCATTTCTTGGTCTGCTGAGACAGTTGCCAACTTGATTTGTTTTGTGTTCAGAGTATATTCTCCAGGGAATCATTCATCAACACTCGGGCACTAAAAGAGGATGTCATTGAGGGTTGGCGACCAAAAGTCATGGGATAGACAAACTATATCATCTTTTGCACCTTTTGGAGGTCTCTATGACTGTTCTTTGCCATGTATATTTTGATTAAAACACATACTAATCCTTGTTTGACTGAATTAAGCCTGAGTTTTGTGTATGCAAAAGTTGTTATTTTGTCAGGTCATGAATGTTAATAGCAAGACATTAATGTTGGGCACTTGGTGTAGCATCCATGTTAATAATATGTATGCCCAGTACATGCCATCGAGAGCTGGTTTTGTCAGTCTACATGTTGTGATTGTTCAAGTTCTACGGGGTTTGAGGTGAGAGTTTTTTTTTTTTTTTTTAGATTTCAGTCTCCGATATCCTCTACCAGAGGTATCAGATATCCCATATCCCGTAGAATTAGTTGAGGTGTGCACAAGCTGGCCCGGACACCATGGTTATAAAAAAAAGATCTGTAGTTTCCTGTGTAAACATGTTCTTATCAAAAGAGACCGGGAACTTGCAATCAGTTTGAACTTATAGCTGGTCGCATACAGTTTGTTTTGCCAAGGGTAATTTTGTGCACTGTGATATTTTCTTGTATATTACATGCTATTTTTCCATAATTATAGAAAAGAATTAAAAACAGATCTGTCGGCTAACGTAGTAAAAACTTGTTATGTTTATATATTTTATATGTTGTAGTCATAGTTCATGTGGAATTCTGTTGGGTGGAATACTTTTGTCACATCCTTTCGAGCTGATGATCCATGTTATTAGAATTCCATAGATATTGGCAAAAACTGGTGAGTGACATTTAGTGTAGTAGTTATTAATATAGCAATGAAGATGAGTTCAAGGTACCTACATGGTCCAACTTGATCAGCTTGGTTGCTGAACTTACTTTAGTTTTCAACTTTTCATCTAGGGTTCTCGTGTTTTTAATTTTGCTTGACCACGCCTTTTCATCCACTAGTTTAGACAAGACAATAGCTTGTTTCTCATCCACCTAAGTTTTGGTGGATAGAATTACCTAGTCGTACTGATGGGAGGTAATAGGTATGTGGTGGAATAGTCGAAATGTGCTCGTGTTGGTCGACACCAACCTTAAAAAAAAAGGGCAGCTCGGTACACTAAGCTCCCGCTATGTGCGGAGTTCGGAAAGGCTAGATCACAAGGGTCTATTGTACGCAATCTTACCTTACATTTCTGCCAGGGCCGACACCAACGTTATTAAAAAAAGTGAGAAAATAGTCCAATGAGGGTGATAACAACAAGAGTGCATGTTGTCATTTAATTGGCAAGAAGATGAAAATTCTTGATACGAAGCTCTTGTTGAATAACATTGAAAATGTAGATATGTTGCGATTAAAGCATGTAAAATGATTTGATATGTCTTTTTCATAGATACTCCTCCCTAATTTGAATTTTTGTCTTGTGAAAATACTATTGAATGTGGTAACTTCCACAAAGTTCTTCCTGAGTTTCTTTCAAGGGATATACACATTATCTTCATCATGAACTATTCAGCCTATCAATTCTGGCGACGTGCAATATAATTAGCAAAATGATAAAGAGGTGCCGCCTTGGCGGCATCAAAGTAGCTCAGCTCATCCATAGCCTTCGCCACCAGCTCACCGGCAAATTGCCGAGCCTTTTCTAGCCCCATCAACTTAGGATATGTAGCCTTATCAGTCATTAGGTCCTTACCTGCTGTCTTTCCCAACTCATCTGATGACTTAGTAACATCAAGAATATCATCTACCACTTGAAACAACAGTCCAATGCACCTAGCATAGCTCCTCATTCTCTCCACATCAACCTCATTTCCTCCCCCCATTATTGCCCCACAAACCACAGCAGCCTCCAAAAGCTTCCCTGTTTTATGATGGTGAATATACTCCAATTCAGTTAGGCTCACTTGTTTTCCCTCACTAGCTAAGTCCACAATCTGCCCTGCCACGAGCCCCCCTGAGCCTACGGCTGAACCCAATTCTCCAATGGCTTGAACCACTCTTTGGGGTGTCACATTTCGAGTCTTGGTAGCTACATGTTCAAAGGCCAAAGACAAAAGTGCATCCCCTGCAAGAACTGCAGTGTTTTCCCCGAAAACCTTGTGGTTCGTGGGCTTTCCACGACGTAGATCATCGTTGTCCATGCAGGGAAGATCATCGTGGATGAGTGACATGGTATGAATCATCTCAACCGCGCAAGCTGCAGGAATAGCTAAGGATTCATCCCCTCCTACTACTTCACAAGCAGCCATGCAGAGGATCGGCCGGATGCGTTTTCCTCCAGCTAGAAGTGAGTATCTCATGGCTTCATGAACTTTTATAGGCTCTTGCATTGGTATTGCATCATCTAGTGCTTTGTTTACCTTGATTGCCTTCATTTCCATGTATTCTTGAAAATCAAACTTAGGCAAGATGAATTTCTCTTTTTTGGATGAAATTTCTTGTTCTTTAACTTGAAATGCTCGGAACGAGTTCGCGACATTGCTAGTCTGGATTTTCTTGTTAAGGAAACGGTAAGATTGGCGCGATGGCTTTCCACTGAAAGTAAAGTTATTGTTTAGGGTATTAGAAAGGAGCAGATTTTCATGGCCAGAAATAGTAGCCAAAAATGCCATTTTATGAGCTTTTAGGATAGTGAAGAAAGTTGTTAGGGTAATGATGTTGGTGGTGAATGAACAAGGTCATTCTTATATAGTACTTTTATATAGGTAAGTGATGCTATTATTCCTCTTGCATAAGGTTTATATTATTCCCTTAATTAAGACTTGGACTTTAGTGAGTCTTCTAGTGTTTTATTCAACAAAACTTATTATGATGTATCTCCAATACAAGCTTTCAATATGTTGGCTAAAAGTTATCAATTCTACTTTTTCTTGAGAGTATCTTCATAAAGTGGACTGGAACAACGTGATTTGGGTGTGGATTTTATGCAGAAATGTATTTCTATGAAGTTTCAACACAATTCACAACCGTCCATGTTCTATATTCAAAGTTGTTTATTAAAATTAATAGCTACTGCACCATTTAATATCATTGACCAGAAAATTCACGGTCTACTTGGATTTATTCGTTTATATATGCCCAGTTTGGCCATGAATTTGGTGTTGTACTTGTGCGTAAAAATTTCACGGGTACTCTATTTGCACACCGTTATTTAACTTATACTCATTTTTATGTTTTTTTTTTGTAAGTTCATCCACTTCAAAACAACTTCAATATGTGTTGTCTGAAGCTAGGATTGACAAAGCATAACTTCCAACAAAACTGAAATTTAGGCATTTTTGCTCAAAGTTTAAGCAAAAATGAGTAAATTCAACCACATGGATGAAATTCAGGCAAAAATGACTGAACTTAAGTCATATGTGCATGAACTTCAACTATAAATATATATTTATAAACTGAATTTATCTATACGTCTAACTTTGACATCGCAAGTCTGAAGTTATTTCGAGGTTGATAGACTTGTAATTTTTCATGCACTACGGGTATGACTTAAATGACGGTTCAAAGATTGGGTACATGTTTCAGCCTAGTTATGCCCCATGAGTAACATCCGAAGCTCCTGCCACGAATTTTTTTGTAATGTTTACTCCAACTTGATGAATACATAGTATTTGGAAACAATTTCTCTACTTTCGCAAGGTAGGTGTAAGGTTGTGTAGGTAGAAATCGGGATAAAGTGTATCCGAAAGGTTAAACAAAAGAAATGCTGAGTCGAGAGATGACTCTCTGTCTTTAAGACAAAATTGCCCTACCCCGTATAAATGCTTTTACGGTGTTGGACAATAGTCTTCTAAGATAAAACAACAACCAATCAACTGTACAAAACAAATACAATTGATTCTAGCGAAGAAAATGAATAAGAACAGATTGCTTGTTTGAGTTTCTGATTCTCTGTACCTTCTGAGCAGAAGAGAAGGTGTTGAGTTGTGTGTTCTTTGTATTTCTGTTTCTTCGAATTGAACAGAAACATTCAATTTATAAGTGTTAAATATACAATATACACACAATATACATGTGTATATTGTGTGTATATTGTCTCGGATTTGCTGCTCTCGGTTTAGCTTATTTTAGCTAATATAATTTATGGTAAATATTTAGTATCCTAGTTTAGGTAATGTTGTAATATAATTAGTAGTGTATTACCATAATTAGTGTATTACCATAAATGTATAGAATAAGATTTTAGGAATAGAATAGGAATATGATTCTCCTATTTTGTAACTTGTATATATACCTTTTAATTAATGAAAATAATTAAGGAGATTATTTCTTTCATGGTATCAAAAGTCTAGGTCAAACAAAATTTTCTCTCCCAAATTTTGTTCATGGTCTTCCTCTCGGCCGACCCCCCCTTCGGGTTTACCAAATTGTTCTTCCGCTCTCAAAATTTCTCTTACAAATTCCTCTTTCACCTCTTGTTCTTTCGTTATGTCTACGTCAAAGAACACGTTTCACCCTGCCCTTGTTGTTTCTAACATCAAGAATCATATCCCGTTAATTTTTGAAATAGAAAACGTTCAATACGCGACGTGGATCGAGTGTTCAAAATTCACGCTCGTTCGCATCAAGTCATCCATCACATAATCCCCGCGGTTCATGATGATACCGAATTGCCTAAACGCAAGGATGATCCTAAGTTATGGACCACACTTGATGCCACTGTCCTTTAGTGGATTTATTCTACTATCTCCACCGACCTATTGCAGACGATTATTGAGCCAGACGTTACGGCGATGGCTGCATGGGATAGACTGCGTGACATAGTTCAGGATAATCAAAATTCCAGAGCTGTTACTCTTGAACATGATTTTTCCCACGCCAACATGGAAAATTTCCCGAACGTTTTAGCATATTGCAAAAAAGGTTGAAGGAATTGGCGGACCAACTCCGCAACGTTGGTGCGCTAGTTAGTGAAGATCGTCTTGTTTTACAGATGGTCACTAGCCTATCCGAGGACTATAGTGGCGTTGGAACTCTCATTCGTCAAAGTAATCCTCTTCCAAGGTTCTATCAAGCCCGATCCATGCTTACCTTGGAAGAAGCCGGTTTGGCTAAAAATACGGCTACTAATGCTAGTCCCATGGTCATGATGACTTCCTCCCCTAGTCGTCAAAATTTTGGTAACAATTCGAACCAAAACCAATCCCACGGGGGCAGAAAAAATAATGGGAAAAATTGCGGGGGCAAACGCGGCGGCTCCGGCAGCAGTGACGGTGGCCAAAACAGTGGCAGCAGACCCCATCCAGGTTACAGTGGGCCACCGAACCCCTGGTCTTAGCCTTGGGCCTCTGGGTCGTGGGCTTGGACCAGTGGACAGTGGCCCTACGGCCCACCACCACAACAGTTTCCAACATTTGGCCAGTGGGCTTTCCAGCTGACCGAAGGCCCATCGCCCATTGGCCCGATAGCGGCGATTCAGCGATTCTGACGCCAAGACAACCCAATTCTGTAATACTTGGGCCCCGACCTTAACAAGCTAACCACGCAGCGGACCCCACTCAAACCGATATCGAGGCTGCGATGCACACACTAGGTTTGACTCCACCAGACCCAAATTGGTATATGGATACCAATGCCACTACCCACATGACATCCGATTTAGGTACTCTCTCATCTTATTCCAATTTGAGCAACCCTCAGGGTATAATTGTTGGTAATGGTAACTCTATTCCAATTCTGGGTTATGCTCAGAAAACGTTGTCTCCTCCCAATCCACCA
This sequence comes from Anisodus acutangulus, assembly GCA_029783415.1. Classification (NCBI taxonomy): domain Eukaryota; kingdom Viridiplantae; phylum Streptophyta; class Magnoliopsida; order Solanales; family Solanaceae; genus Anisodus; species Anisodus acutangulus. The sequence continues at coordinate 2,907,620 of CM056498.1, read as the reverse complement.
CTTATCTTGAAAATTACTTTACATGCTCCCAAATTGATTAAAAACTTAGTGTCTGTCCGAAAGTTCACCACTGACAATTCTGTTTCTGTTGAATTTGATCATTTTGGTTTCTTTGTGAAGGATTTCAAGACGGGGAGTCCTCTCATGAGGTGTGATAGTAGGGGAGATCTGTATCATATCACGCCCGATTTCAGTCCATCGAGTCAAGCCTTGCCATCAGCCTTTGCCGCCATTTCTCCTTCCTTGTGGCATGCTCGCCTTGGTCATTCGGGATCCTCTATTATGTATGTTTTAGATAAAAATAGTTTTATTTCTTGTAAGGGTACGAGTCGTACTCCAATTTGTCAATCTTGTTCGTTAGGAAAAATTGTTGAATTGCCATTTGTAGACTCAAATTCTCATACTTCAATGCCATTTGATATTATTCATAGCGACCTATGGACATCTCCTATTCTAAGTTCGTTGGGTCATCGGTATTATGTTCTCTTCTTGGATGATTATTCTAAATTTTTGTGGACGTTTTCAATTACAAATAAATCTCAAGTGTTTTCCATCTTCGTAAAATTTAGAGCCTTCATTAGAACCCAATTCGAAAGAGAAATAAAAAATATTCAATGTGATAATGGAAAGAGTATGACAATAGGGAGTTTCGGGAGTTTTGTGCTAATAATGGGTTCAATTTTCATTTTTCTTGTCCTCATACATCTTCACAAAATGGGAAAGCCGAACGCAAAATTCGTCCCATAAATAACATTGTCCGCACTCTCTTACTTCATGCTTCAATACCCCATATTTTTGGCATCATGCTCTTCAAATGGCCACATATCTGCTAAACATAATTTCTTCCAAAGGTCTGACATATTCTTCCCCCCTCCAAATTTTATATAATAAGAATCTTTCTTATTCTCATCTTCGGGTTTTTGGGTGCTTATGTTATCCGTTATTCCCGTCCACCACAATTAACAAATTTCAGGCCCGGTCTACTCCGTGAGTGTTTTTGGGTAATCCGTCTAATCATCGTGGTTACAAATGCTTTGATTTATCCTCCAAGAAAATCATCATTAATCGCCATGTAATTTTTGATGAAAGGCAATTTCCCTTTACTAAAGTTCACACTTCCGAGCCTAGTTCGTATAATTTTTTGGATGATGGTATATCCCCGTATATTACTCACCATTTTTCGGACATGTCCCGCACCCAAAATTCTCCTACGGGCCCACTGCTCGCTGGCCCCACCGATGATCGCCAATTACCGCCATCGGATCGGTTCAGCCGATTGAGCTACCCAACCCAATTCTGGAATTAGTCCAGCTCCAGAGCATATTTACCATCTTGGGCCAGCAAGCCCACTGCCTGCTGGCCAGTCCATCCCAAGCCTAGAAAATTTCCAAAATCCGCCCATTTCTTCCTCGAGTCATAGACCGGTCACTCGTAGTCAACGGGGTGTTTTTACACCAAAAAGACATTTTAATTTACATTTGAATGTCTCTAAATCTCCCTTGTCCCGTAATCTTGTGTTTGCCTTAAACGACCCGAATTGGAAAATTGCTATGACTGATTAATATAATGCTCTTATTGATAATAAGACGTGGGAGTTGGTGCCCCGTCCATATGGTATTAATGTTATCAGGTCTATGTGGATCTTCGCTCATAAGGAGAATTCGGATGGTTCATTTGCTCGACATAAGGGGCGGCTTGTGGGTGATGGTAAGACTCAACAGGTTGGGATAGATTGTGGGGAGACGTTTAGTCCGGTGGTCAAGCCGGCTACCATTCGCACTGTGCTTAGCTTGGCTCTTTCGAAGGCATGACCTATTCATCAGTTGAATGTCAAGAATGCTTTCCTACATGGTGATCTCAAGGAAACAGTCTATATGCATCACACGTTGGGTTTCAGAGATCCCAAACATCCTCATCATGTCTGTCTGTTGAAGAAGTCCTTATATGGGCTTAAGCAGTCACCACGGGCCTGGTATACAAGGTTTGCTGACTGTGTGTCGACTATTAGGTTCACTCACAGCAGGTCAGATAATTCATTGTTCATCTACCATCATGAGTCATCCTTGGCCTACATTCTGTTGTATGTGGATGATATAATTTTGACTGCCTCTTCCGATGCCCTACACCAGTCTATCATGACCATGCTCCGCTCTGAGTTTGCTATGAAAGACTTAGGGCCATTGAGTTATTTTTTGGGGATTGCCGTCAGTCGCCATTCAGATGGATTATTCTTGTCTCAACGAAAGTATGCAGCTGAGATCATCGAGCGATGAGGGCTGAGATGTCATCATGTAAGTCCACTTCCACTCCAGTTGATACGAAGCCAAAGCTTAGTGCCGCGGCTGGCGCACCTTACGAGGATCCGACCCGCTATCGCAGTCTTGCCGGAGCCCTTCAGTAACTTACCTTTACCAGACCGGATATTACGTATGCCGTTCAGCAGGTGTGTTTATTCATGCATGATCCCAGAATTGAGCACATGAATGCACTCAAACGCATCATAAGGTATATTCAAGGTACACTAGACTATGGTTTGTATTTATATCCTTCCTCGACATCCACACATGTCTCATACACAGATGCTGATTGGGATGGGTGTCCAGACACCAGACGGTCTACGTCTGGCTACTGTATGTTCCTTGGCAACAACTTGGTCTCCTGCGTCAGGCGACTCTATCCCGCTCAAGTGCCGAGGCTGAATATCGAGGGGTAGCCAATGTGGTCTCAGAATCATGTTGGTTACATAATTCGCTTTTAGAGCTTCATTTTCCAATTCAAAAGGCAACCTTGGTTTATTGCGATAATATTAGTGCCATTTACCTGTTTGATAATTCGGTTCAGCACCAACGCACTAAACATATCGAGATGGACATTCACTTTGTCCGTGAAAAGGTTGCTCGGGGTCAGGTACGCGTCTGTCACGTCCCGTCGAGATATCAGATTGCAGACATCTTTACAAAGGGTCTTCCCTCGGTCATTTTTGAAGATTTTAGGGACAATCTCAGCGTTCGAAGACCGCCCGCTATGACTGCGGGTGTGTGTTAAATATACAATATACACATAATATACATGTGTCTCGGATTTGCTGCTCTTGGTTTAGCTTATTTTAGGTAATATAATTTATGGTAAATATTTAGTATCCTAGTTTAGGTAATGTTGTAATATAATTAGTAGTGTATTACCATAATTAGTGTATTACCATAAATGTATAGAATAAAGTTTTAGGAATAGAATAGGAATATGATTCTCCTATTTTATAACTTGTATATATACCTTTCAATTAATGAAAATAATCAAGGGGATTATTTCTTCCAATAAGAGTAGAAAGAGAGGCAAACAGTCATGTCTGTTGGCATTCTGTTCTCTTGAACAATCATGTTGGTGTCTTCAAGAACAAGCGTTATGTTCTCTTGAACAATCATCCTAATTGACATGTATGTATCTGCACGTTCATTGATTGCATAACTTCTTAAATGCTTTAGTTATTAAGGCAAAATTGTCAGTAGAAAGAACAATCTTATATAACCTCATTTTGGCATTTGGGGTGTGAGAATCAGGAACTATCATTTGTATGAAAACTTAAAACAGAAAGTTGGAGCCAAAGTGTTCAAGTAAATGCATTGTTACCTTTCTCAAAAGAGAAAAATAATTTCAGATATAATTACAAAGGAAAGCATTAATCACATAAGGAAGAGACAATATTATATCTCCTTATGTCGTGGGTCGTGCTATTTCAAATAAAAATAGCTAATGAAAAGCAAAAATCATTTCATATAGAAAGGAAGCAGCAAATTCCAGAGATTCCATAGCCTGCAGAGACAAACTAAATAAACAATAGATTTTAATTCAAAAACTCCCAAACTACACAGATGCTATTTTGGACTTGGAGGCATCAACTTTTAGAATCAGATGTACAAAACAACATGAAAATTGAGAATTTTTTAAGGAAAGAGAGATGTGATGGATCTTGTCACAAGGGGTAATTTTTTTTTTATAAACAGAAGCAGGAAAAAAATGATATACTGTTATAATAATAGGAAGAGACAAGGGTCAAAAAACACCTCAAGTATCACCTTTTTTTTTAAAGTTTCCTACCTGAATTATCAGTTGTTCAATTTTTCTACCTAAACTATCACCAACTAGTTTGCAAAACACACATGAACTATCAATTGTTCACTTTTCCTACCGAACAATTACCAACTAGTTTGCAAAATACACCTCATTAAAAGTGAACAACTGATAGTTGAGGTGTGTTTTGCAAACTAGTTGATTATAGTTTGGGTAGGAAAAGTGAACAACGGATAGTTGAGGTGTGTTTTGCAAACTAATTGGTGATAGTTTAGGTAGAAAACTCTCACATTTGATAGTTTAGGTAGAAAACTTCAAAAAATAGTGATACTTGAGGTGTGTTTTTGACCATTAAGGACTCTTTTTGTCATTTTCTCATATCTATTGGGGGTACGGGGTACGTTGCTCGGAAGGATATTGGAGTCGTGACCAAAACATTGTCGTCTGTACTAAAAACGAAATCATTTAATACAAGCTTTACGAAGTTAAAATCGTTTTTTTAATGCTTTTTTCAAGTAATTCGTGAATAATAATTTAGAAGTGTGAATCGAATACTTTTAGCTGCTTCACCTGCTTTTTGTTATGGTGGTTGTATTTTTGAGGCGCAAATAAATGAAGTGTAGATGTCTTTGCTATTTTTAAATTGACTGATAGATAGTTTGGTATGTTCTTATATAGTACTAATTAAGAAGTTTGAATTGATCTATTTATTTAACATTGCAATGTTACTGGAAACAAAAGTGCTGGTGTATTTGGTGATCGACAAGACACAGAGTTGGTGAAGCAGTCCAGTGTTATCAAGAAAACGGTTGCTACAAATGGTGACAAAACTGTTGAGAATATAATCAAATATTGAAGTGTGTGACCATCTGATTGATTAAAATTGTGTTCTATCTAACAGCTTAAGCCTTTAGATCAGATGGTCACACACTTCAATATTTGATTATATTCTCAACAAAAACAACTGCACAATGTGATCCTTTACAGGTTAGAAAATCTTTTGCGCAACATGAGAACATGAATACTATCGCAACTTCAAAACCTGTTGGCTTGCAAGCTAAAAATTCTAGCAGCCAAGATAATGCATCTGGAAATTGGACCGTGATTGCATACAAAAAATCACTTGGAAGTCGTATTGGTTCCTCGGCTAGTCGAAGTAATTCTCCAAGTCGAGAAAAGGGTGCGACTGGAAATGTTCAGTTGTGCGTCGATCCTAATTTAATTCTACCAACTCAAAATACTTTTGAAGTATTATCTGCTAATGGAAAAATTCAGCCGGAGCATTGTATGGAGAAAAATGTTAATAATCAAGGGATTGAGTTCTTGAATTCTACGGAAAAACAAGGGGAAACGAGTGCTCCTAGGAGGGCAGATTTAGTTGAGGAAGAGCAGCATATTACTTCACCTCCTAGGAGTAAGTAAAGTCCTCAAACAACTGCATTTGTGCCTTCAAGTAAGGCAAATTCATCTATGGCAGTGATAAAGGATATGGGAGTATTGACAAAGAGCCCTGAGACAGGAGTTGTAGTTTCAGGACTTAGTCCAACTACACCTTATGATATTGACTTAGGCGATGGCATGTTCAATGGGGATGATGAGGATGATATCCTGGACATATGCTTTGATAAGGTGGCCAAGGATGGGGATCTCTCACCTAGGTAACAAAGAAGTGGAAGCAACAAAAGCAAAAAGAAGACACATGGAAGGCAATATAGTTGGGATGGTAAGGTGATTGAGGAATTTGTTCCAAGGCACCTACCGATGCGACTGACAAAGCAGAATCATCTGACAGTGTCAACAGCTTTAACAAGATCCAATAAATCCAAGAAAAGATGATGAACTATCAAGTGTTGTTGGACAAATTTGAAGAAGAAGACAAGAATAAAATACTTCAAGTTACTTTAGACAGACAATCTATCTTTGTTAGTGCATACATGTACAAAATGAAGTTTGAGGTTGATAACTCAACTTTATTCTTGACGTTTATATTTTTACATTACTTTAGCATCCTCATTTGTAATATCATTATAGAGTGTATTATAAACTTTGTGATGATCATAAAATACCTAATTTTCTATAGTTCTTATTTTCTTCATACTTGCTAATTAGTAGACCTCGTTACCTCATTAGGATTAGTAAAGTAAGGTCAAGCCCTCCTTGCTTGTACTCTTCTCTATGAGGTTCGCTTTATTTAATAATAAAAAACTAACCTTAGACACACCGCCTAGTGGATTGGCTTAAAAAAAAGAATTGATCTATTTACGTCGTAGTCACACTTGGTTAAGAAGGAAAAGAAAACAATATTCACGAGTTTGAATTGATTTAATCAACATTATTCATTCATTAAAGATGTCAATTTGATTTTGGACATTATGTTTAAAATTCACAAGTTGAAGATTTAATCAAACTTTGATCAATTCTATGAACTGTCAATTTCAACTTGACTTTGTAAAGTTGCACGACTTTCAAGTGAGGACACATTCTTAAATTCATAAGTTGATCAAGATTTGTGGAAAATAATCCACAATAGTACGTATGTTGGTGGAACATGACAATTATACTCGGAACAACACATAAAAGATGGAATAAACAAAAGAAAACATGAAAAACATAACTTTAAGGTATGATCGATACCTGAAATTCGTTGGTCTAACTAATTCGGAATTGAACCCCGTATGGTCCACTAAAGGGGAAGAGATTTCTGCCAAAAGATTTTTCATTTTTAAGATTCAAACACGAAATCTCAGGTTAAAGGATTCATCCATTACACCACACCCCTCAACTATATTTATATTTAACAACACTATTATAATATTAAATTAGTTAGGATTTGTAAATTCTTTTAATTTTCTCTCCCAATTCTTTGAAACCAATCAGTCTAATGTTGTCTGTCAACTACGAGGTTTTATTAATAATCGTTTTGGTATATATATATGAGGTGTCATTATTTATAAATTAGAATACGTAAAATAGCTTCAACTTGTTTATTAAGTTCTCATTGTTTTTTTCGCAAGTCAATGATTAGATTTAAATCATTCAGGTACTTTTCAAACGGTTTTGTTGGTCTCCATGAATTTAAGTGTTGATCATAACGGCATAAAAAAGAATATATACATTGCTTAATATAATTTGATATGACTCGAGCAAGTTATCAATCCTCTCTTTGTGTTAACTTTACCTATGATCGTTTAATTGTACTAACAACGGAAAGAAATAATTTCTTGATTATTTTCATTAATGAATGAGTGTATATACAATTTACAATTTTCATATGGGAAAATCCTATTCATATTCTACTCCCAAAACCCTATTCTATTTGTACAAGAATTCTATAATTATGGTAAGTGTACAATGCTAATTATATACAAAAACTATTACCAAAGACCATGATATACACGGTGGGTATACCTTGTATATCACGGTCTCCCAATTGCCTTGGGTTTTCGTGATATACACGGTATACACAAGATAGTATACCGTGTATATCATGTATGTATAATATGATATACTTTCACACCCCCGTAGTCATAGCGGACGGTCTTCGCACGTTGAGATTGTCCCTAAAATATTCAAATAGGACCGAGGGAAGACCCTTAGTGAAGATGTCTGCAATTTGATACCTGGAAGGAACATGTAAGATGCGTACTTGTCCACGAACTAACTTTTCGCGAACAAAATGGATATCCATCTCAATATGTTTAGTGCGCTGGTGTTGAACCGAATTCCCAGAAAGATATACGGCACTAATATTATCACAATATACCAAGGTAGCTTTTTGAATGGGAAAGTGAAGCTCCAAGAGAAGATTACGTAACCAACATGATTTAGAAACCACATTGGCTACCCCTCGATACTCGGCCTCTGCACTGGAGCTTGATAAGGTAGCCTATCGTTTGGCAGACCATGAGACCAAGTTATCACCAAGAAATATGCAATAACCAGACGTGGAGCGTCTGGTATCTGGATAGTCACCCCAATCAGCATCGGTATACGAGACAAGTGTAGAGGCCGATGATGAATATAGATGCAAGCCATAGTCAAGTGTCCCATGGATGTATATGATAATGCGTTTGAGCGCATTCATGTGCTCTACCATAGGATCATGCATAAACAAACACACCTACTGTACGGCATACGTAATATCTGGTCTCGTGAAAGTAAGATACTGAAGAGCTCCAGCAAGACTGCGATAGTAAGTGAGATCCTCGTAAGGTGAGCTAGCTGCATCACCCAGCTTGGGCTTAGTATCAACTAGAGTAGAAGTAGACTTACACGAGGACATACTAACTCTATCAATTATCTCAGCGACATACTTCCGTTGTGATAAAAATAACCCACATGCATGACGAGAGACATCAATCCCCAAAAAGTAACTCAAGGGCCCAAATTATTTCATAGCAAACTTAGAACTGAGCATTGTCATGATAGACTTGCGCAAAACATCAGAAGAAGCAGTCAAGATAATATCATCCACATATAATATAATATAAGCCAGGGAAGAACCACGACGATATATGAACAATGAATTATCAGACCTACTGTGAGAAAATCCAATAGATAAAACATAGTCTGCAAATCTCTTATACCAAGCCCGTGGGGCCTGCTTAAGCCCATAAAAGGACTTCTTCAATAAAAGACATGATGAGGATATTTGGGTCTATAAAACCCAATGGCTGATGCATGTAAACGGTCTCCTTAAGATCACCATGTAAAAGCATTCTTCACATCTAACTGATGAACGGACTATGCTTTTGAAAGAGTCAGACTGAGAACATTGTGAATGGTAGCCGGTTTGACCATCAGACTTAATTTCTCACCACAATCCACGCCAATATGTTGAGTTTTATCATCACCTACAAGACGAGCCTTATGTCTCGCAAAAGATCCATCAGAATTATCTTTATGAGTAAAAATCCACATAGACTAAATAATATTAACACCAGAAGAACGCGGGACCAACTCCCACGTCTTATTTTCAATAAGAACATTATATTCGTCGTTCATAGATAATTTCCAATGCGGGTCATTAAGGCAGACACTAGGTTACGAGGTAGAGGGAATTTAGAGACATTAGAATTAAGATTAAATTGCCGTTTTGGTTTAAATACCCCTTTGACTATGAGTAACTGGCCCTTGACTCGAGGAGGAAGTGGGTGAATTTTGGGTAGGGGGTGGGCTGGTGACGGGCTGGCCAGCAGGCCCACGACGGAAACAGTGGCTGGAACAGAGACTGGGACAGTGGACTGGACCACTGGAACAGTATCGAGATCGGTACTGGGCTGAGTGGCTGGCCCACCGGGCAGATGTGACGGAACAGTAGGACCAACAGGCAGTGGGCCCGCTGGTGGATTTTTGGTGCTGGACAAGTCCGATAAATGGTGGATAATATACGGGGAGACCTCGTCATTTAAAATATTATACGAACTAGGCCCGAGACTACTTACTTTAGCAAACGGATATTGGGTTTCATAAAAAATAATATGGCTACTAATTATGATTTTATTAGATGATAAATCAAAACATTTGTAACCACGATGATTAGATGGATAACTCAAAAACACACAGGGGGTAGAATGAACTTAAAGTTTGTTAATTGAACTTGACGGAAATAGCGGATAACATAAGTACCCAAAGACCTTAAGATGAGAATACGAAGGATCTTTATTATAGAGTAATTGAAGAGGGGATGAATATGACAATCCTTTGGTAGGAAGTATGTTAATAAGATAAGTAGCCAGTTGTAGAGCATGATGCCAAAAGGGATGGGGTACGGAAGCATGGACTAATAAAGTACAAACAATGTTATTAATGGTACAAATTTTTTGTTTGGCTTTTCCATTTTGTGAGGACGTATGAGGACAAGAGAAACAAAAAGCTATGCCATTAGCAACACAAAAATCCCGAAATAACCCATTATCATATTCTTTGCCATTATCACATTAAATATTTTTTATTTCTCGTTCGAATTGGGTACGGATGAATGCTCTAAATTTTAAGATTGTGGAAAAAACTTGAGATTTTTTTGCTAATGGAAAGGTCCATAAAAATTAGAATAATCATCCAAAAATAGAACATAATAACGATGGCCCACAGAATTGAGAATGGGAGAAGTCCATAAATCGCTATGAATAATATCAAAAGGCATCAAAGTGCGAGAAATAGAGGCTACAAATGATAATATAACATGTTTTCCTAAAGGACAAGAATGACAAAATGGAGTACTACACGTACCCTTACAAGAAATAAAATTATTTTTATGTAAATAAGAAACAATGGACGACCCAGGGTGACCCAAACGTGCATGCCACAAGGAAGGAGCAAGAGCTGCAAATGTTGATGGCATGGCTGGACTCGAGACACTGGTGGCAGGCGTGAGTGGATAAAGATCTTTCATACTATTGCATCTCATGAGAGGTATCCCTGTTTTGAAATCCTTCACAGAAAACCTAAAAGGATCAAAATTAACAGACACCCAATTATCAGTGGTGAATTTTCGCACAGACACCAAATTTTTAATTAAGTTAGGGGCATGAAGGGTATTTTTCAAAACAAATGGTTGATGGGGGGGGGGAGATAAAGTTGTATGACCATAACCACGAATTGGAATTGACTTACCATTACCAACAATAATGCCTCGATTTTTGCTCAAATTGAAATAAGACGGGAGAGTACCTTGGTCGGATGTCATGTGAGAAGTGGCGCCATTGTCCATGTACTAATTCGGGTCGGAAGAACTCAATCCAAGTGTATGCATGGTGACCTCAATATCTGTAGGCGTCGGGATCGGATTAGGGCCCGTAGCATGGAAAGACTGCGGGGTCGAGGCCCAAGCAGGCCCCCATGCTGTCCTGATCCAGTACTATTTCGGAACCCACTGGATGGGTGTGAAAAATTGGGCCTGAACTGCTGCTGGGCGTCCCACTGGCCAGGATACAGTGAGGCTGAAAAATAGGGATTGTTGGGCCACGAGCCACTGGCCCAGCCCCACTACCAGGGGCCCAGGGGTGGGACCAGTTGGCCTGCGGCCTACTGCCACTGTTCCGAGGCCCACCCCCACTGTTGTGATTGTTCCCACCGGTGGGTCCACTGTTTCGGCCGCTACCGTTGTTGCCGCTGTGATTTTTGCCATTATTTTTACGATTTTGACCCTTCTTGATGCCACCGTTGTTATGGATTTGGCCCGAATTGTCAACAAACCCGTGAGAATTATCGGAGGACGTCATCATCGCCACGGAACTGGCATTGGTAGATGCCTTTTTTTGCCAAGCCGGCTTCTTCCAAAGTGAGCATCGAACGGGCTTGATAAAAAGGGGAAGCAGATTACTTTGTCAAAGTAGAGTTCTAATGCCATTATAGGCCTCAGATAGGCCTACAACCACTTGGAGAACAAGACGATTATTGATAACAGGCGCGCCAACGTTACGGAGATGGTCCGCCAATTCCTTTATTCGTTTACAATAAGCTGAAACATTCGGGAAATTGTCCATGCTTACTTGTGAAAAACTCTTGCTCAAGGGTGACAACTCGGGAATGTTGGTTGTCCTGGAATATATCACGCAATCTATTCTAGGTAGCCATGGCCGTAATGTCTAGTTCAATGATCGTTTGTAAAATATCGGTAGAAATAGTGGAGTAAATCCACTGAAGGACGGTAGCATCAAGAGTGATCCATAACTGAGGATCCTCTGCAGGAAGAGGGATAGCGGGAGGAATTATGTGATGGAGAACTTGATGTGAGATTGCATGAATTTTAAACAACTCTGCCCACGTCGCATACTGGACGTTTTGCATCTCAAGAACAATAGGGATGTGGTTCTTGATGTTGGAAACAGAAAGAGAAGGATGAAATACGTTCTTAGACATAATGAAAGAACAAAAGGTGAAGAAGGGATTTAGACTAATTTTGGAAGAGAAGAGAGAAGCCGGGCATGGAAACCGAGATGGAAGCTCGAAAATCGTGGGCAACGGAAGACAAAGAGAGGAGAGGTATTAAAAACATAGACTTCTGATATCATGAAAGAAATAATCCCTTGATTATTTTCATTAATGAATGAGTATATATACAATTTACAATTTCCATAATATGGAAAATTCTATTCCTATTCTACTCCCAAAATCCTATTCTATTTGTACAAGAATTCTATAATTATGGTAAGTGTACAATGCTAATTATATACAAAAACTATTACCAAAAACCATGATATACACGGTGATATACCGTGTATATTACGGTCTCCCAATTGCCTTTGGTTTCCGTGATATACACGGTATACACAAGATAGTATACCGTGTATATCATGTATGTATAATATGATATACTTTCAACAATAAAGTAATAAAATTATTTTTTCGCATTAAAGTAACAATATTTCTTTAAAATTTTGGATAGTAGTCCCGAATTCAAGTTGATTCTATTTCATTTTTTCCTGAGAGAAAGACAATCAAATAATTCTCAATTATGATCCTTGCTGACGAATCATTCATATAACATACAAAAAGAAACTCTAAATATTTAAAATATATCTCTTTGAATGAAATCTCAATTTTAACAACGATTTCATTAGATATCTCACAATCAAAACATTTTTTCCAAATCCAATTCCAAGGCTAGGCAACACACGTGCTATAATGTCTTGGACAAAAGGTTGTGATCTGAATAGGGTGAGCTAGCCCAGTTTCTTATTCCAAAAAGGTGGAATCTCCCACCCCAGGAGCCCCCACACCCCGGTCCGACAGGTTTGTGAAGAGCTAGCCCAGTTTCTAATAGGGGAAAGTTCAGTGATAGCACAGGAAAATAACCTTTGCTTTACACTATATGTGGATACAATTTAAACTTGGTTTCCATTAGAAAGGGAAAAAAGATGTCAATAAATATAAATTGCCATACTATATCGGATGCTGCAACCTCTACTTGAAAATGAAAAAGAAAAAGAAAATAATGCCACAAGTTTTAAATTAAGGTCCACTAAAGAGTGGAAACAACATTTATGAGACACAAGTGTATTTGAGACATAGCAGGGAAGATAGCTTTGTCTTGCCCACAAAACTCATGGGCTAAATGTTGGGCCAGATAGTAGCCCAAACCAATGTGGTTATTGGCCCGAGAACCCTTTACAGCATTGGCAACTGGATTTGTATATTATTGAGGACTTGACAAAATCAAGAAATTACACCCAATGGCTTTGAAAATGGATTTGTATATTATTGAGGACTTGACAAAATCAAGAAATTACACCCAATGACTTTGAAAATGAGCAATCTTGAACTTTCGGCCTCCGCTTGTCCCATGGGAAAACTTTTCAAATTTTGAAGTTAAAACTTGCAATTTCATCCATGGAACAAACGGGATCAAAAGTTTAAGACCACCTACCTCCAAAGTCAACAACACACCCAGTACCCATAAGTGAGGTCTGAAAAGGGTAAGATATACGCGGACCTTACCCCTAGCTTTGTGGGGGGGGGGGATTAGAGAGGTTATTTCCGATAAACCCTCGGCAAACCACCCACCTCCAAAGTTCAAAAATCATCAACAACAACAACAAACCCAGTGAAATTCCACAACGTGAGGTCTGAGGAGGGTAGAGTGTATGCATACCTTACATCTACCTTGGTAGGTAGAGCGGCTGTTTCCGGGAGACCCTCGGCTCAAAACAAAGCATAATCACAAGCAAAGCAAGCAAAACAAAGCAAGAAAAATGGTCAAACAATAAATTAAAGCAGTATGAACACGCTGATAACAAAATCAAATACGTCATGATAGCGCATTATGACAAAAGGAAGCAGTAGCTAACACTGATAAATAAGATAAACAAAGTACACTAAAGAACACATAGCAGCAGAAATCAAACTACATGAGACTATAAAGTAATACTGCGCCTATAAGTGTGATAGGCTAATCAGGCCTATAATAATAACACTACAACTATCATTTTGTAAGCGTAAGTAGGACTACACTCGACTACCTACTACCTTAATTCGTGTCCTCCACAACTCCCTATCTAAGGTTATATCCTCAGTAAGTTGCACCTGCGCCATATCCCATCTAATCACCTCTCCCCAATATTTCTTCGACCTATCTCTACCCCTCATGAACCCGTCCATATCCAACCTCTCACACCTCTGCTCTGGGAAATCTATGTCTCTCCTCTGCACATGCCTGAACCATCTCAACCTTGCTTCCCGCATCTTATCCTCCACCGAGGCCACTCCCAATCTGTCCCGGATATCATCATTTCTAATCATATCTCTCCTTGTATGCCCACACATCCATCTCAGCATCCTCATCTCCGCAACTCTCATCTTTTGGATGTGCGAAGTCTTGACTGGCCAACACTCCGCCCCATACAACATAGTTGGTCTAACCACCACCCTATAGAGCTTGCCTTTAAATTTTGGTGGCACCTTTTTGTTGCACAAGACTCCAGATGCGAGCCTCCATTTAATCCACTCTGCCCCAATACGATGTGTGACATCGTCATCAATTTCTCTATTCCCTTGGATAATAGACCCGAGGTACTTGAAGCTTCCTTTCTTTGGAATGACCTGAGTACCAAGCCTCACCTCCACGCCTATCTCATGGTCGCTCTCGTTGCTGAACTTGCACTCCAAATATTCTGTCTTGGTCCTACTCAACCTGAACCCTTTAGACTCCAGAATCTGTCTCCAAACTTCTAATTTGACGTTCACTCGGCTGCGAGTCTCCCCAATACTTCTTCGGCCTAACAAAATAAACCTTCGGAACACATCTATAAAAGGAACACTTAACAATCTGGCTTCATATGTTCCCACAACCCCCTTGCCTTATCTGTTAATAAAACTAAAGAAAATTAGACCACAACAATCTGAATAACAGTCACAAGAATCTTGACAGGCAATAAATACATTGATGTGAACAAAATAAAACTTTCTGCTAAACCTTGAAATAAACTGTCTCAAAAGCCAGTGAAGCAGAATACAGGGAAATATAACAAAAGACTACTAATCATATCAAACACATCGACGCAGACTGAGCTTCCAAAACATCTAATGAAGAACATATTAATTAAGGGACCGCCAATTTTTTACCGAATTTTCCAACTCATCCCTTGTTTAACAAACTAATCGACAACAGATAAACATCAACTGACATAAAATCCTAACTGTTAGGTTGAGAATAGAACAGCTCTGCCAGGGGAGAAGCTCTGCGGAAATGGTTCAATTCTAAGGCAATATTAGTGTCTATGCTTGTATACTGATAAATATGCATACTTAACAGAGATGGAGTGTGAGAAAACAATAGCTTTACAAAAAGCAGTTTAACTTTTGAACTCTTAAAAATCTTGATGGTCACATGCTCGAGCTTGTTGAGGGGTCGTTCCAAGCAGGATGGGTGCCTAGATACTTCAAAGCATCTTTGGTGTCATCGCTGGTAGCACGGACCTAATAATGGTATAAAGAAACACCAAGCCATTTTATATTCTATGCAAAAGTGAACCAGTTCATACACATATCAAGTGCAAGACCAGAAAATTTTCCATTACTTACCCAAATCTCAAGTTTACTCAAATTGGGGGAATTCTTAATCAACTGTAGAACGTAAGAAATCGGACCCATTCTGCTGAAGTCTACATCTAAAATTAGACGGCACAAATAGTTGAACGTAAAAGGGAGCCCATTCGGAACAACATCTGCACTCAAAAGTGTTGGAAATTTATGTGAGATTGAGTTTTTTCCGTCTTTAGTGACTTAAACACGTGGGACCCGCATGTCGGAAACATCATTTCTTCGCACATGTCTAATCTACTAAATGAGTAGATGATATTAGTGCCAAGTATCGTCAAATTTTATTGAGGAATGAAAGAGATATTGATACACAAAGTAAGGTGTTTGAGACATGAATAGATGTATGGTGTTTGACCAAATAACAAATTTTCCACGTAGGTAGAAGATGGAACGATTGAGCAATATATAAGCTCTATTTTCTAGTAAAGATTTGGGATCCCAAGGGATAACCCATGTGTTTAGAAGAGGAAACTATTGAGCAATATATAAGTTTCGAAACGTTGCAACGACTCCGAAACGTTGCAACTAGTATGACTTCAACAGTCAGAAAAGCCCTCATCCTTACTATAAATTCAACTCTTCTGTTCAGTTTGAAGTATATACAGAATATACACAACACAGACACAGAATCAACAATCTGTTCTATATTTATTTCTTCAATAGAATTAACTTTATTTGCTTTATATAGTTGATTGTTGCTTTTTTATCTTGGGAGACTATTATCCATCATCGTAAAAGCATTTATACGAGATAATTTTGATTTAAAGACAGAGAGCCATCTTTTGACTCAACATTGTTCTGTTTAATCTTTCTGACACCATTTTTACCCTACAATTTAAGATAAATTTTCTAAGTGTTCGAAAGATGTCTGAAAATCGAATCCGAGATGGAGAGACATCTCTGGTTCAACCAATAACAAGCAAACTATGGGTAGTTTGGAAGGGCATTTTCTGGAAATCGAATCCGAGATGGAGATAGACGAAGTTTTTTTTGTGTGCATACAGGGAATGAGAAATTAGCAATGCATACTACCGTGAAGAATCTTGAGGTCAGGAATCTTCTTTCACAGTTTCACTGCATACTGTAGTCACAATTTAATCATAATTGACATGTATGTATCTGCACGTTTATTGATTGCATAACTTCTTAAATGCTTTAGTTTCTAAGGCAAAATTGTGAGTAGAACGAGCAATCTTATATAACCTCATTTTGGCATTTGGGGTGTGAGAACCAGGAACTATCATTTGTATGAAAACATAAAACAGAAAGTTGGAGCCAAGTGTTCAAGTAAATGCATTGTTACCTTTCTCAAAAGAGAAAAACAATTTCAGACATAGTTACAAAGGAAATCATTAATCACATAAGGAGATATAATATTGTCTCTTGAGTTGAAAAATAATAGCTATTTTTATTTGAAAATATTGTATTCCCAACGTCACTTTTGGTGATTTGGAAGGCTAGGGAGTTTCAGAGTATATGTGCATAGATGGTGGAAACTAGTTTGATTAGTTTAGCTGTGCAATATCTTACTGATCTACTTATCTTTCTGTAACAAAAGGTCCACCGATTTCACCTTTCTTCTGTATGTTGTGAGTCCTTGGTGCTTTGATAATAGTCAAGCCTCTACTAGCAATTTGGGTGTCTTTACACGAACTCATAGCCTGACAAAAAGTAGAAGCTCATTTCTAGACTTTAACCTATTTATTTCTTCTTTGCAAATACCACAGTTAAAGAATGATATATTTGTAGGAAGGGGCTTCGCGTGTGACGCCCTCTTCAAAATGAATGATATGTCTGTAATCCATTCAGCTAATGAAATAAAGCCTTCTATCTACTTGCTTGAGTCCTCTAATTTATGACATCATAGATTAGGACACGTTAACTATAAATCCATTCAAAATTTAGTAAGTTGGAAGTGTTGCCTTCCTTCGACAAAAACCCTCAACATAAATGTGAGGTGTGCGTAGAGGCAAAATTAACCAAATCATCTTTCCATTCAGTTGAAAGAAACACCGCTCCTCTATAATTTATTCACACTTTTTGACCAAGATAAGGAGATAGCCACAAAAGCTACCACTTAAAGAAGGTAAACCGAAGCAGACAAATAAATGAAGTCGAATTGACATATGTGATTTAAAGTTTGTGCATACTGGATGGGGGGAACAAGTACTTTGTGACCTTCATTGATGATAGTATAAGGTATTGTTATGTTTACTTGTTGAAAAGTAATGATGAAGCATTTGAGGCATTTAAACGTTATAAAGCAGAAGTTGAAAATCAACTAAACATACGGATTAACGCAATTCATAGTGATAGAGAGGGAGAATATGTAGCACCATTTGAAGAATACTGTGCTCAATTCGGTATTGTTCATCAAACGACCGCTCCTTACTCGCCTCAGTCTAACGGTATTGCCGAGCGCAAAAACCGTACGTTAAAGGAAATGATGAATGCTTTGCTTATCAATTCCGGTTTAGCCCAAACCATGTGGGGCGAAGCGACTGTTATCGCTAATACAAATTCTCAATAGAGTTCCGCATAAGCGTAATGATAAAACCCCATATGAATCATGGAAAGGAAAGAAACCACTTACAAATATTTGAAAGTGTGGGGTTGTTTGGCAAAGGTCGAAGTATCTAAACCAAAACATATCAAAATTGGACCTAAGACTGTATGTGTTATTTGTTTTTCGCTTATTTACTGTTTTTCTGATTTGATAGGATTTGAGACGTAAATCCTAACAGGTCACTGATTCTATCTTTTCTATCCCATTGAACAACTCTTTTTCCATCTGTTAGAAAAAATTGGAGGAAAAAAATCAAAATAGTCTGTTAAGTTTAGTGGTGGTTTTATTTTAATGAAAGTGGTGTCCGAGCCATCTTGCGTGCCCATCAAATATTCCACTCGATACGTAATATCTCTCACGAACATATGTATCCCGGTAACTCCGCCCGTCAAAACTCAGGCATATAAAAAGAAATTACAGTTCTCCTTCCACTTCATCGATCACTAAGCGACACGCTACTGTGCACAAATTTTACAAACTATTGAAACCTAATTTCCACTTCATCATAGTAAACAACTGGAGAGAAATATGCTATTTTTTGGTTCAAGCATAGACATAATTCTACTTGCATACTTACCATTACAACAACCATACATGCACCTAAGAAACAACAACATATTATTAACAATTAAGAGGAGAATCAGTTAGAAAATTTTGAATAATCTTAGGCTTAAAAAATAACCTTATCATACTTTCTTAATTCATTTTATTATTACCTTTTCCTTTAATTCAGTTGTCGTATTATTTGTTATTAGGTAATTTGACCGCGCATAATCACCCATTAAGCTTAGAAATTATCGTCGCCTAAAGTATGAAGATCATTCCAACAGAAATTAGAAAATTTGACATCTGTCACTTATCTCAAGAACCTGTAACTAATTATTAGAAAAGTCTTACTATTTGATCACTTTATCTTCTACCTATCTTAACATTTGTTCTTTGATTTCATTGGCTTTTCAATGTTTTTTTTTGGGTAAAACAAAGATTTTATTACCAGTAACGTGTACAGAAAACACCACAGCTTGACATTTCCAAAGCTGGAGTTAGATCAACCGAATGCTTCTATCACTCCTATTACAACTGATCTATCAAAAGAAACCTATCTAGGGTAAAAGTTTAACTTCTTATAACCACTCCTGAATGATTTTCCTTACTATTCTCCTTGGCTCCATCTGTTTGCTTGAAAAACTCCTTCCACTCTCAATCCGAAGGTGATACACACGGGCAGCCATAGTCATTTGAGTTGTTTCCTATAGCATGAACTTCAGTGCATCTCAGTTACTCAGGCCAAGACATAATCACATATCCATTCTGTTAATCCCTTGCCAATGCAGCAGTTTACTCCATATGTGCAGAAAATTCATACTTAAAAAATAAGCGAGTTATGCTTTCCGTTTGAGTTGTACACAGTGGGCATTCTCATTCAAGAGTCGTTTTCTCTATTTTTGTGTATACAGAAATGTTTTCCTTCAGAATACACCTAATTTACAAAATCTTTTATATCTTTTCCAATTACTCATCTGACTACTACACCTAGGAAGAATAGAAATATACTACAAAAGTAGTCCGTTTATAGTTGTTGTGGTTCTCATCTAACTCTTCTTTCCATCCAAGCCCAAGAAATTCTAAGCCATCCTTCTATGCTCCATTTCCGTCACTGCAAATACAATCCACCATTACAAACGATTCCAGCACAACTATGACAAAAAACGCTTTCATGGAGAGTGGTGGAAGTTTATCTCAAGGGTTGCGCTATAATATTATATTAATTTATAATACAGAACATTGCTAAAGTAATGTATCTAGAGCTATGTTGCTCGGACTCTTCAAAAATGGATACGAATGCGTGTCGGATCTTCCAAAAGTAGTGCTTTCTCTAAGGATCCGACACGGGTGCGGCATAATTTTTGGAGAGTCCAAACAACATAGATCTAGAGAGTATATATAAGGAGCCACGGCTTCCAATAATTTATCAAAATATCCAACGTTTTTAGTATCAGTATTACTGTATCAACAAATAATAAGCAATTGACTCCCCCCAAAAAAATACAAGAAACAAAATTAATTAATCTCAGGACATGGTTTTCAATATGTTCGTAATGATGCAAAGATACTTCTGTGTAGATCTAAGTGTCACAAGAACTTAAGATAAAGAGGAATCCACGTAAAGTTTAATGGACTAAAGCATATAAACGGCTGCATGGAGAGGACATACCTCAGGACTCAACATTTGAATTTGAGAGGAGGCGTAATAAGCCGAAGAGATATGACAGAGAACACTTTGAAGGCCATCAAGAAAATTGATAAAATCAGAGTCGAGAAGAGAGAAGCAAAGAAGGATCTCGAGCAGAGCATTCACATGGTCAAAGCTCCTGCTGTGTTCGACAAAGAGCCATCTCTTACACTACCCATCAATGTCAAGGTTTCGCAAAAGCAGTCAGAAGAAAATCGCATAGAGGAATGAACATTTTGCTGCCTATATTCTATATTCTCAAACTAAAACACACAAAACCAGTTCATGCTTATTTTTACGGTATGTACAACTTTTTGATCACATATAACTGCCCTAATCTTATAATGTTTCAAGAAATACTCACTCTCTCGGTCGAATTTGGGTTGAATTTTTAGATTCTTTTACAGTTTTGGAAAAATTAAGAACCAAAAATTCCAAACAAAGAAAAAATAACATGCTAATCTGAAAGAAATAATCCCCTTGATTATTTTCATTGATTGAATAGATATATATACAAGTTACAAACCTTCTTCTACCATAATTCTAACTATACAATATGGTAAGTGTATATCCTAATTATGGTAAGTGTATATCCTAATCTAGGTAACAAATATACTACAATATACACACAATATACTTTCCTTAATATACAAGATTTGTCCATCGATTTTTACGCCTCCTCACTCCGTGATGGCTGACCGTGCTCCGTGATGAAGTACTGCTGCCTCTGCCGAAGGCTAGGCCCAAAGAAATGCCTCTGTTTGCCTGCTTGGGCCGTTCTTTGTCTTGCTTGTTGCTTTAGTCCATCAATATACATGCATGATATACCATCAGTATTGATTATGTATATCACATGTATATTGCTTTGTTTAACACACCTTTCGAGCAATGAAATTTGCAAAATCTTCAAAGAAGAACCATTTGGTAGACCTCTTTGTAAAGATATACGCAATTTGATAACGAGGCAGGGACATGACATACGCGAACTTGACCCTTTAACCTTTTCACGGACAAAGTGAATGTCCATTTCGATATATGCTTTGTTTGGTGTTGAAGCGGGTTACCTGAAAGGTAGATGGCACTAATGTTATTGCAATATACCAAGGTTGCCTTACGAATGGGACAATGAAGCTCAAAGCAAATTATGTAGCCAACATGACTCGGAGACCACATTCGCTACCCTTGATATTCGCCTCTGACCTGGGTGTGATAGAGTTGCTTGACGTTTGCCTACCATGAGACCAGGAGTTGTTGCCAAGGAACATAAAGTAGCAGTCGTGAGTCGGTGTCGGGACAACCACCCCAATCGTGTAAGATACAAGTGTGGATGTAGATGAAGGATACAAGTGCAACCGTAGTCCAGTGTCTCCTGGATATACCGAATGATGCATTTATTGCATTCATGTGCTCATCTACGGGATCATGCATGAATAAATACACTGTTTGAACGCATCGTAATATCGGTCGGTAAAGGTAAGATCTTTGGAGAGCCCACTACAAGGATCTGGGAGTCGGGTCGGTATGGTGCACTCTTTGCGGCGCGCCCAGCTTTGGGTTTTACTGGCCTGAAGTGGACTTACGGGATGACATCCCCCTACTCTGATGATCTCGTGACATACTTTCGTTGAGAGAAACAACCCACGAATGGCGTTTGGCGGCAATTCCCAAAAATAACTCAAGAGACTGGTCTTTCATGCAAATTGATCGAGCATGGCGTGATGATGGATCAAGCCAAAGCATCGAGGAAGCGATCAAGATGATATCATCCACATACTGTGAATAGGCCAGGGGCGAACCACAACGGTATATGAACAATGAATTATCTGACTGCTTTGTGAGTGAACCTAATAGTTGAAACAAAGTCGGCCAAACCTCGTGTACGTGAACTGGGAGACCGCTAAGCCCATATAAGGACTTAACTTCAACAGCATACATGATGAGGGCGGTTTGGATCCTTGAAACCCAAAAAAGGCTGATGCATATAGATTGTTTCATTGAGATCACCAGAGTAGGAAAGCATTCTTGACATCCAACTGATGAATTGGCCAAGTCTTTGAAAGAGCCAAGCTAAGCCGCAGTCTGGATGGTAGCGGTTTGACCCAGGACTAAACGTCTCACCATGTCAATTCCAACTTTGCTAAGTCTTACCATCACCCACAAGTGCGCCTTATGTCGAAAGCAAATGACCCATCTGAATTTTCCTTATGAGCAAAATCCACATAGACGATAACATTAATAACATATGGATGAGGGCTTTAACAACTCCCGTCTTATTATCAATAAGAGCATTATATTCATCAGTCATAGCAATTTTCCAATTAGGGTCATTTAAGGCGAACACAGGATTGCGGGGCAAGGGGGATTTAGAGACATCCGAATGTAAATTAAAATGTCTTTTAGGTGTAAAAATACCCGCTGACTACGAGTGACCGGTCTATGACTCGAGGAAGAATTGAGGGAATGTTGAGAATTTTCTGGGCTCGGAAAATGGTAAAGACTGGACTCGGTTTCTGGATCAGTTCCAGAATTAGGCTGGACTGGCCCAATTTCTGGAACTGGTCCAGTGGCTGGATATTCGGTGTGGCAGCGTTATTTGGGTCCGTGACGTGGGCCATTGGAGATTTTAGTCGAGAGATGTCCGAAAAATTACGAATAATATCTGAGGATATTTGGTCATCAAAAATTATATGACTTAGGTTGAGGAGTATGAACTTTCGTAAATGGGAATTGAGTTTCATAAAAAATGACATAGCAATTGATTATGATTTTCTTGGAGGATAAATCAAAACACTTATAACCCACGATGATTTGTGGATAACCCAAAAAACACACACGGGGGTGAGGCTGAGCACTGAATTTTGTTAATTATGGTGGATGGGAATAACGGATAACACAAGCACCCAAAAATCCGAAGATGAGAATAAAAAGGGTTTTTATTATATAGGATTTTTTGGGGGGGGGGAAGAATATGTCAGACCTTTTGAGGGAATTATGTTAAGAAGATATGTGGCCATTTGTAGAGCATGATGCCAAAAATATGGGGGTACGGAGGCATGAATTAAGAGAGTTCAGACAATGTTATTTATGGAACGAATTTTGCGTTCGGCTTTCCCATTTTGTGAAGATGTATGAGGACACTAAAAATGAAAATTTATTCCATTATTAGCACAAAACTCCCGAAACTCCCTATTGTCATACTCTTTCCCATTATCACATAGAATATTTTTTATTTCTCTTTAGAATTGAGTACGAATGAACGCTCTAAATTTGATGAAGACGGAAAACACTTGTGATTTATTCGCAATTGGAAACATCCACAAAAATCTAGAATAATCATCTAAAAAGAGAACATAATATCGATGACCCATTGAACTAAGAACATGAGATGTCTATAAGTCGCTATGAATAATTTCAAATGGCTTTGATGTATGAGAATTTGAGTCTACAAATGGCAGTTTAATAATTTTTCCTAACGAACAAGACTGACAGAGTGGAGAACGACTCGTACCCTTACAAGAAATAAAGCTATTTTTATCTAAAACTGATAAATTAGAAGATCCTGGATGACCCAGACGAGCATGCCACATGGAAGGAGAGATGGCTGCAAAGGCTGATGGCATGGTTTGACTCGATGAACTGAAACCAGACATGATAGGATACAGATCCCCCCTACTATCACACCTCATGAGATGACTCCCCATCTTAAAATCCTTCACAGAAAAACCAAAATGATCAAACTCAACGGAAATGAAATTGTCAGTAGTAAACTTCCGGACAGACACTAAATTTTTAATCAATTTAGGAGCATGTAAAGTATTTTTCAAGAGAAGGGGTGGATTGGGGGGAGACAACATTTTCTGACCATAACCTTGAATTGGAATAGAGTTGCCATTACCAATAATTATACCCCGAGGGGTGCTCAAATTGGAATAAGAGGAGAGAGTACCTGATTGAAATCGTGAGTAGTCGCCGGTGTCCATATACCAATTTGGGTGGGTTGTGTCAACCGGCAGCGTGTGCATCGTGGCCTCGATATCCGATGCAGTGGGGCCTGGCGCATGATGGGCTTGCGGAGCAGGGCCCAAGGACTCTGTCCGTGTTCTTCTGGGCCGTGGTGATGGAGTTCTTTGCTATTGGGCCAGCATTGGTGTTGCCCTTCTTGGGCGTTGGGCACGGGATGTTGGCCAGCAGCGCGAAATTTCTGCGTTATATGGATCGTTGTCCACGCCCAATGCCCCACCGCCATGGGCTGATCTTGGGCCCAAGAGGGTGGTGGGCCACTGTTCCTGGATGGGACCCGCGCCTTGGCGACCTGCCAAGAACCGCCACTAGAACCACCGCGTTTGCCCGCGATTTTTGTTATTATTCTTCGATTATTCTTGCCGCCACCATTGTTATGGTTTGGCGGTGTATTAACAAAACCTAACGGACTAGGAGAGGGCGTCACCATGGCGACTTGGCTTGCTCGTGCCGCCTTTTTTTGCAAAGCGGGTTTATTCAGCGTAAGCATGGAGCGGGCTTGATAGAAGTCGGGAAGAGGGTTGCTTTGGCGAAGAGAGTTCTAACCCCATTATAGGCCTCAAAAGACCAGAACCAATTGTAGAACTAGGCGATTGTTTGTTATTTTAGCCAACATTACGGAGTTGATCCGCCAACTCCTTTAGTTTCTTGCAATATGCGAGAAGCGTTTGAAATCGTTCATTCGAGCGAGAAAGAATTCTGCTCGAGTGTGACGACCTGCGTGAATGTTGGTTGTCTTGGATTATGTCACGCCAATCTATTCCATGCACCATAGCCGTGGTATCGGCTCAATAATCGCCGATAAGAAGGTCCCTTTGAAATAGTGGCGATATCCACCGAAGCATGCATCAAGTGTAATCCATAACTTCCGGGATCCTCCGCGAGGAAGAAGTCTAGCGGAGGAATGATGTGATGAAGAACTTGATAAGAAATAGCGTGAATTTTTAAACAACTCTGCCTTGCGTTGCATATTGGGCGTTTTTCCATCTCAAGGACAATAGGGATCTTGCTCTTGATATTGGAAAGCTGTGAGAGCGAGTGGTGAAAATTGTTCTTAGACATATTGAAAGAACAAGAGAAGAGAAATTTAAGAGTGGTGTTTGTGAGAGCGGAAGACTAATTTTGGAAGAAGAAAACCGAGGAGGGGGGTCTCGGCCAAGGGAGGCAAACGTTTGAGAGAAAAAACTTTTGTTTAGACCTAGTCTCTTGATACCATGAAAGAAATAATCCCCTTGATTATTTTCATTGATTGAATAGATATATATACAAGTTATAAACCTTCTTCTACCATAATTCTAACTATACAATATGATAAGTGTATATCCTAATTATGGTAAGTGTATATCCTAATCTAGGTAACAAATATACTACAATATACACACAATATATTTTCCTTAATATACAAGATTTGTCCACTAATTTTCTGCCCTCACTCCCGTGATGGGTGCATTCTGCTCCAGTGATGGTTTGCAGCCTCTGCCGAGAGGCTAGCAACAAGCTGCCGCCTCTGTTACTACCCCAGGCCGTTCTTTTGCCCTGCTACTTGCTGACTGCTTTAGTCCATCAATATACATGTGATATACACTGCTGTATATTCAGTGTATATCACATGTATATTGCTTTGTTTAACATAATCATAATTCATATCAAAGTCTCACTGTTGTTTTTGGTCGAAAAAGGCTCATAGTTAATCTCAGTATTATTAACTCACAAAAAACACAGATGACTAAATAAAAGAACAAAAATTTCCAACCAAAGAAAAAATAATATGTTAACCATTATTCATATCAAAGTTCTAAAACCAAGTGAAGGAAATGTTTTCCATACCCTATTTCATTCCATGAATACAATATATATATAACCATACAAAATCAATCTTGACTACTATTAAGAAAGACTATCCTAATAATATGCTAATCATCTTTACAATCCTAATTATATAATATTTGATTTAATTACACAATGTATGATTTGATATGATGGAGATAATTATTGATTATTTCCATAATTATCTTAACACACCCCCTCGTTCTCGTGGGAGGTTCTCGTATGCTGAGACTGTCCCTGAAATCATCAAATAGTACGCGCGGAAGGCCTTTTGTGAAAATATCTGCAATCTGATAACGGGACGGTACATGGAGAATACGGACTTGTCCACGTGCAACCTTTTCACGGACAAACAAGATATTCATTTCTATGTGTTTTGTGCGTTGATGCTGGACAGGGTTACCTGATAAATATACCGCACTCACATTATCACAATAAACTACGGTTCCTTTTTCGATTAGACAATGAAGTTCTAAAAGAAGATTGCAGAGCCAACATGATTCAGAGACTACATTAGCTACCCCTCAATATTCTGCTTCAGCACTCGATCTAGATAGTGTCGGTTGGCGTTTCGACGACCATGAAATGAGATTGTCTCCTAAAAATACACAATAATCAGAGGTGGAACGCCGTGTGTCCAGGTAGCCACCCCAATCAGCATCTGTATAAGATGTGCGGCCAGAAATGGTGGACTTATACAGATGCAACCCAAAGTCAAGAGTACCCTTAACATACCGCATAATTCATTTGAGAGCCCCATATGCTCTTTCTTCGGGTCATGCATATGTAAACAACCCTGTTAAACTGCATAGGAGATGTCAGGTCTCGTGAAGGTGAGATACTGCAATGCCCCTGCTAAGCTGCGGTAATGTGTTGGATCACTGTAGGGAGAACCCGCAGAGTGACTCAATTTTTCCTTGTTATCAACTGGCGTGTGTGACGGTTTGCAAGAGGACATACCGACTTTGTCAATGATCTCTTCGGCATATTTCTTTTGACAAAGAAACTGACCACCTGCATATTGAGTTACAACAATGCCCAAAAAATAGTTTAAAGGGCCCAAATCCTTCATAGTAAATTCCGAGGCAATGAAAGACATAATAGACTGGCGAAGTGACTCAGATGACGCTGTGAGGATAATGTCATCCACATAGAGAAGAATATATGACATGTCATTCCCTTTCTTATAAATGAACAAAGACTGATCGAACTTGCTATGTGAGAATCCAGTGTGGAGACGAAACTTGCAAACCTGTTATACCACACCCTGGAGACCTGTTTTAAACCATATAATGATTTTTTCAATATGCAAACATAATCAGGGTGAAACAGATCTCGAAAACCCAAAGATTGGTGCATGTAAACTGGTTCCTGTAGGTGACTATGTAGAAACACATTCTTGACGTCCAACTGATGAATGAACTATAATTTTGACAGAGCCAGACTGAGAACTGTCCTGATAGTTGTTGGTTTAACTACTGGGCTGAATGTTTCGCCGCAATCCACGCCAACCTGCTGAGACCTACCATCACCAACAAGACGAGGTTTGTGTGTCGCAAAAGAACCATCAGAATTCTTCTTATGATAGAAAACGCATATAGAACGTATGATGTTCACATTAGATAGACGGGGCACAAATTCCCACGTCTTATTTTTAATAAGAGCATCAATTTCGTCTAACATGGTAGCTTTCCAATTCGGGTCTGATAGAGTAGTTTTTGAATTTTTCAGAATTGGTGATGGTTGGACTGAGGAGGTTAAATTAAAATGACGCTTGGACCAAAAAGTATCGTGTATGGCACGAGTTTCAATGGACCGAGGTGGGGTTGAGACTTGTGGCTGGGGCTGTGGATTTTCAAAAATAGGACTGACCAGCTGGGCTTGTGTTATTGGGCCTGTTTTTCAGGTTGGTGAAGTAGATGAGGGAGCAGTGGGCTCCCTCATACGGGCCATCTGATTTCTGGAACGGAACTAGGCCGAGGCAGAAGAGGAGGAAGCAGTGGGCTTCCTAACTCGGACTAGCCCAGTTCAATTTTGTTGATGGGCAATGATATTTTGGATTCCATTTTGGGCTGGTCCACTCGGGACCGAGGAGGAAGTGGGCCCCCACTGTTGGGCTTAGGAAGATAGACAATTTAGATGGTAATGTAAAAATGGGTGTAGCCCCTCGTCCAAATATTTGTATGAAGGAGGGGACGACATGCGAGAATTAGCAAATGGGAATGTGGACTCATAAAAAATAATGTGACGAGAGATGATAATTTTTCCCATTAGACATATCATAACACTTATATCCCCTATGATTTTGCGAGTATCCCAAAAAGACACATGGATTGGAATGGGCTTGAAGTTTGTTTATTATTGTGGAAGGAAACAATGGATAGCACAAACACCCGAAAACTCTCAAATGTGTATAGGAAGGAGTACGATTGTACAAAATTTGTGTTGGTGATAGGTTTGAGAGTAGCTTGCTAGGAAGAATGTTTAAAAGATATGCGGTCATTTGAAGAGCATGATGCCAAAAAGACGGTGGTATAGATGAATACGCAAGAAGTGTGCGAATTAAATTATTGATTTTTTGGATTTTTCTTTCGGCTTTCTCATTTTGAGGAGATATATGTGGACATGAAAGATTTAATGGACTTCTAAAATTGGGTTTGGATGAAAACACTAAATTGTTTAAAAATAGTAGGAACCTGTAATTGTTTTCCAATGAGAAATGTCCACAGAAAATTAGAATAATCATCCAAAATAAGCATATAATACTTATGACCTGCCGAACTTAAAACCGGAGATATCCATAAATCACTATGCGTGAGATCAAAGGGCATAATAGTATTGGAAGTAGATAAAGAAAAGAGAAATTTAACATGCTTTCCAAAAACACAATCCTGACAAACATGAGAGTCCACAAGTTGGTTACAATCAATAAATTTATTTTTTCTAAGAAAATTGAACATTGGTGTTCCCGGGTGCCCCAATCAGTTATGCCGTAAAACATGAGAAATAACAGCAAAAGTTGATGGATTTGTGACTTGGTTAATGGTGGCGGTGATGGGATACAAATCACCAGTGCTATTAAATCTCATTAGTGACATCCTCGTCTGAAAATCTTTCACAGAAAATCCAAACGGATCAAAATTAACAGAAACATTGTTGTCAATGGTGAAACGACGTACATATATCAAGTTTTTAATAAATTTGGCTGCATGTAGGACATTTTTTAAATGTAAAGGTGGGCGAGGGGGGAGGTTTAATTGACCAATACCACGAATTGGAATTTCCTGCCCACTGCCAGCAATAATATTTTTATTACTGCTCAAATTTAAATAAGATAAGAGAGTACCTTGAAATGCCATCATGTGTGATGTTGCCCCCGTTTCCACGTACCACGAATCATCAGGAATATTGAGATTCATGTTGTTCATGGCTTATTCGATATCCGTGGGAGCGTAACTTGCGGAAGATAGTCCGTGGGCTGAAAAAGCTTGTTGCGGATGAGAACTGAGATCCCCGAGCTGCCTAGATGTTGGAGGATGTTGGAACCACTGAGCCGTGGGATACGGGCAGGGAGGGGCAACCCAATATTGCTATTGTCAGCCCCACAGTGGGTATTGCCCCCACTGCCCGCTAGCTGGCTAGTTGGGCTGCTGGCAGTGGGGTCTATTTTGGCCCTGCTGGCCACGGTTGGTGACGCCACCGGCGGCTTGTCTGCCACCCCGACCTCGTCCCTTTTCACCATTATTTTTTCCTTTGTTATTGTTACGATTTTGACCCATTATTTTGTAGGTTCGAACCACTGCGGGAACCAGAATTTTAAGTGCCAAAATCATCGGTATAATTATTGGTGGAAAGAAGAGTGTTGCCGGCATTGGTTGTCGCCGCCGTCGCTTGTTTTTGTTTCTGGGTTTCTTCAAGAATTAATATCGAATGAGCCTCATAAAATAGTGGTAAGTGATTGCTTTATTGAATGAAAGTAGCAACACCATCAAATTGTTCATTCAATCTCGCAATCAATTGGAGAACTAACCTTTGATTCATCACCAGCGCACCAACATTTGAAAGTTGATCGGCAAGCATTTTCAACTCTTGACAATATGCGGAGACGTTTGAAAAATCATCCAATTTGTCATTGGTGAATTGGTTTTCAAGATATACCGTCCGAGAAATTTTATTATCTTGAAAAATATTTTACAAACGCTCTCAAGCTTGTTGAGCCATAGAATTCGGTTCTAAGATGGTGTGAAAAAGGTCATTAGAGATGGTGTTGTAAATCCATTGAAGGACTATAGCATCCAAGTGAGTCCATAGAGTTTTGGCAACAACGGTGGTCTCCGATGGTGACTTGGGAGGAATAATATGGTCTATGACTTGGTATGATCGACAATGGATTTTGAATAACTCCGTCCAAGAAGAATATTGCCCGTTGTCCATCTCAAGAGTAATTGAAATAAAGTTCTTGATGTTGTTTACGGCAAGAGCATGATGGGATTTTTGTTGGTCGGCCATTGTTTGTGTGGAGAAGGATGAAAAACTGAAAAGAAGGTTTAGGTTTTTGAAAGAAAAACAAGAGTAGAGGGTGTCAACTATGGGAGGGTTGGCGGAACCCTAACCTTATTTAGGGTTTTGAGGAGGAAGCCGAGAAGAATAGAAAATAAAGAAAAAATTAGGGTTTGGTTTTTTTTAGGGTTTGGAGTTGGCCGAATGTAGAGGGTTTTGGGGTGTTAGTTTTTGACTCTTGATACCTTGAAGAAAATGTTTTCCATGCCCTATTTCATTCCAGGAATACAATATATATACAACCATATAAAATCAATCTAGATTACTATTAAGGTCCTAAGAATATGCTAAGCATCTTTACAATCCTAATTATATAATATTTGATTTAATTACACAATGTATGATTTGATATGATGGAGATAATTATGGATTATTTCCATTATTATCTTAACACCAAGTATAAAATTTACCCGTCACGATGAAGATTTCCTTTAATCTGTTTGTTTCTTCACTGCCTTGGATTCCGTTGGAATCGAGAACGTGAAGATCTTTGTTTGAAGGAAATCTCCAACTCCACCATATCTTCCTTGACAGCTATTTTCATAAACAACAACAAAATTTAGTGAATCTTGGTCTATGCAGAAAGTAACAATCTCTTCAAAGTATTTAATTATAGAAGTAATTTAGAGGCAAAAGAAAATATCAAAAGAGAATGTAACAAGAGCCACGGTCTTGTTACTGGTTTTCGCAGAGAACAGAAAAGGAAGAAGAAAGAAAGGAAAGAAGAAGACAAGTTTGTTAAATTTCTGATATTCTTCAATGGCATAGTACTAACGGCTTTAAAGCCTACATGTGGACTTCCCTAACAAACTGATAACTAAGGGTATGAAACGCAAATAAAATAATTTAAAAACAGAATTTGTACTACTAGGCTATAATTGTGAACTTAAGAAACTTAAGGGACCTAAACAAAGTTGGGTTGACTTTTTCACAATAGAGTATTGTGACACTCCATTCCCCTTGAAATTGAGCTTCTGCCTTCAGAAGTCAGCCATTTATGGAAATTGTGACCGTATGAATTGGTAATCTTCCCAAGTGGCTTCTTCAGGTAATAAGTTGTCCCATTTCACTAGAACCTGTGTGACAGCTCTATTCCATTTCTTGATCATCCTTCTATCTAATATTACCACTAGTTCTGTCATTACTTGACCTTCTGCTGAGCAAAAAGGAGGATCAAAAGAAGCTATGATATGATCTCCTATCTTCCTCTTGAGTTGGGAAACATGGAAAACTGGGTGTATCCTAGCAGTCTCAGGTAATGCTAGCTTGTATGCCTCTGGTCCAATCATCTAAATGATATGATAAGGACCATAGAATTTTAATGATAGTTTGAGGCTCTTTCTTATAGCTACAGATGTTTGTCTATAAGGTTGTAGTTTTAGAAACACCCAGTCACCTTTTTTGAATTCCATGTCAGTTCTTCTTTTGTCTACATTGACTTTCATCCTGTTTTGTGCTCTAATCAAGTTCTCTTTCAATATCTTGGCTACCAATTGTCTTTCTTTGATTAGTTGGTCCACTATATCCACATTGGATTGAGCAATGAGCTCAAAAGTCATTTGAGGGGGGTAATTTCCATACAACACCTTGAAGGGGGTCATTTTTAATGATGTGTGGTAGTTGCTGTTGTACCAATACTCTACTAATGATAGCCATTTGTGTCATTCCTTTGGTTTGTGACCAGTCATGCATCTTAAATAATTTTCTAAGCATTTGTTGAGCCTCTCAGTTTGACCATCTGTCTGTGGATAATAAGTTGAGCTGTAGCAAAGCTAAACTTGCAGTAGTTTAAACATTTTCTTCCAGAAATTGCTAATGAACACCTTGTCTCTGTCAGATACTATACTTTTTGGCAATCTATGTAGTTTGTAAATATTGTCTAAAAATATTCTGGCTATCTGTGAAGCTATGAATGGGTGAGCAGTGGCTATGAAATGTGCATACTTACTGTATCTATCAACAACCACTAGTATAGTATCTTTCCCTTCAGATTTTGGTAGGCCTTCAATGAAGTCCATGGAAATGTGTTCCCATGCTCCTTCAGGAATGGGTAGGGGTTGCAACAAGCCTGAATAGGCTACTTGTTCATCTTTACATATTTGGCATATTTTGACATACTTGTATCATATACTTAACTTGCTCAATCATTGCAGGCCAGTAAAAAATTGATTTTAGCCTTTTGTAAGTGGCCCAGACCCATGAATGCCTCCCTAATCCAGACTGGTGCATTACTAGAACTAGATGTTGTCTTAGGGATCCATTTTGTCCCACCCAAGCTTTACCTTTGTGCCTCAACACCTCTTGTTGTATTGATAGGTTCAGTTCACTTCCCCCATTGATACTGAGTGCTGTTATGGCCTGTAATACTTCTGGATCCCCTTTGTAATTCTTTAAAATTTCCTCAATCCACTTGGGTTGTGCTTGAGTTATTACAGAATATTTTGTTGTTCTGTCTCATATGGTACTGTCCTGTTGAACCATAGCCTTCCTTAATAGAGCATCAACCACTATATTTTCAACCCCTTTTTTGTATTGGATTTTAAAACTCAATCCCATCAGCTTGGTCACCCCTTTATGTTGCAATGAGGTGGTTATCTTCTGGTCTTGTAGAAACTTTAAACTGAAATGATCAGTTTTGATGATGAAGTGATGGGGATGTAGATAATGTCTCCACCTATCAACAACTTGCAATAAGACTATTAATTCTTTTTTATATGTAGACATACCCTGGTGTCTTTTATTCAAAACTTGGCTCATAAATGCCAAAGGTCTTTTGTCTTGCATCAAAACAACACCAATACATGTGTTGCATGCATCCACCTCTAGTATGAAAGGCTTAGTGAAGTCAAGTAGTGCCAATACAGGTGTGCTGGACATAGCCCTTTTAAGCTGGTCAAAGGCTGTTTCAGCTTTAAAGTTCCACTGGAATTCACCTTTCTTCAGTAAATTTGTCAGTGGTTTGTTAATGTGGGTATACCCTTTTACAAACTTTCTATAGTACCCTGTTAACCCCAGGAAACCCCTCAATTCTTTTACTGTTTTTGGGTAGGGCCAATCTAACATTGAATCCACTTTGCTAGGATCAGTGCTTACTCCCTTGTCATGAATGATGTGTCCCAAATA
Source organism: Anisodus acutangulus (assembly GCA_029783415.1). NCBI lineage: Eukaryota > Viridiplantae > Streptophyta > Magnoliopsida > Solanales > Solanaceae > Anisodus > Anisodus acutangulus. The sequence continues at coordinate 2,873,682 of CM056498.1, read as the reverse complement.
CTCCACTTTAGGTTGCCCAAACTCACACTTGCTAAGATTGGAAAATAATTGATTTTTTCTCAATAGTTTCAATACAGACTCCAAATATACCAGATGCTCCTCCATGGTCTTACTATAGACCAATATGTCATCAAAGAACACCAGGATGAATTTCCTTAAATGTTCCTTGAATACACAGTTCATAAGGGATTGAAAAGTTGTAGGGGCATTGGTTAAGCCAAAAGGCATTACCCTAAACTCCCAAAGACGATGGTGGGTTCTAAATGCAGTTTTGTGCTCCTCTCCTTCTTTCATTCTAACTTGATGGTACCCAGCCCTCAAATCTACCTTAGAGAACACCCTAGCCCCACACAACTTAACTAGTAAGTCATCGATCGTGGATATATGATACTTATTTTTAACAGTAAGGCTGTTTAACCTTCTATAATCTACACACAATCTCCAAGTGGAGTCTTTCTTCTTAACCAACAAAGCAGGAGATGCAAAAGCTGATTGACTGGGCACTACAGTAGTAACCTTAATCATTTCAGCAATGATAGATCTAATGATATTCTTTTGATCATAAGAATACATGTAGGGTATTAGGTTGAAGGGTTGAGCTCCAGGAATTAGATTGATCCTATGATCACAATCTATTTTTGGTGGTAATTCAGTAGGTTCTTGGAAAAATGATTGGTATTTCTGTAACAAATTGTTAATAGCAGGGTGTATAGCTTGTTTTTCCTTAACTGGCATCACTGGTTTGACCACGGATAGCTCAACAATCACTTCACAAGTAATAGCTCAACAATCACTTCACAAGTACCACTTTGTAGCATCCTCTTCAATTCTTCAGGATTCATTGTTGTTATGACAACATCTTCTTGTTCTCCATACAATGTAATCATTCTCCCTTTACACATGAAACTCAAACTATGAGGTCTGGTGTGTAATATCACATGTGCTACCCTATTTATCTAATACATACCCAGTATCATGTCACATCCCCCACCTTCATTATTCTGAGTCTGAAATTGAAGTGTTCATTCTGCATTTTCCATTTAAATGCGGACTTTCCAGATGACAGTTCATTTGTTGTCCATTGGCTACAAAAACTCTCATAGGCTTATTCATAGGTTGTATTGGTAGCCTCAACCTCTTAACAATGTAGGGGTCAATGAATGAATGAGTAGATCCACTGTCTATCAAGATTGTCATAGGTACTTTACCAGCATGCCCTATGATTTAATAGTTGATATTTTCCCTTTGGAAGAACTTAAGCCTAACAGAGCATTTATTGATACCTTAGCTTGTTCAATTTGTTCCTCCCCTGCTTCTTCTAAGGTCTCAGCCACATCCATAAACACTTCCTGGTTTTCACTATCCTCCTCAACTACCATTCCTTCCATAGTGTTCATAATCCTCTGTTTGCATTGATGTCCAGGAAAATATCTCTTTGCCCATGTAACACAACCCTTGCTCTCTGAGATTTTCTAAATTGGTTGGGAGGGTGTTTAGTTTGTAGGGTACTTCATTTATTATTTTTTGAGTAGGGTAGGTGAATTGAGATGTGGTTGGTTAGGAAGGTATTTAGGGATATCAATTTAGGTATTTCTGTTGTAAGGAGTGGTTATAGGTTTTGTGTTGTAATTCTGATGGATTTTCTGTTGGGCAAAGGGATGGAGAGCCTTGAAAGACTCTTCATAGAGTTTAGCAGTTTCATAGGCATCTAAAACTGTCGTGGGATTGGTCATTTTTACTAAAGGCTTAAGTTCAGGTTTCAATTCACTAATGAAACTGGAAACATAATGGATTTCACTGAGTAAATGGTTGATTATGGTCATAAAGCCAGTAAGTTCCTCAAACTTGTCTTGGTACTGATCAACAATACTTGTTTACATAATCTTGTTGAATTCATCTACAATATCTTGGGGTCTAATATTGCCAAATCTTCTACACATCTCACTACTGAACTTAGACAATGTCATTAGCCCCTTATTATTAATAATACAACTATCAAACCACACATCAGCCCTTTCCCCAATATGAACTGAAGCATAACTAAGCTTTTCTTGCTCAGTTATGTTATATAGTTCGAAAAACTTCTCACATTTTCTAAGCTAGCTTTTAGGATTAGTGTCATCAAATTCTGGAAAGTTTATCTTAAGTTTGAGAGTTCTGTGGCTAGTGTTGGTATCAGGGTTCTGAACTGTTATATTTGGGGATTCTGGAGGTGTTAAAGATATAGTAGGGTTCCGATAGATGGGTGGACTTGAGAATAGTGGAGCTGGGGGAAAAGTGAAATCCCTTCCTGCCGGAAAGGTCGAGGGGGTGTATAAGGCTTGTGTATTAGTGAGATGGGATCTAGTACCTGAAGTTTGCCCTACTTCACTGTGACTCAGAGTTGGAGGTGTTACCTTCGTTAGTGCTCGAACTGTCGCCGTGGTGCCTGGTGCCGCCGGCAAGCTAGGGTTTGAGTTCACTGTTGGTGTGGAGCTGGTTGCATGCATTTTTGATAAAATCAAGTCCAATTTCTTGTTGGTTTCCTTTGATTCCTCGTACTGCAACTGTAGTTGCAGTTGATTAACATCTAATGCTTCCTACCTTTTTCCGGTGTCGTTGACAAACATTGTCAACTGAGTTCTTAGAGCTCGGAGTTCGTCCTGTAGCCCTACTATTTCCGACAATGGCAACGGTGGCCCAGTTGGCTCTGATGCCATTTGTAACAAGAGACAAGGTCTTGTTACTGGTTTTCGCAGAGAACAAAAGAAGAAGAAGAAAGAAAGGAAAGAAGAAGACAAGTTTTTAAAATTTCTGATATTCTTCAATGGCATAGTATTAACGACTTTAAAGCCTACAAGTGGACTTCCCTAACAAATTGATAACTAAGGGTACTGAAAAGCAAATAAAACAATTTAAAAATAGAATTTGTACTACTAGGATATAATTGCCAACTTAAAAAACCTAAGGGACCTAAATAGAGTTGTGCAGACTTTGTCACATTAGAGTATTGTGACAGAAAGATTGTGCCGTCAGTTAGCACATGGAGAATCTTGATCTTTGTATAACTTCAAAGAGGTAGAAATAATGGAAAAGAACACATATTTTTGCCTGCAGTCTTAGAACTCATTAAGTCTGGGGTTTGAAATGGTGGTGTTACGAGATATTTGAAGTGGTGCTTTTCATTTAAAATGTAGGAAAATGAAGGAAAATAGGAGCAGCACAACTTTTGACCTTTTTGTCAAACGAGAAAATAAAGAAAATACTAAAAAAAAAAGAGAAGATAAATTGTCTTCCTGATAAGTAAGTGTTGGAAATTTGCCTTTGCCGGAAGTTGCGACCGACCAACTTTAACGGCTTAAACACTAGTGTTACTTATGTTGGAGAATCCGGTTCTTCACACATGCATGATCTACTAAAATGTGAATAAACCGTAGGGCCAAGAATCGTCAAATTTCATTGAGAAATGAAAGAGATATTGGTCCACGAAGTAAGGTGTTTGAAGCATGAAAAGTGTGGTATTGTGTTCAATTCTCCCTCATCGGTAGATGAAGAAAGAATTGTTGTGTATATAAGACTCGAAATTGGTTTGGGGTTTGGGACCCCAAGGGGTATCCCATGTGTTTAAAGGATGGAGGACCTAGATGTGCTTCGGTTCAAGGAAAGACCACAAGCTAGCTTTTGAGGTTGAGTTAGACCCAAAATCCATTCTTTACATGGTATCAAAGCCAGACTCATTCTAATTCTTTGTTCACCGATGTTGGGCCCCCAAATTATATTGTCCACGCTCCAGTTAATGAGGTCTGGGCGTGCGGGGGAGTGTTAAGAGTCTCACATCGGATATAGAATGGGACATGGACTCCTTATATGGACTTGAATAATCTTCACCCTACATGCTAGCTTTTGGGGTTGAGTTAGGCTCAAGATCCATTCTTTACCGATATGACTATAATTGTAGGCATCCAAATGTTCCACCTAACATCATTGAAATTATGTAGTTCTGGAATCGAATAGGCCACAACATAGAGCAAAGATTGAAAGTGTAAAACAAATAATTTACATTCAGAGGCCAATTCTACCTTCTATAAATCAAATTCTACATCCTATTCTTTTCACATTAATCCCTGCGGCTCATATCAATTAGTACTCAGATTTCATAGTGTACTTGAAATATATTCTACCCAATATTAGAGTAAGATTTACTTCAACGTATAACAATAAAAAAATAATATTGCCTGAAGCTTCGATCACGAGTCACTCGATCTAAGATCTCTTTAAATTCTGGCAGAGAAGTGGTGTAACAGGGGTGCTACGGTGGTTTATTATTAATGTGTACATGTCCCATAGAATCCCAATTCAATCCCACCACCATAACTAGAATATATCTCATATATTATGTAAATATTTAGTAATGTAAAATTATGGTAAATAGAGGATTCTTATTGTACTAGGGTTCTACACATTGTACACTATATATATTTGTATTAATGAGAAAGTCTCCTCAAGGGAGATTAATAAAATCTTAAACCCTATTCTTTTCTCCTATCTTTGGACCGCAGCCGCCGCACCCCCCCCCCCCCCCCCCGATTTCTGTTCCGGCAGCTGGCCCCTAATTCCTACTACTTTGTTTGATTTCTTCTTCCCTTCCCCAAATAAATCCACTATAATGACACCTCCCACACCGACGTTTTCACCCTCCGTTCATCCGGCAATCTCCGTAACAAACATCAAGAACTTCATTCATGTGGTTATTAATCAAGAAAATGATAGTATTCTTTATGGGTCGAACTCTTCCTCATTCATACATGTGTTTATAACATGCTTGATCACATTGATGACTCCGTCCCTCGCCCCACTGAGGTTGATGACACAACATGGCGCCGCCTCGACGCCGTTGTTAAACAGTGGATTTATGGCACCATCTCTTAGGACTTACTCCTCACTATCATGAAAACTGGCGCCACTGTTCGTGAGTTATGAACTCGGTTAGAAGAAATTTTTCAAGGCAACAAGCACACTCGTGCTGTCTATTTAGAATAACAGTTCAACAACACACGTCTTGAAAACTTCTCTAATATGTCAGAATATTGCAAGCAATTGAAACTAGTAGCTGACCAATTAACAAACGTCGGAATGCATGTTTCTGAGACATAAATGGTTCTCCAACTAGTCGCAGGTCTTTCTAAACGTGAGTACGATACACTTGCCACCATGATACAATAGGACGACCCTTTGCCTAGCTTCAACAAGGCTCGATCACAGTTATTGTTGGAAGAAACACGACGTGCTAAATAGGACGAACACAACCAGAAATTATTATCGATTGACATAACCACTTCTCACGCCGCCACTATCGCCGGACATCAATCAACAGCGGGGTGGCCGCGGCGGAGGTAAGGGTGGAAAGGGACGTGGGATCGGCAGAGGTGGACGGGGCAGAGGGCATGGAGGCAGGTCTGCTCCTCAACAGCCCGCAACTCCAGTGAATTGGGCTGGCCCAGGGCAGTGGCCCAATACTACACCCTGGGCCTCTGCCCCGATTTTCTATCAACAGCAGTACATGGGCCAGTTCTCTGGTCCGTCAGCCTAGCAACAATACTACCAGCCTAGTCTCTTGGACCCAGCACCTGGACACGGTGCTACTGGGCAGACTCATGCACATCTAGCCCAGGCCCAAAAGACACAGTTACACGGCCTGACCCCCTCTGATTTGGGCCAGGCCTTCAGTACTTTGACGATGTAGCAGCCCGATGAAAATTGGTACATGGATTCGGGAGCCATATCTTACCTCACCCGGTCTACAGGTAATCTCTCAAAACTGTTTCAATTAAAATCTCTTCAATTTATTACCGTAGGCAATGATCATCGCATTCTAATTCAGGGCTATGGTAATGCCTACAGACAACCACCTCACCCACCATTCTTCATAAATAACGTCATGTATGCCCCAAACATCATTCAAATTTTAATCTTTGTCCAAAAATTTACTCGTAATAATTCTGTGTCTGTTGATTTTAATCTGTTTGGTTTCACTGTGAAGGATCTACGTACGGGGACACCTCTTACGAGATGCAATAGCACATGGGACATCTATCCATTCCTATCCTCTTTCGCTGCTAGCCTCTGCTCACACACCTCTCTTGCTGCTATCTCTCCGTCAACTTGGCACGGTAGGCTTGGACACTCAGGAGCTCCTGTTTTTAATTTTCTTGAGGAAACAATTTTATCCGTTGTAATAATGGAAAACTTTCCCAAAACTGTATTTCTTGTCAATTAGGGAAACATGTTCACCTACCTTTTAAATCGTCTATTAGTGTTACGTTTGCTCCTTTTGACATTGTTCTTGTTGATTTATGGACATCTCACATCCCTAGCTCCCTGAGTCATAAATATTATCTCGTCTTATTAGATGATTACTCTCATTTATCTGGATTTACCCGCTAAAGTTCAAGTCAGAAGTCTTTGCCAAATTTCTTGAATTTTGAACGTTTATCAAAACACAATTTGAAAAAGTCATAAAATCATTTCAATGTGATAATGGCCGTGAATTTAATAATTCCACATTTCACAAATTTTGCAAAAATAATGACATGGTGTGTCATTTTTCGTGTCCTCACACCTTTTCTCAAAATGGCAAAGCAGAACGAATCATTCACACTATAAACAACATGGTTCGTACTATACTACTCCATGTATCTCTACCCCCATCATTTTGGATCTATGCAGTCAAAATGGTATAATATGTCCTTAATATTTTACCTACCAGTACCCTCCATAACATGACCCCAACTGAAATATTATATCATCGAATCCCCTCATATGATCACCTTCGTATTTTTGGTTGCTTGTGTTATCTGAACCTCTCATCTACCTCCCCTCACAAATTAGCTCCCTGAATCACTCCGTGTGTCTTCGTAGGTTTTCCATCTAATCATAGGGGATACTTGTGCTATGACATATCTACTCGTCAAATTCACGTCTCCCGTCACGTAACTTTTGACGAAACCACATTGTCGTTTTCAAACATCCAAAAATTTCAAAAAATGGACTACACCTTTCTTGACGAGACCGACATTTCCCCCGTCTTTCTAGATGACCTCTGCCGGTCCGCCACCACAGTTTCACCTCTGTCCTCCACTACTGCCGCCACCGACATCATCTCTGCCATCGTATCTCCTTTACAAATATTGCTGACTGACATTCCTTTCGGCAATCAACCCAGTGTCCCAGGTCCATTCCTAGTCTCCGTCCATTTCACAATGCTGCCGCCTATAGAACAGTAGATCTGCACTCCCAACCCATCCTCGACGACCACCCAGCTACCGAAAACCGCAACAGCGCCACCATACACAGCCTTAAACATCCCCTTCAGTCCCAATCTACCACCGTCACCATACCCAACAAGTATCAACCCACCCATATTGATTGCACCACCAGACCCGTTGCCTAACCCTGACCCCGTCATCCCCAGATAGACACCCGACGACTTAAACTAAAACCCAAATAAAACCCCACCATAAATCACGACCATTCACCCAACCCATGACCCATACCATACAATCCGCACACAGACCCAGACTGCCCCAGTCCCGCAACACCATATGGAAACTCGTGCCCAACACGGGATTTTCAAACCCAAAGTCCAATTTAACCTGTCCATAGAAACCTTATCCCCAATTCCTAAAAACCCAAAATAGCCAAATTAGACCTAAATTGGAATGTAGTCATGCGTGAGGAATTTAATGATTTAACGAAACAACACACTTGGGATTTGGTTCCTAGATCGGAGGGGGTGAATGTGATCCGATGCATGTGGTATTTTCGTCACAATTACAGAGACAGTGGTGAGCTCGAGAGGTATAAGGCGAAACTTGTGGCTAATGGCACTAATCAGAATAAGGGTATTGATTGGGGTGAGACATTCAGACCGATTGTTAAACCGGCTACTATCCGCACAATTCTGAGTATTGCTATGGATAAGCATTGGTCGATTCATCAACTTGATTTGAAAAATGCTTTTCTACACGGGGATTTGAAAGAAAATGTTTATATGCACCAGCCGTCTGGGTTTGTCCACCCAGCAGCCCCTCAGTATGTATGTCGTCTTCGTAAGTCACTCTATATTTGAAACAGGCCCTTCGAACGTGGTATGATCATTTTGCACAGTACTTTATGCAAATTGGGTTTGTATGCAGCAAATATGATAATTCTCTATTTACTTTTCATCGAGCTAGTAACATTGCTTATTTATTATTATATGTGGATGACATTGTGCTTACTACCTCCTCTAATGTGTTGAAAATGAGATTATTGCACTACTCAAAACCAAATTTGTTATGACTGACTTGGGAAAGTTGAGCTATTTTTTGAGGATATCTGTGACTCGTTCTGCAGATACTATGGTTATATGTCAGCGCAAGTATGCAGAGAAGATAGTGTACAAGGCTAAAATGGCGAACTGCAAGATCATGTCTACTCCGATTTACTCTAAATCAAAGCTTATTGTTGCCAATGGTAACCTAGTGTCTGATCCCACTATTTACAGGAGTCTTGCAGGTGCACTTCAGTATCTTACTTTCACCAGACCTGACATCGCTTATGCTGTTCAGCATGTATGCTTATTTATGCATTCCCCCAGGGAGCCTCATTTTACTGCCCTTAAACGTATCATTCAATATGTCAAGGGCACACTTGATTATGGATTACACATATACCCCTCAGCACCAACCAGTTTGTTAGCATATACGGATGCTGATTGGGCAGGCTGTCCGGAAACGCGACGCTCCACCTCCGGCTACTGTGTGTTTTTAGGGGATAATATCATTTTCTAGTTTGCCAAGAGGCAAGCCACATTATCCCGTTCGAGTGCAGAAGCAGAGTATAGAGGAGTTTCAAATGTTGTTGCTGACATATGTTGGCTCTGAAACCTTCTTTTGGAGCTTCAGTGTCCCTTGCGTAAGACGTTTGTGGTTTATTGTGATAACATATCCGTCATATATTTATCTCATAATCTGGTTCAGCATCAGCGAACCAAGCATATTGAGATGGATATACACTTTGTTCGTGAGAAGGTTACACTCAGTCATGTTAAGGTGTTGCATGTGCCTTCCTCATATCAGTTCGCGGATATCTTCACAAAAGGTCTTCCTAGACAACTATTCCTCGACTTCAGATCCAGTCTCAGCGTCCGGCCTTCTCCCGCTCCGACTGAGGGGGTGTATTAACGTGTACATGTCCCATAGAATCCCAATTCAATTCCACCACCATAATTAGAATATATCTCATATATTGTGTAAATATTTAGTGATGAAGAATTATGGTAAATAGAAGATTCTTATTATATTAGGGTTCTACACATTGTACACTATATATATTTGTATTAATGAGAAAGCCTCCCCTTGGGAGATTAATACAATCTTACATTTGTGGTTCATGGTGATGGACGGGCACACGGCGGACGAAGGATCTAACAGTGGTGGTGTTTGTCTGGTGGGTGGTGGTGGAGATGAGTTACATGAGTGCATTCAGACTTCTAGTCTTTCTTGTGTTTTCTTCTTTGTGAATCTTGCTTTAAATTGGACATGTTTTTGGTAGAGAATGTGGTCTGTATAGGACAATAGCGTGTGTCATGATGCTTGACTCCAAAGCAGCGCATGTCACAAACAAGAGTAGGGAAAAAGAAAAGAGGCGAGCTTAGGGAAGGGGAAAAAGTTACGGATTGAATTATAATAAATGAGTAAAAAGGACAGGAACAAAATAGATTAATAGGTTTCCTGGTCTATAGAATTGCCACGTCATCGGGCTTATGTCCTGCAATTATATATATATATATATAGATTGCTACTATTTATTTCTCAATTATTCTTTCACTTTATTTTTTTTCATACCTATTTGATATGCTTTACTCGAGTCGAGGGTCTAATCGGAAACAACTCTCTAACTTCACAAAGATAAGGATAAAGATGGAATACACACCATTCTCCCCGACTCCACTTGTAGAACTGAGTATGTTATTGTTGTTAAGATAAAACAATGGATATACAGAATTCAATACCTTAGAGTCATGTTGATGGCCGAAATTAGCAAAGTTTGTGTGGAATTTTAGCAAAAATGAGGATTTTCATAGGAAGGAGAGGAGTGATAGTGTGGTCTGGGCTTTAAATAGTGCTCCCCTCTATTGTGATGGGTTATTTTGTTTTTAGTCCGTTAAAAAATTTAAAAATAATTTAAAAATAATTTAATATAAACTTTTTTTTGTTCTCCGTGATTGTTTGGTATTTTTATTGGGGTCCGATTAAATTTAAATTTGTGTCGTAAAGTTTCAAACTTCTTTTGGTTCTCGCTTAGTGTTTTTGGTACTCCTATCCGGGTCCGACTTGGTCATGGGTTCAAAAAGTGGAAACATCCTCTTGCAGAAATGTGAGGTAAGACTGCGTACAATAAACTCTTGTGGTCCGGCCCTTCCCCAGACCTCGCACATAGCGGGAGCTTAGTGCACCGGTCTGTCTTTTTTTATCCGGGTCTAACTGAATTCAAATTCGTGCTGGAAAGTTCCAAACTAAATTTGGATTTGTGACAGAAAGTTCCACAATATTGAGGGGCATCGATTCTTCCCCGAGATCTCTGGTTAAAGATGAAAGAGTAATTGCTACTCTATCATAATTTTTGTTGATAATTTAATATAAACTTTTAAATATACATTTAGAAGTATTTTTCAGTGAATTTTTTTAACTATATAAATGTGTTATGTTATGTTTAAGATATAATTTTTTTTAAAAAATTAATCTTTATTATTTTAAAAGAATTGTCAAATAAGAATTGTATTTTCTGTACCTATTAGCTATGTTAAGTGTTTCCTTTTATTGGTACGTATGAGATACAAATACATCAAGTTATTTCCTAATATTTTGTGTATTGAGGAATCAACATGAAATACCAACTTTATTATACCAGTTCAATATGGGTATGTCAAGACAAATGAAATATCAGAGTAATACAACCGATAATTACAAATAAGGGTGTCAAATAAGTAGTGTGGACTGAATTTGAGCCGAACAAAAATGTTGAGTTAATAACTAGATAGATCAATGATTGGCTTAAAGATTAGTTGGATTGAAATGAGCTAAACAATGAATCACTACGCAACTCGTCCAATTTTTATCAAATTTAAAATCTTTTATTTATTTTCTTATAATATACTTAATTACCTAATATAACTTTATTATATTTTCATGAGCCAATTTTACCATTTCTAAATTTACAATTTGCAAGAAAATTATTGGCCTTAATGATTATACTTTTTTCTGTGGATTACCCTTCAAAAGTACTGGTCTTTAATTTTTGCTCCTCAAATTTGGAATCTTTAAGTTTTGTCCTTCGCCTAAAAATTCATGGGTTCCGGGTTCGAACCCCCGCTCAGGTAAAAATAAAAAAACAATTTGCAAGGTAGATGTTTAGATTATCTAGGTAGAGTTTACCTGCAAACTCTACCCCATCGGGCATAGTTTGCCTTATGTCTGAAGGCAAACTCTGCTTTAAGGAGAGTTTGCAGGCAAACTATGCCTGATGGGACAGAGTTTCCTGCAAACTATGCCTTACAACTTGTTTGGATGGTTGTTACCTAATGTATTGTATTGTGTTGTTAATTTAAATATAATGTTTGTTTTGATTATTACTTAAATTTTAATGTATCATATCGTTAAATCTATCGTTACGACAAAAAGTCTCATTTTATGTAACGACCGATTTTGTGTTATCGCGTCGTTATCTTATCTTTATTTCTCATTTTATTATCTGATAATTCTATTTTAATATTTACCCTACCTTTTTATGATAACTCTATCTCGTACCCTACTTTTCTTGTAGGTTTATCCTTCAAATAGTTGATGTGTGAGATTATGTCCGACGAAAAACGATACAATCTATCCAACGTTGTGTTAATAAAAAAATACGATACGATACAATACAACACATTACAATATGATATGATACATTAGGAAACAATATGTAACAACCATCCAAACAAAGTGTTATTAGGTAGAGTTTGTTAAGGCATAGTTTGCCTTTGAAGACAAACTATGTCCGATGGGGCAGAGTTTGCAGGCAACTCTATTTTTTTTTTTAATTTGTGCCTGAACATGGTTCGAATTCAAAACTCTGAGATTTTAGGCAAAGGGAAAAAATTAAATACTTTTATTTTAATGGGCAAAAATTAAAGACCACCCCAAAATAAGGGATTACTGCGAATTGCCCATGAGTTATATGGCATCTGGGCCACCGAACAAACAAGCCCAATCATACAAGAGAAGCCCAATTTGCTGATTATATAACAAGTCTACATTGCCTACTAAATATTTTATTTTATTTGCTTATTTGTATCAAAGTTCAAAAATTGGGAGTAAAGTTGGCAACTAGCTTGAGGATCATCCATCGAGCAAAGTTTCAATTTTCAACCTCGATTACACGTCGACGTTACATTGGCGTTTGGTACCTTCGTTTCTTCTTTATATTATTATTGTTACTTAATTTTAATTATCGTACTTAATTATACTTACATTAAGTATTTATTTGCATAATTCTAATGGAACGACTTGGACGTTTGATTTCTGGTAGAGGTATTAGGGGTAACATGGGTAAGGGTACATCTTCTAGTAATCCTATTCCTAGTCCCGATGATTTCACTCATATAGATGAAACTGATTTTTTAATGATATTAATATATCATTAGATCATGAGGTATATTCTGCATCTGAACCAGACTTTAATTTTCAAAATGAATTAGACGATAATGTAGATAACACACCCATTAGTGCACCTCCACCTCAGGCTCAAACTAAGTCTCAGCCTAAAACTGAAACTGGAATGTCTCATATTATCCCTAGTATGAGTCGATGCCCCAAACAACGAAAATTAAAATCACCTGCATGAGATTTTTTTGATAGGGACAGTGAGAATCAACTAGCTAGATGTAAAATTTGTCAAGAAGTTTAGAAATTTAAAACCGGAAAAGGTTATGATTGGACGAGAGGTTTATTGAGACATTTACAAAGCATGCACAAAGCTAGGTATGAAGAATATCTGGCTGACAAATCGAGTGTGTCAATGCCTTCTGAGTCGGAAAAAGGTTCACATAGTATCCCCGATCAAGTACATGTTCAAATTAACCCGACGACGGGGGAAATTATAAATCCTAAATATGATAAACACAAAGATAGGGAATGTATAGCAAAATTAGTTTCGGTGGAGGATTTGTCTTTTTCATTTCCTTCCTCTCCTGGTTTTATTCATTACATTAGAGAAACATATAATTCTGCTTTTAATGGTTTTTCTAGATCAACTGTTAGAAGAGACGTTTTTAAATTTGAACATGAATATCAACAGTATTTACGTTATGCACTATATCATTTTAATGCAAAGTGACTATCACTTTTGATATAGGACGTAGTACCAATGGTAATGATTATTTAACCATTACATGTCATTGGATAGATCAGACTTGGTCTATGCAAAAATGTATTTTAGCATATAAATATATTGATGATAGACACACTGGATTATTTATTGCAAGAACTATTCATGAAATTTGTGAATATTATGGAATTACTGATAAAATTATGACTGTTACATTAGATAATGCTATTGCTAATGATTATGCCGTAAACCTTTTAAAAACTCAATTTACTCCATCTTTTCTCGATATTCTCATATTAAATGTGCATGTCATATTTATAACTTAGTTGTAAAGGATGACCTAAAACCTTTTAAAAACACTCTTGATAAAGTACAATTTGCTATAAACTTTATTTTTAAAGGTAATAAAATACAAAGACGCAAAGAGTATAAAACAATTTGTCATGATTATGAACTACCTTATAGAAAAATTCCAGAAGAAGTTTCGACTAGGTGAAATTCTTTATATGAACAACTACTTGTTGTTCACGAGTATAAAAGACCTATAATTTTATTATTTAACTCTCATAATCAAAGTCCAACATATATGCTGGTAGATGATGATTGGGGGGGGGGGGGGATTCGGAACTTATTGCATTTTTAGAGAAATTTTTTCTAGCTACTAAAGAATTTTCTGGAATTTATTATCCTACTATTTCAACTATGTTATTTTATATAGCTCTAATATTTTTGTTACTTAATGAATATATTCAAAAACTAGCTTACGCTCCAGCTATTAAAAAAATATTTAAAAAATTTAAAAAATATTTTTTTCCTATTCCCACTATATATTTTATTGGTGATGTATTAAATTCGACTATTAAAGTAGACGGTTGTAAAGCACTTGTTGAAACGATTTATGAAATCTTAGAAATACTTCTAATAGACCCAACTGAAGAACCAACTAACGAACCAACTAAAGAAGAAGTTATGTCTAGCATACACAATGAATGCAATATATATATATATATATTTATTACCAACAAGAAAGTGCAAATAATCAATCGGCTTCGGTACCATCTTCTTCTACTTCACTGCAACCTAATAAAAGACATGCATTTTTTGTTGTTAGTGTTCAAGGCCTTAGAAATAGAATGTTTAGTGGTTCAACTTCTTCACAAGTTAGAGAATTTGATGTTTATGTTTTGCAGGGTGTTGTACAGTACAAATCAATTGTCAATGACAATGGACGTGAAGACCTGCTGAGATACTGGAGGGAGAATGCGAAGACATTTCCGACACTATCAAAGATGGCCCGAGATGTGTTGAACATTCAAGCGTCATCAACAACGTCTGAAATCGCTTTTTCTGCTGAAAGATTTCAAATAGGAGAGCACAGTCACTCATTGGCGGGGGACAATTTGAAGATTGCAGTTTTATTCAGAGATTGAATTAGAGCGGAGTGTAGAAGGTGCGGTCAACCGGAGATCAACGAAGAAGACGACTACAACTACAACGAAATCTTGTCTAAGGGAGCAGGAAGCGACGAACAATTTGACCAACAACTTTCAATTCCAACCGAAGATCCTCACGACATTGTGAGAAAATTAGAAAAAGTATGGTTAACTATGTAATTTTTTTAATGTCAATTTTCCGATGTGATTTACAACTTTTGAACAATGAAACAAAGTTGCAATTTTAAAATTTTATTACAAAAAAATTATATTTCTATTAAATAATATAAGAGGCACAAAAACAGCCTTGAGATATTTTTATTACATTATCTTGTTCAATTATTTAAGTATTTAAATATATATTTTTAAATTAAGTGTCTAAAAAAACCCAAATCCCTCAACCCGACCCGTCCCCCAAATCCCGGCCCCTCTTCCGACGGGAAGTGGGACATGACGGGGCCTCTTCCCGTCCCTCCTATTCCATCCCGCCAATCCCATCGGACCCAGATCCTGACCCACCCCCCGTCCCTCCGGAACCCGTCCCAGCCCGCCTCGACCCGCTGGCCATCCCTATTATACAGTAACATATAGTCAAACCAAATAATAAAAATATAATTAAACCACAACAAACGATACACTATATTCAAACATTATGTTCATTAATGCAGTACAATATAATACAACACCATATTGTACCATACCATATTGTACATTAATGAACCACGGGAAACAACCATCCAAACAGAGGGTAAGTGTCCCACGTGATGGTCATGCGGCGCATGTATTCCGCATGACGTGTGATGTTTTCTTTCTTCTTGTTTTTGAGTTCCTTAAGTCATCTTATCGGTTCAATTAAGTCTCTTGCCATATTATACTTTTGTTACATGTCCCAAACAAACCGTTATTACTCAAGTAGATCACATCGCATACACCTTAATTCTGCATTAACTACAATCATTAAGTTCTTAAATTAGTCCAGATTAGTTATAAAAATTATGGAGCTTTACATATTGATAATTATCTCTTACACAATTTACGTAAAATTCGTCTCTTTTCGTTTTATTATATTTTCTTGTCCTCTAATGTATTAAAATTTAAAAAAAAACATATAAAATAAAAATCATGATACTAGAGGAAATTCAATAGTACAATCATACATCTCTGTAATGATCATGTTCTATAAAATCATGGAAATTTAGTACTAGAGAGGCCCAGTCTTCATACAAGAACTTGTGCACAGAAGTCTCAGCCCAATGTTCAAATTCATCTCAGCCCTATACAGTTCACAAAATAAATCAGACCCCACAATCAACAATTCTTGATCAACAAGCACACCTGGATAATGACATCTTTGTAAAAGAATAAAGTTTGTTAGAGAATAGCCAATAGGATTGAGACAAAATTGTATAGGTTTATTATTATTCTTTTATTTTTAGTCTTGATATACATGTATATATAAGTGATCAACTATTCAAGAAATGAGAAGGGAGAAGATTTCCAAATACTTGTGTTACTTTCTTTCATGGTATCAGAGCACGAACACTATATCATACAGGAAATTTCTCAGAATTCTCTCCTCAGATTCATTATGGGAGAACCTACACAAACAACTCCTACTGTGTAAACAATAGAAAGTTCTGGTAGTAGCAATACTATAGATTCAAACCATGCATACTTCCTTCACTCTTCTGATGCCCCCAAGGATGACATTAGTTGTCAACCCCTTTGATGGAAAGGGATATCAAGGGTAGAAGAGAACAACTTTGATTGCTGTCTCAGCTAAAAATGAATGACTTCGTCACTGGACTCCATGTTGCTCCAGATCTCACATCTGAGAACTATCAGCCATGGAGTAGATGCAATGACATGGTGATTTCATAGCTCTTCAACTCATTGTCAAAGGAGATTGATGATTCAGTGATATACTCAAACACTGCCAAAGCACTATGGACTAGCCTTAAACATAGATTTGGTCAATTTAGTGGAGACAAATTGTATTATTGATCGAAATCATGGAATAAATTAGTTCAATGTAGTTTTAATATTGCTGGATATTTCACTAAACTGAAGAGGTTGTACATAAAATGCAGTTGCCTTTGTGTTTGTGAAGGGAAGGAGAAACTGCAAAGGTCCCTTGAGAATGAAAGACTCATTCTATTTCTCATGGGATTGAATGATGTCTATTCAAAAGAAAGAGGAAATGTTCTAATGCTTAGCCCCTTGCCTTCCATCAATCAAGTATATTCTAATTTTGCATGATGAAAATCAGAGAGATGTGTATATGAACCCACTCACTGGATCTGATTCTTCATCCTTAATGGTGGGAACACAATCTCAACCTCATAATTATTTTAAGAATGAAAAACAGCCCCAAAGACCTCAAGAAACTTTGCAGATGCACAACAATGATTTTCAAAGAGGTGGAAATCAAGGTCAGAAGTTCACAACTGAAAACTACAAAAGAAGGGTAAAATTCAACCTCAATGTCAGTTGTACCTATTGCAAGAAAGTAGGACATATTGTAGATGATTGCTACAGGTTGGTGGGATATTCTGAGGATTATCAATTTACCAACCAGGAAAACAATCAAGGACAAATCAAGAGCAATGCTGCTATGACAGGGGAAGAACATGAAACTAATCCTAATGAAGAAATGGAGGTGAACCAGATGAATCAGCATCCTAGCAAGGATTGGGTCATACAGATGATAAAACAGGCAAAAATAGGAGAATGAAGTTCCACTGCAAACTCAGAAATAAATACAAACTCAGTGGCTGGTACTATATTCAAATATATCAATTCTTGTTTCTTAGTTCTTAACTCTAGCACCTGGATAATAGATTCAGGTGCTTCTGAGCATATGTATTTTGACTCAAATGCTTTCATGTCCCTAACAACTCTTGACAAACCTTTACACATTAATCTTCCTAACTCCCATAAAATCATTGTCACTCATATATGTCAAGTGTCTATTCTTCCTAATGTTGTTTTAAGAAATGTTCTTCATGTGCCTAGTTTAAGATATAACTTGTTATCAGTACATAGGTTTTGTTATCAATTTTCATGTACTATATTTTATTTTATTTTATTATTTTTTTTTTTTTTTTGATAATCCAGGTCTCCAGGCTTGCGCCTGACTACGTCCTGGAGGTAATAGCACCGGTCCTTCAACACTATTACCAGGTAAATCGCGGGATGTGCTCCGGTGGCCAGTTTTTTGGGAGCGTACAACTGATCAATGAGACAAGGTCAAATTCCCCAACATGCAGAGTTTCTTCGTGCTTGCGGGGATTCGAACCCACGTTGTCCCATGCCAGAGCGCCTTATAGCGCCCAGGCTTTGCCACTGGACTATGCCCCTGAGGACTCATGTACTATATTTTTCACTAGTATTGGATGTATGTTGCAGGACCCTTCAATGAGGAGGCCACAGCCTTTTGGTGAAGCAGAGAAGGAATATATCTGTTGCTGCCTAGTAATAGGAAGTCTAGTTTATTGTCAAGAGTCTGTTTTAGTGTTATCTTCTGTAGATATAAGCAGTAATGCTTCAATTTTATTCCCTAAGTCAGTAGACAATGTTGTTCTTTCAAATTCAGAGTCTGTTTCTATTCATTCTTATAGTAATGTTGTTTCTAATGCAAGACTGTGGCATGTCAGACTAGGGCATTTGCCCTTTTCATCACTGAAATTTATCAGTTTTATTCATTCATCATCAATTACATATTGCTTTTGTGATATATGTCCATTAGCAAGGCAATCAAGATTGTCATTTTCTACTAGTGAAACTTCCACTAAATCCATATTTGAGTTAGTACACATAGACACATGGGGACCCAACAAAGTACCAACATATAACAACTATAAGTATTTTTTAATTATTGTTGATTATTACAGTAAGGGTACATGAACCTCTTTGCTGAGTACTAAAGGAAATGCATTCCATATTTTTCAAAGCTTCTTACAAATGGTGGAAAGACAGTTCAATACAAAGGTCAAAGTGATAATATCAGATAATGCATTGAAATTGGGCCTAAGTTTTGAAGCTTCTAATTACCTAAGGATACAGGGAATAATATATCAAAGATCATGTGTTGCTATCCCTCAACAAAATGAAATTATTGAAAGGAAGCATAGGAATAACATCGACCACACAATGAACAATTCTTGATCAGCAAGCACACCTGAACAATGACATCTTTATAAAGGAATAAAGTTTGTTAGAGGATAGCCAATAGAATTGAGACAAAATTGTATAGGCTTATTATTATTATTATTTTATTTTTAGTCTTGATATACATGTATATATAAGTGATCAACTATTCAAGAAATGAGAAGGGAGAAAATTTCCAAATACTTATGTTACTTTCTTTCATATAATTGTTCAAATTCACTAAATATAATGTTGTATATGTGTCGAGTGAGTCAGAATTTTCACTAAAGAAATTCTAAGTATAAAAAAGTAAATAAGTCAAAGAATATTAACATATATATTATGTACGCATAAAAAACAATTTTAATCTTATATACAGTTGATTTAGTGTAATTTTCAGGAAAACAAAAATCAAATAAACCCCATTGCGCTCCAGAGGCTCCTCGTGTGTGTGTCTCTCCATGTTAAGCAAGGTATATACCCGTGATATACACTTTTTATACATGGTGTATATCACGGATCCTTTGAGTTGAAGCCCAACACGGTATAAGGCAGACCAGCCCATCTCGGGTTGGCCTATCACGGGCAGTATAATATTGTTGTATATTGATGTAATATTGTAGTGTAAATGTTATCTTAATTAGTCTTGTACACTTACCATAGTGATAGGAGTCTTGTACTACTAGAATAGGGTTTTGGAGTTAGAACAGGAATATGATTCTCCTATTATGGAAATATGTAACTTGTATATATTCTCTTTCAATTAATGAAAATAATCAAGAGATTATTTCTATCATGGTATCAAGAGACTAGGTCTAAATTGCTTCCGCCTTTGTTCTCCAACTATTGCTCTCAGTTTTTGTGCCATTTCTCAGCTAAACCTTCCTCGATTTCCGTCCCCCTTCATCGGAATTCTTCCAAAATTTTACCTCCACTCTTCCAAAAAATTTCCTCCAATCCCTTTGTTCTTTCGTTATGTCTAGGAACACGTTTCATCATGCCCTCATTGTTTCTAACATCAAGAACAACATCCTTATTGTTCTTGAGATGCAAAACGTCCAATATGCGACATGGGCAGAATTGTTTAAAATTCACGCTATCTCCCATCAAGTCATCCATCACATAATTCCTCCCGCTGCCCCTATTCCCGCGGAGGATCCTCAGTTATGGATTACTCTTGATGCTACCGTTCTCCAGTGGATTTATTCTACTATTTCGGTCGACCTCTTACAGATGATCATTGAGCCGGACACTACGGATATGGCTACCTGGAATAGATTGCGTGATATATTCCAAGATAACCAACATTCACGTGTTGTCACCCTCGAGCAGGAATTCTCTCAAGTTCGCATGGAAGAATTTTCGAACGTTTCTGCATATTGCAAGAGACTCAAGGAGTTGGCGGACCAACTCCGTAACGTTAGCGCACCTGTGACAAATAATCGTCTGGTTCTACAATTGGTTGTCGGCATGTCAGAGGCCTATAATGTCGTTGGGACTCTCCTTCGTCAAAGTAACCAGCTCCCCACTTTTTTATCAAGCCCGCTCCATGCTTACTTTGGAAGAAGCCGGTTTGGCTAAAAAGGCATCTACCGATGCGAGCCCCGTAGTCATGATGACGTTCTCCACAAATTCTTCGGTTTTTGTTGATAATTCAGGTCAAAACCGTGCTCACGGTGGCGGCAAAATTAATCGTAAAAACAACGGGAAAAATTATGGTGGCAAACGCGGTGGTTCTGGTGGAGGTAACGGCGGCAGCGGGTCCCACTCAAGCAGCAGTGGGCCACGGCCCAACTGATCCCAGCCTTGGGCCAACTGGCCGTGGGCCTGGACCAATGGGCAGTGGCCCAACAGCCACTGGTCCCCAGTTCCGCCGTGTTCAGTGAATAATCAGTGGGCTGGTCAGCCCATCTCTCAGCCCAACATGCAGTGGCCATCTTTTGGTAACCCTTTTGGGCCGACGCAGCAAGTAGGAGTGCTTGGGCCTCGGCCTCCGCAGTCCTATCATGCTGCAGGCCCCACTCCTACCGACATCGAAGCCGCCATGCACACGCTTAGATTAACTCCTCCATACCCAAATTGGTATATGGACATCGGTGTCACTATCCATATGACATCCGATTCAGGTACTCTCTCGTCTTATTCCAATTTGAGCAACCCTCGTGGCATCATTGTTGGTAATGGTAATTTTATTCCAATCTGTGGTTATGGTCATAAAAGTTTATCCCCCCCATCCACCCCTTATCTTGAAAAATACCCTACATGCCCCCAACTTGATTAAAAACTTAGTGTATGTCCGTAAATTCACCACTGACAATTCCGTCTCTATTGAATTTGATCCATTTGATTTCTGTGTGAAGAATTTCAAGACGGGGAGTCCTCTTATGAGGTGTGATAGTAGGGGAGATCTTTATCCTATCATGCCAAGTTCCGGTCTATCGAGTCAAGCTTGTCGTCAACATTTTGCAGCCCTTGCTCCTTTCTTGTGGCATGCTCGTCTAGGCCATCCAGGGTCATCTATTTTGTCTTCCTTAGATAAAAATAATTTTATTTCTTGTAAGGGTACACGTAGTACTCCGACGTGTCAATCTTGTTCTTTAGAAAAAATTATTAAGTGTAAACTCTAATTCTCATACTTTAATGTCATTTTATATTATTCATAGTGATCTATGGACGTCTCATGTTCTTAGTTCTTTGGGTCATCAATATTATGTTCTCTTTTTGGATGATTATTCTAAATTTTTGTGGACTTTCCAATAGCGAAGAAATCTCAAGTTTTTTCCATCTTCTTAAAATTTAGAGCATTCATTAGAACACAATTCGAACGTGAAATAAAAAATATCCAATGTGATAATGGCAAAGAATATGACAATAGGGTGTTTCGGGAATTTTGTGCAAATAATGAGATCAATTTTCGTTTTTCTTGCCCTCATACGTCTTCACAAAATGGGAAAGCCGAACGCAAAATTCGTACCATTAATAACATTGTCCGCACTTTACTAATTCATGCTTCCATACCCCTATCTTTTTGGCATCATGCTCTACAAATGGCTACATATCTTCTTAACATTATTTCTTCCAAAAGTTTGACATATTCGTCCCTCTTTCAAATTTTATATAATAAGACTCCTTCGTATTCCCATCTTAGCGTCTTTGGGTGCTTGTATTATCCACTCTTTCCGTCCATCACAATTAACAAACTTTAGGCCCGTTCTACCCTGTGTGTGTTCTTGGGTTATCCGTTCAATCATCGTGGTTACAAATGTTTTGATTTATCTTCTAATAAAATCATCATTAGCCGCCATGTAATTTTTTATGAAACTCAATTTCCGTTTGCTAAGGTTAGTAATCCCGTGCCTAGTTCGTATAATTTTTTAGATGACGATGTCTCTCCATATATTATTCACCATTTTTCGGACATGTCCCGCACCCAAAATCCACCAACGGGCCAACTGCCCGTTGGACCCATCGCACTATCGTTCCCGATAAGATCACATCGGGCGATTTGACATTTGGGCGATCCATTATCTTGGCGGTCCATTCTACACCGAGCCTGCTTACGCCGTGTTGGGCCAGCCCAACCACTCTTCGCTTTGTCGTTCGAGTCCAAAAATTCCCAACACCAGCCCAATTCTTCCCTGAGTCAAAGACCAATCACTCGTAGTCAACGGGGTATTTTTAAACCAAAAAGACATTTTAATTTAAATTCTAATGTTCTTAAATCTCCTCTGCCCCGTAACCCAGTGTCTGCTTTAAATGACCCGAATTGGAAAATTGCTATGACCGACGAATATAATGCTCTTATTGATAATAAGACGTGATAGTTGGTGTCCCGTCCATCTGGTGTTAATATTATTCGGTCTATGTGGATTTTTGCTCATAAGGATAATTCTGACGGCTCGTCTTGTAGGTGATGGTAAGACTCAGCAAGTTGGTGTGGATTGTGGTGAGACACTTAGTCCTGTGGTCAAAATGGCTACCATTCGCACTGTGCTCTACTTGGCTCTTTCGAAAGCATGGCCCATTCATCAGTTAGATGTGAAGAATGCTTTCTTACATGGTGATCTCAAGGAAATAGTTTATATGCATCAACCCTTGGGGTTTAGGGATCCAAAATTTCCTCATCATGTCTGTCTGTTGAAGAAGTCCTTGTATGGGCTTAAGCAGTCTCTACGGGACTGGTATAAGAGGTTTGCCGACTATGTTTCGACTATTGGGTTCACTCACAGCAGGTCAGATAATTTTTTGTTCATTTATCGTCGTGGTTCGTCTTTGGCTTATATACTATTATATGTGGATGATGTTATCTTGACTGCCTCTTCCGATGCCTTACGCCAGTCTATCATGACAATGCTCAGTTTTGAGTTTGCTATGAAAGACTTGGGGCCCTTGAGTTATTTTTTGGGGATTGTTGTCACTCGTCATGCAGTTGGATTGTTCTTATCACAGAGGAAGTATGCAGTCGAGATCATTAAGAGGGTTGGGATGTCATCCTCTAAGTCCACATCCACTCAGATTGATACTAAGCCCAAATTGGGTGTTACGGCTGACGCACCATACGAGGACCCGACCCGCTATCGCAGTCTTGCAGGGGCCCTTCGGTATCTCACATTCACGAGACCAAATATTACGTATGCGGTACATTAGGTGTGTTTGTTTATGCATGATCCCAGGGTTGAGCACATGAATGCGCTCAAATGCATCATTCGGTATATTCAAGGTACACTTGACTATGACTTGTATTTATATCCTTCATCAACGTCCACACTTGTCTCGTAT
This sequence comes from Anisodus acutangulus, assembly GCA_029783415.1. Taxonomy (NCBI): domain Eukaryota; kingdom Viridiplantae; phylum Streptophyta; class Magnoliopsida; order Solanales; family Solanaceae; genus Anisodus; species Anisodus acutangulus. The sequence goes on along the minus strand of CM056498.1, from coordinate 2,849,932 downwards.
ACAGATGCTGATTGGGGGGGTTGTCCGGACACCAGACGGTCTACGTCTGGCTATTATATGTTTCTTGGCAATAACTTGGTCTCATGGTCTGCAAAACGTCAGTCCATTTTGTCCCGATCCAGTGCCGAGGCCGAGTATCGAGGGGTAACTAATGTGGTCTCAGAATCATGTTGGTTACGTAATTTGTTGTTAGAGCTTCATTGTCCTATTCAGAAAGCGACCTTGGTTTATTGTGATAATATTAGTGTCATCTACCTTTCTGGTAATCCGGTTCAGCACCAGCGCACTAAACATATCGAGATGGACATTCACTTTGTTCGCGAAAAGGTTGCTCGTGGTCAAGTACGCGCCTGGCATGTCCCGTCCATGTATCAAATTGCTGACATCTTTACAAAGGGTCTTCCCTCGGTCCTTTTTGAAGATTTTAGGGACAATCTCAGCGTTCGAAAACCGCCCGCTATGACTGCAGGGGTGTGTTAAGCAAGGTATATACCCGTGATATACACTTGTTATACATGGTGTATATCATGGGTCCTTTGAGTTGAAGCCCAACACGGTATAAGGCAGACCAATCCATCTCGGGTTGGCCCATCATGGGTAGTATAATATTGTTGTATATTGATGTAATATTGTAGTGTAAAGGTTACCTTAATTAGTCTTGTACACTTACCATAGTAATAGGAGTCTTGTACTACTAGAATAGGGTTTTGGAGTTAGAATAGGAATAGGATTCTCCTATTATGGAAATATGTAACTTGTATATCTTTCAATTAATGAAAATAATCAAGGGATTATTTCTTTCACTCCACAAATTATTTATATTTGAAAATTTCAAGCAACATAGATATTATATACCTTTAATTTGGATCTTTTTTCATTTTTAAATGTTAGGTTAGTAGTATAGTAGTCGTCTTTAATGTTTTGCGAGTGTTTTATTAGTGTTTTTCCACTAGTAAAGTGCATCAAGAAGTTTTCATTAACGTTTTCTTGGATGCAAATAAGATACTTTTTACGATATTTAGGTAAAATTGAGATGGAATTTCTTGTTGTTTTAAAAAAATATTTAGTGACTTTTAATGATATGTATAAGTAAAGTTGAATAGTTTTCTTGTAGTAAATAATTTAATGACTTTGATGCAATTAAATAAAATGCTTGTGCATAACAAATTACATGCCTAAATGGATTCAAAACATAAATCTCTTACAGAAAAAGAAAAGAAGCTAATTTCAAGCTAACATGACTGAATTAAATGATTATATAGTTTTCTCTTTAGTCAACTTAATATTATTAGGTCAAAAAAAGAGTTCAACCGTTTCCTAAATATGGAGTCAATGACTTTGAAGGGCAATTATTGAGTCAAGCAATCGAAACCGAGAAAAGACATTTACCTTGCTTATTTCTTTTTTTGAGGATCGACGAATCAAATGATATTTCTGTTCCAATTTTTGCCTCTTCTTCTCCGTCTGAATCAAACTTTTCTTTGAGATTGTAAGGTGTCAATGGAAAATTAGAAGAAATATCTTTTGGAGTGCACCCAAAAGGCACCTTTTGGATTACAACTTTTCATCTCACCCTTTTATTATCTATGAATTCAGAGGAATGGTCTCATTTTCTTAACTGAATTTTAGAATTTCTGCATACTTTCTTACAAATAAAAAGTCGAGTTTTTGTGTAATTTGTTGCCGAATTTGCATTCGATGAAGTGAGTGGGGTTTGAGGTACCGCTACGCCATCAACAGATATATCTGTTTTATCTGGGAGAAAGTAATTCATAACATCGGATACAGTGAGGGGATTAAATTCATTAAAAACACATAGTAAATTATGTGGTATCATATATTTTCAATTTATGCATTTTATTTTTTCCCAAATTAATTCAAGTTTCTGATATACTGATTTTGCACACAGATTTACTAACAATTATGAATTATCACCTATAAGAAAAAAACTTGACTCTACTAATCATAAATAGAGTAGTGATTTCTAGTTCGTAGTTTCGTACTTTAATAGTCAACGCTTGAATTTGAACTATCGCCAATGTATATGTGGTAAGAGTATATCTTTAATTTTAATTTGTACGATCCAAACTTGCAAAATACCAAGTTCTAAAAAAGACCAAATGAATGGACACGGTAAGCTTCCCCAATTTATCACAATAAACCATATAGTCTTGTATTACTCAAAAAAAATATCCGCTTAAGTAATATATTCTCTCTGTTTTAATTTGCGTATCTTATTTTTCTTTTTATTCTATTTTAAAACTAATAATTTATTTTATATTTAGTAAGTTCAATTTCAACATTCATATTTTACTCTTGATGACACACTTTTATAGGAATGATATGATATGTTTAAAATCATATAATTAAAAAAAATACTTCTAACAATATTAGATTTTAGTTTAGTTTAAAATTATAAAATTTAAAATTTTAAAATATCGTATTCAATCAAATTAAGACCTGTAAAATGAAATAAGTAGAATACAATCTATGGTCTAATAGTCCAATATAAGAGGATTGACCACTCTAATAAATCTATGTGCTCTCATATGGTCCAAAATAGTAGTAAGCCATTTACGCATGATTGTCACATCTACATCCGAATTGAAAAGTACACTAGAAAAAGAAAGCGACAAGTATAATGTTCTAGCAAACTAAAAGATTTAGTCACATTTAATGTCTATAACAATAATAATATGTATTTATCATTATTTTGTTGAGCTGAAACTACTCAAAAATATTCTTATGATGCTTTATTGTATGTTTTGACTAAATTTCACGCGATTTTCTTCAAAAAGTCTCAGACTATTTAGAGCATCTCTACAACTTATAAATAGTTTTTTTCAACTATTAATGTGGATCTTTGTTCACATTCACGCACATTAATCTCCCCTTAAACTAAATTCTGTTGGAAATTTGCCTTTGGTGGGGAGATGCGTCCACCCATATTTAATGAATTAAACACTAGGGTTCCGCATGTTGGAGACTTTGTCTCTTCACACGTGCATAATCTACTAAGTGAGTAGATGACCGTAGGGCCAAGAATCGTCAAATTTCGTTGAGAAATGAAAGAGATATTGGTCCACGAAGTAAGGTGTTTGAGACATGAAAATATGGTGTGAGACAAATCTACCACATCGGTGGGAAAAAGAAGAATTGTTCTCTTTATAAGTCTCAATATTGGCTAAGGGTTTGGGACCCCAAGGGGTAACCCATGTGTTTGAAGGAGGGAGAACCTTGATGTGCTTGAGTTCAAGGCTAAGCCCACACGCGCGCCGCCGCCGAGCGCCCGTCCGGTCCGGGCTCGGGTCGTGGGTCTTGGGCTTCTTCTGATAGACCCCCATTCTTCAGCAAGTCATTTCGTGTTTGTTTTCTTCGTCAGAATCAACATATTTGTAGTGTTGATTAGTTGTTGTTTTATCTTGGGAGACTATTGTCCGTTAACGTAAAAGCATATATACGGGGCGGGGCAATCTTGTCTTAAAGACAGAGAGTCATCTCTCGACTCAGCCACAGTTGTAACAATCCAGATTTAGTGCTTCTTGATTTCAGGTTATCAAGATTCAAGACTCAACAAGCTTGCGGCAATTCTAAATTGGCTATTTGTTTATCCTTTCGAACACTTGTAATGTTTATTTACTTCCTGTATCGCTTTACATATCCAACAAATTCTACATAACTTATCACCAATCACAGGTTTATTTGAAAGATTAATTGTGTATCACTCATTCAACTAAGTATTTATGGTCATCAAATTTCACTATCTTTTTTTTTGTATGCTTGTTTAAAACTAAGCTTTGCGAAGATCCACTTTAAGCATGCATCGTGGGAGACTCTCTTGCGATTGTAGCTCCTCAATAATTTTTGCGCTGGATGGATGTTCTCAATCATATTCCTTCCTTCAACAAAGGTCGATTGGGCACAATCTATAAGGTTGTCTAGCAAGGATTTAATCCGAGTTGCAATAATTTTGATAACGACTTTGTAAATGATATTGCAACACGAAATGGGCCTGAAATCCCCCACGGTAGGGCAGTGTGAGGATTTAGGGACAAGGCTATTATGGTATGATTAATTTGCTTGAGGAGTCCCCCGATCCATACGGGTCCTCCTTTTGTCCCCCGGGGCATAGCTGGATAGCAAAGGAGGGGAACTTAAAATTCAACTGGAGACCTGCAGTGTGGATTCGAACCCTGGTGGGATCAATTTGTCGTTCGAATTCGAACGCCCAATACATTCTAACAACTAGGACCGGAACATTATAATTTATATAGTATAATAATCCTCCTCAAATGTTTTGATAATTGTTTTTCTTTTTGGGTGTTGGATTCCGTCGGATCCTCTTTTTGTAAATGACAATCCCATATTAGAATACCAATGATGTAATATCGTATAATAAGACTTAATAATTAGAGTGCATTTGAATTGGTTTATTTTAAATGTTTTTTGGCTCAAGTTCTTTTCTACTTTCTGAGATGTTTGAGTGAGATAAAAAGTATTTTAAGCACTTATTTTTAGGCGAAAAAGATATAAAAATAAGTCAAAAGCCAAAAATTAGGTAAGATCAACTTATGACTTTTAGCTTTTAACTTATAAGCCACTTTTAAAAACTCAATCCAAACACCCTCTAAATAGTACGTCAACAAAACTCATACTATCTAGTTATCTACCAATTGAAATGAAAATGAATTACTCACCAACAATGATAGTTACTTATAGCATGTTTGGCCAAACTTATTTTCCCGCAGAAGTATTAATAATTTTTTTTGATAAGTGTTTATTTAGAAAAGTGAGGCGTTTAGCCAAGCTTTTTGGGAGAAAATAAGTGCTTCTGGAGAATAGCATAATTCATTTTTCAGAAGCTAAAAAAAATAATTTCTGCCCAAAAGTACTTTTTTGAAAAGTACTATTGAAAAAAATTCACTTAAAAATAATTTTTAAAAGCTTGTCCAAATGATGCTCAAAAGTACTTTTTAAATTATTGGTCAAACACAATTTATTTTTCACCAAAAATACTTTTTGAAAAGTACTTTCGAAAAAACATTTTTTTCAAAATAAACTGATTTTAGAACTCTTGTGGTCCGGCTCTTCCTCGAACTCCGCGCATAGCGGGAGCTTAGTGCACCGGGCTACTCTTTTTTTAAGTTGATTTTAGAAGTTTGACCAAAACATTAAAAAAATGCTTTTTCTTGGATAGTTCTTTATTCAATATGCCACATCAGCATTGGAAAGGAATATTAGTAGTGAAAAGAATTTGAATGATCTAATTTTAGTCAATTGCTTTTTTTTTTTAATACTGTTATCTGTTTACTAGATACTACATACATAATTATATTTCTTTTTCACGGAATGCAATATGTCTGCGTTTAGCGCCAGACTCATGAATTTTACATCGATTTTTAATTAATACTATAATAATTTAATTTATAATCAAATATTTTTAAATATTTAATAAATTTTATAGTATATTTATAGAATTTAAGATAAGAAGTATTGAAATTACATGAACCCGTAATCCACATATAGATCCGCCCCTGTGCCTTAGTCAAAAGCCAACTTACCGTTATAGAGATTTAAGCAATCAATATTAATTACCATTTGCTCTTAAACAATAGGCTATTTATTTCAATTTTCTAATATCTAAGAAAATGCCAACATGAAATGTAATTGAATCTATTCTAGTATTCAGTTAACTTATCTTAAACTTTTCATGGAGCTGGTCCAAGTAATTGTTAGAAATTTGCCTTTGGTGGGGAGATGCGTCCACCCATATTTACTAAATTAAACACTAGGATTCCGCATGATGGGGGCTTTGTCTCTTCTCACGTGCATAATCTACTAAGTGAGTAGATGACTGTAGAGCCAAGAATCGTCGAATTTCGTTGAGAAATGAAAGAGATATTGGTCCACGAAGTAAGGTGTTTGAGGCATGAAAATATGGTATAGGACAAATCTACCACATCAGTGAGAAAATGAAGAATTGCTCTCTTTATAAGTCTCAAAATTGTCTAAGGATTTGGGACTCCAAGGGGTAATCCATGTGTTTAAAGGAGGGAGGGCCTAGATGTGTTTGGGTTCAAGGCTAAGCCCACGCGCGCCGCTGCTGCCCGCCCGTCACGGGTCTTGGGCTTCTTCTGATAGACCCCCAAATTGTTTAATATTTATAGTTTGGTCCCTGGAATTTCTGGAATGTTGATTTTGGGAACGACGGTAGGCAGAAACTTCTGCCTACCGTTGGAGTTGATTTTTTGGGGCGTTATTGTGCATTAACCAGTCATTACTTGGTTGATTAACTCCCTCCATTAACAACCATTACTTGGCTGAATTACACCCTCCTTTAATGGCTATAAACAACCATTACTTGACTGTTTAATTCCCTCATTCAATGGCCATTAACAGTCATGTCTTGGCAGTTGAGAAGTCTCCCATTATGTTATATATTGATGCATTTTGGCTCAATTGTGTGACAGATATATACACAGAAAAAAGAGAAATGAGACAACAATATACACACATAGACAAAAACAGAAGAGAAACAACACAGATTCTGTCCGCAGAAACAGTGTCAAAACAGAAACTCTTCCTTCCTTTTTCCATTCTTCAGCAAGTCGTTTCATGTTTGTTTTCTTCGTCAGAATCAACCTATTTGCTTTGTAGTGTTGATTAGTTGTTGTTTTATCTTGGGAGACTATTGTCCGTTAGCGTAAAAGCATATATACGGGGCAATCTTGTCTTAAAGACAGAGAGTCATCTCTCGACTCAGCCCACAGTTGTAACAATCCAGATTTAGTGTTTCTTGATTTCAGGTTATCAAGATTCAACAACTTTGTGGCAGTTCTGAATATTTGCTATTTGTTTATCCTTTCGAACACTTGTAATATTTATTTACTTCCCGTATTGCTTTACAATATCCAACAGTAATATCAAAATTTATGCTATAAGAAAAACTTTAAAAATTAAACAAACAAACATAAAAAAATACAACACCACCACCACCAACAACAACAACATACCGAGTGAAATCCTACAACGTTGGGTCTGGGGAGGGTAGAGTGTACGCAAACCTTACATCTACTTTGGTAGGTAGAGTGGATGTTTTCGAGAGACTCTCGGCTCAAGACAGAGCATAAGCACAAGCAAAGCAACAACAAAAGCAAAGCAAGAGAAACGGTCAGACCCGGTCAGAAAAAATTTAAAGCAACTATGAAAATGTTGGTATCAAATAAGTCATGATAGCGCATTCTGAAAAAGTAAGCAGTAACTAGGGCGGATAAATAAGCTACACAAAGTACACTAAAGAACACATAACAACAGAATTCAAACTACATGAGACTATAACGCAATATTGCGCCTATTAGTATGATAGGCTAAGCGGACCTACAATAATAACACTAAAATTATCAGTTTGTAAGTGTAAGTAGGACTACGCTCGACTACCACCCTAATGAGTGTCCTCCACAATCCCCTATCTAATGTCATGTCCTCAGTAAGTTGCACCTGCGCCATATCCCGTCTAATCATCTCTCCCCAATACTTCTTCGGCCTACCCCTACCCCTCCTGAACCGTCCATAGCTAGCCTCTCACACGTTCGCACTAGGGCATTTGTGTCTCTCTTCTACACATGCCCAAACCATCTCAACCTCGCTTCCCGCATATTATCCTCCATCGAGGTCACTCCCACTCTATCCTGTATATCATCATTTCTAATCATATCCATCCTTGTATGCCCGCACATCCATCTCAGCATCCTCACCTCCGCAACTTTCATCTTTTGGATATGCGAAGTCTTGACTGGCCAACACTCCGCCCCATACAACATAGTCGGTCAAACCACCGCCCTATAGAACTTGCATTTAAGTTTTGATGACACCTTTTTGTCATATAAGACTCCAGATGCGAGCCTCCATTTCATCCACCCTGTCTCAATATGATGTGTAACATCGTCATCAATCTCTCCGTCCCCTTGGATAATAGACTCGAGGTACATAAAGATAAATAAACGGAAAAAGAGGAGATTTTTGTTGGTACATAAAGTTTAATCTTTCTTGATACTGCTTTAATTTTAATAATGTAAGTTTGAGTAATAATTGTGAACTGCATTTTAGGAAAAAAAAAGTATAATAAAATAATTGGTGAGAGTGATATTCGAAATATCAAAGAATAATATATACCTAAAGATGTATCCACTAAATGTTAGTATTGCATTAGTAGTAAAATATGCATCATAGCGCTTTCAATCCTTTTGTTCTTTCAAAAGTTACCCTTTTTAAGTGTTAAAATAATGTATACTAGACAAATTTTATTTATTTTCCTATTTATTTAAAAGAAAAAGGTTCATTAATTAAATTTTATGAAATTTTCTGGGAAAAAGGTTCATTAATTAAATTTTATGAAATTTTCTGGGAAAAAGTTCATGGATTTACCCCCTTTATTACAAACGGCCCAATTTCTTTATTTTCCTAAACAGTTATGATGTGCATATCCACATCAAATAGAATTAACACCAATTTTCCCTTTTGGGATTCAGGCAACCAATATTAATTGCTCTTTTCCATTAAAACAGGTGCCTTATTTCAAATTTCAAAATTCAAAATTCAAAATTCAAAATTCAAAATTCAAAATTCAAAATTCAAAATTCAAAATTCAAACAATTTTTCAATATGAGTTTTTACTGAATTTATTTTAAGATTACAAAAATCTCTTCACCTAACCATGAAATTCAGATTTATCTCAAAACTACTTATATGAGGTATTATCGAATTTATTATAACGTTAAATTAATTTATCTCAAACCTTTTAACTAGTTGATCTAAGTAATATCAAAATATACGATGTAAGAAAATAGAAAGTAAAAAGAAAAAGAAAAAGAAGTTAAGAAAAGTATTACCGCATATTAGTAAATATACTTCATATATTTTGTAATATTTAGTGTTGTATAACTATGGTAGAAATAGTATCCCTATTGGATTAGGATTTCACAATGTACACACTATATATATTTGTATTAATGAGAAAGACTCCCCAATGGAGATTAATACAATTCTACATGGTATCAAGAGCCAAAATTTCTTCCCTACCCTAAACCTTGAAATCGACAACCCTCCCTACCTTTTCCTAGCGCCAAAACCAGTTGTATACTATCGGTATACGTTGATATACCTCTAATATACAACCTCCTCAACCTCCCTATTTCTCCAGTTGTATATGTATACGCGGTTATACCTCTAATATACAGTCTTCTAATAGGGGACTCCCTAAATGAAGTGGTGTCTGGACTAGAATGCCTTCAACCTCCTTATTTCTATAACAGGTTGTATACCACCGATAAACGCTGTTATACCTCTCATATACAACCTCTTCAACCCCCCCCCCCCCCCGAACCCTCAAAATTATTTTTCGGCAGCCCTCATGGCGGAAAGCAACCACACTGGTTTTTTTGGCCGTGACAGGAGCACAGATGGGGACTGGGCTTTCAGCAAATACCTAGAACCTCCGCAGCCCAGCAGCATGGAAGCCCTACCGACGGACCACTATCACCAGGCCGAAGCTCCTGCAGCCCTGCAGTGGCCCAGCAGCCTGCTACCGGCGGACCACTGTCATCAAACCCAATTGCCTGCAGCTCAATAGTGGCCCAGCGGGATGGGATCAGCACCAACAGTCCACAACTATCTGGTCCAATGTCCTGGAGCCCAACAGTCCGCTCCAGGCCTTCCCCAATCCAATTTGGGCCAGGCTTTCGGCATATTGACTCCTCGAAAGCCCGATAACGCATGGTATATGGATACGGGAACCACATCTCACCTCATCAAGAATTCTTGTAATCTTCCTAAAATGCGAAATTTAAATACTCCACAATCTATTATGGTTGGAAACGGTCATCGCATTCCAATTTAAGGTTTTGGCCACACTCTAACCCCACCACCGCATCCCCACTTCTCCCTAAATAACGTCCTCTATGCCCCGAATATTATCAAGAACCTAATCTTCGTTAGAAAATTTGCCACAGATAATTCTGTATCAATTAATTTTAACCCGTTTGGATTTTCTATAACATACCTACGTACCGAAAAACTCCTTACAAGATGCAATAATGAGGGGACCTCTATCCTTTTGTATCCACGTCCGCTGCCAGTGTCACCCCTCCCACATATCTAACTACCCAAGTCTCTCCTCCCACCGCTTTAGCAACAATCTCTCCGTCAACCTGACACAATAGACTTGGACACCCAGTAGCTCTTATTTTTAATTTTCTTTGAAACAATAATTTAATTCGTTGTTCTAGTGGGAAACCTGCCCAACAATGTTTTTCTTACCCTTTAGGCAAACACGTTCGCCTCCCTTTTCAGTCTTCTTTAAGCGTTATGTTTCCTCCGTTTGACATTGTTCATGTCGATTTATGGACACTGGGTCATAAATTTTATCCCGTTAGAGGCGTTGCAAATGTTGTTGCTAAGATCTGCTGGCTCTGAAACCTTCCTTTGGAGCTTCAGTGCCCCTTACGTAAGGTGTCTTTGGTATATTGTGATAATATATACGCCGTATATTTATCTATAATCTGGTTCAGCATCAGAGAACCAAGCACATTGAGATGTATATACACTTTGTTCGTGAGAAGGTTGCTATCGGCCATGTTAAGGTGTTGCATGTGCCGTCTTCGTATTAGTATGCGGATATCTTCACGAAAGGACTTCCTAGACAGTTATTCCTCGACTTCATATCTAGTCTCAGCACTGGCCTCCTTCCGCTCTGACTGAGGGGGTGTATTAGCGTATATTATTAAATATACTCCATATATTTTGTAATATTTAGTATTGTATAATTATGGTAGAAATAGAATCCCTATTGGATCAAGATTCCACAATGTACATACTATATATATTGTATTAATGAGAAAGACTCTCCATGAGAGATTAATGCAATTCTACCAAACGAATAACAACAATTTATTCAGACTAGTAAATATTTTGAAGAAAGGGGAAAATAAAAATATTAATCAATATGATTAAAAGAAGCGACAATTTTTAAGTCAATATGCATCATCAAAGGTTTCTTCTCTCTTCTCTCCCAACCGCAAAAGATATATTAAAAATAGCTAGCGAAGTTGATATGAAATAGGAACATGGACTCCTTATATCCTCACCGTACAAGTTAGCTTTTGGGGTTGATTAGGCCCAAGATCCATTCATTACATGGTATCAGATCCAGACTCATTCTAATTCTTTGTTCACCGATGTTGGGCTCCCAAATTATATTATCCACGCTCCAGTTAACAAGGACTGGGCGTGCGGGAGAGTGTTAAGAGTCCCACATCGGATATGAAATATGAACATGGACAATTCACACCGTACAAGCTAGCTTTTGGGATGAGTTAGACCCAAGATCCATTATTTACACTATCAAACTATTATAAATACATTGTTATTTCAAATTTCAAAATCTTACAAACTATTAATATAAAATTTTACTGAATTTATTTTAAGATTATGAAAATCTCTTCGGTCTAACATTACATTCATGTTTATCTCGAAATTTCTTATATGCAATTTTAGTGAATTCACTGTAATATTAAATTAGTTTATCTCAAACTGTTATTAAGTCAATTTAAGTTAAGCGAAATATACGATTTAAAAAACAAAAAGAAGTAAGAAAACATAAGAAAAGGAAGTTAAGGAAAGACTAAGTTTCAATAACAATTTATTTAGACTATTAGAAAGGGAGGAAATAAAAAGTATAAATTAATATGATTAAACGAACAACAATTTTCAATCAATATATGATCTCTCACTCCTTTCTAAACCGCGAAAAAATAGAGGACAAAAACAGTTGACGAGACTGATATTTAAAACTATCAACTTATAATATGTATCGGCTAAATTTAATTATATTACTAGTAAATTTTTGATATCGCTTTCAAAATTTCCCCCCATGTGTTGGAGTAATGTATACTAGACAAATTTAGTGTTTTCCCCTTTTATTAAAAGGAGAAAAGTCAATTGAATAAAATTTGGAAAAAGTTTCAACCTTTTCCCTTTCTTTTGATACAAAAGGACCACTTCATTATTTTCCTAAACAATTATGATGTCATGTCCACATCATAGAAAACTAATTACCCTTCATAGAGATTTAGGAAATAAAGGTAGCCCGATGCACTAAACTCTCGTTATGTGTAGGATCCGGGAAAGGACCGGACCATAAGTGTCTATTGTATGTAGCATTACCTCACATATCTGCAAGATGTTGTTTTCACGGCTTGAACTCATCCTGGTTATATGGCAACAACCTTACCTGTTACTCCAATGCTCCCTTCTTCATAGAGATTTAGACAATCTAATAATTAATTACTACTATTTTCCCTTAAATAGTAGACTATTTTTGTCAATTTTCTAAAGTCTAACAAACTGCCCATATGAATATTCTGAGTAGAGATGACAGTGGATCCTGGACCCGGTCCGGATCCGGTGGATCCAAATCTGTTTTATAGGATATGGATCTTCAAAATTTGGACCCGACGGATCCGGATCCATTTTTTACGGATCGGATCTGGATTTGGCTCTTGTATTTGAGATCCGTATCCGGTCCAGATCCGACCCGTGGATCTATTTTTTATTAAATATATTCATAACCTAGAATGTAATTTTATAAGTATTTTCTTAAAATTGCTAAGCACATCCTTGCAAGTTTAATTCTCAAAACAAGTTTAATTTATCCATGTGTTAACTCAAAAACCAAAAAATAAAGAGGTAACTTCGATAATAAAATCAATGTTATATTAGTGAATGACTAACATCTCCATAGACAAGTAATTAAAATTATATTCACTTCATTTGTGAAGATTTCAAGCACATGCAAGTTCTGCATTGTGAAAATACTAGTCAGCATTTTTCACAACTATTGTCATTGTCCAATATTTTCAATTAATAGCTCACAATCAAAACGAGATAACGAACAAAATATCTCATATGAACATTTCAAAATTGAAACACAGTAAACTGTTAGCTAAGTAAAAATCGTTTGTCAGTTCAAAAAAAAATTCTTATCAAGGTTACATTTTTAGCAAGACAAAATTTTTTACATGTGGATCCAGATCCGATCCGTGGACCCGGCGGATCCGATGAATTCGGATTTGGATATGATTTTTATGGATCCGATGTATCTGGATCCGGATCTGGATTCAGGTATGAAAAATGAATCTGGATCTGGATCTAGTAGGATCCGATCCAGATCCGATCCGTTGTCATCCCTAATTTTGAGATTTAATGAATCTATGTGTGAATATTACTAAAATATCCTCACCAAACCATTAATTTCAAATTAATCTCAAAACTACTACCCATTACTGAGCCCATCAAGGGAAGGGAAAAAAGTCTTTGCAAATATCGCACTTTTGTTCTTCCTGTTTTGTCCCTATTAGTTAAGTTTATTTTCAGAAATGCCATGGATCTTGATAATTCCTTTGACCTCCTTTTACTAGTATTTTAATTATTTTTATTTAAATATAGAACGTGGAGTAAAAGTGGAGCTATACTATGCTGTGTTGAGACTTGAGGCTGTACAATGGTTCTTGTGGAATAATTAAAAAAATGTGACTTTAGTCCCAATTTGTTGGATTTATTAAGACTAATCATATAGATTAACTACTTTGCATGGCCACTTGATTTTATTTATTTTGGAATAAAACAATCAAAAGTCATTGACAAGAATATTTTTGTATTTTTTTAAAATAGTGTCATGACATTATCGTTTTTACATCGAAAAATCTTTTGACATTGGATATATAATAAAAATTGAGATTAAGGCGTAAGAACTATTATCGTTATAAAATACTATTTAAGATTTTCTTGACTATTCTTGTAGATCGCATTCAAAGACTCTTTTAATTTTACTCTTCAATGTTAATTGAATATAGAAAAAATGAAGTAGAAGAAGGGCGGTTCATACCTTTAACACGTGAAAGGTGTAAAAATTTGATGGAGGAAGCATTTGATCTAACTGAAAGTATATTTATGTCCTAGAAATAATTTATATTAGGATAAATGATCTTTATACATATTCGTATTATTATTAATGGAGATTAATATTTTGATATTTGCAATTATTGAATTATTAGTTGATTGTTTATAATATTCTATAATATGCATCCCTAGAGGTTACGTTGTTATTAATAATGTGAGATATTAATATTATAACGTAACTCTTAAAATAGTCTCGACTAATGATCATCAAGAATGGGATATCGATGATATGTGAGAAGTCGACATATGATATGCATCACTTCCTTAGAGGATGTAGTATGTCTCACATGCTACGAGTAATGACTGCTCGTGATGGACACGTGGATACTTTGGAAGTATTGGTATACCCTGATGATATATTGTTTGTTATACATGTCTAAAGTATGATCAGTGTGTGGAAGATAGAAGTTCTTAGACTTGAGGTCAATACACGCCTTGTCTACATAGTAATATACTTTGATCTTGTCCTAAGCTCAAATGCCTTATAGGTTGAGATACGGCTTGTATTGGGTACATTACGATGTTGATTAAAGGTGGTAGTTGAGCCAAGATTAGGATTCATTCCTCGAATGTATATTTGAGAGAACACTCAACTTCTCATTGATATTGGGTTGACTAAGTCATTGGCCAACGCAATATTCATATCTAGAATATGGTCTTGTTGTGAACCAATATAGATGAGATATAATGATCAAGCCATTTGGATAGACACTTGGCAAATCCTAAGCTTGATCGAGTGTATCGTGAATGAAAGAATTTTATCTTACCACATATTGAGTTCGTCTTGCGGCGCCGTCTAAGAGTTTCGCGTAGACCTTAATTTGATTAGTGTCGATATGAGAAGGCATGTAGGGTCACACTATGTCGATTGTCCTTTCGATCTAATGATGTATTGAGAGAGTATTAAATATTCGATTTAGAATCGAGATATTTAAATGAATGATGATTGTTTTAATTAAGTCAAAATTAGATTTTGGATTTAATTAAGAATGTGCTAAATTGTTTTGGGCCAGGCCCAAGGTCAAACCCTAATTCGATTTGACCTAATTTTTCACCTATAAATACAGACCTACACTTCATTATTCATTACACTTTATTTTCATATCATTATTCTAAGTCTTATAGACTCAGAATCAAAACACTCTCGAACCTCTACTGGATTTCCTAGCTTTCCAAAGGAGGAATGCATTAAAGATTGGAGCTTGCAATCGAAAGGACATTTGCGTGCGCACCCACAATTGATAAAGATTTCAGATATTGTAAACATGTAAGTACCATTCAAGTCTTATGTTTACGATTTTAAATTACACTATAGTCAAACAGTTCTACGTTTGTTGGGTTTGAAATAAGTTTTCAATATCTGCTGCGTACAATAACCCAACAAAACCCTATAGTGGTATCAAGAGTCAAGACTGTTTTGTATGATTATAAGGTAATTAGTTAATAATAATATGGGTTAGAATTTGTTTAAACTGAAATTTATGTTGTTTAAAGCTTGAAAACCTAATATCTTAAAAGCACATCATCCTTGTCTTCCAAACTATTAAACAATGATGTAATCGAGAAAGTCATTCCGATCTAACTCTTCTAAGTCAATGTGCGTAACCGGTTCATTGCGAACATGGTGCACTGAAGCGAAGAACGAGAATGGATTGAATGATGGTCAATGAACGTGTTGTTTGATAGTAAAGGGTAACGAAGATGAATCTGCAAATCTGACCCTGAACCAGTTTTAGGATTTCGGAAATGCGAATTTTGTGCTTCTGAGACGGAGGCGCCACGACTCCAATTAATTTTTTTTCCGGAACAGTGAACAGTAACCGAACACTGTTCCGGCATGAATAGTGCATCAGTCACTGTTCCGGCGGGGTAGTGGCGGTTTTCGAAATTGCAATTTAGCCCTTGGGTCAAATCTGAAAATTTTAGAAGTTTCTAGAATTGCAAGCTGGTCCCTGAAAAAGTTTTTAAAATCATCAGATTTGGTCCTTGGGGCAAATATGTAAATTTCAGAAAAGCAGATTTGGTCCCTTGGGCCAAATCTGTAATTAATTTAAAATTTTGGAAATTACAGACATGTCCCTTAAATCTAAAAATATTTTCTGAAAATTAAAATTGGATTTTCTGAATTTAAAGGGGTTCAAAATTGAAATTTTAAATTCTTGAGGGACTAAACTGTAAATTCTAAAAATCTGGAACTTACAGAAATATCCTGAAAATCAGTTTTTAAAATCAGAAAATGTTTAAGGGACTGTTTGGATTAGACTTAAATTTTAGAGTTTAGACAAGTTAACCCATAATTATTATTAATTATATATTATTGAATAATATACAAATTATATGCTAAGTGTTTATATGCTTTCATATAATAATTAGCATAGTGTCCGCTATAACTGTCTGGGCAGGAGGCGCCCAATATTTGATTAAACCATCTTATATCATGCATATTGGGTTGACGGTTCTCAATTATATGTGTCATTAGTTTTGCATGATATTAAGATGTCATATTGGATATGACATAAAAGAGTTGATCTTGGTTAAAACCCTGAATTAAAATGTTTCCAAATTTTTTAAATATAAGTCTAAATTAAAACGCGTCGGCCATTATAATTGTTAGAGTGCAAAATATTTTTCGGCGATATAAGTATTTATGTCAAAGCATTTGCTCTAAGTCTATGAGGACCCAGACTCTTTCATAGATGTGTTTTAAATGTAAAGGTAAACGATAAACTTTTGTGGGTATTTACACCAAAGCGTTTGCTCACAAATGCCAAATTTACTTAGATACATAAACACAGTCGTGTAATGGGGTTGACTTGCTTAGACAAATCTTGGCGCCAAAATATCGGACTAATCTAAGGACGCAAGATTAAATATAATATTTGATCAACCAAGAGTTGCAAATAAGTTTTGCAATTGGTTTAGAACCTACAAAGATGTGTTATTGAAGTTATCAGCGAAAGCAAACACGGAGATAACATAGGCTTGGATCTTGGCCCATTATGACCTAATTAATATAGGTCTGTATTCTACCATGGGGTCGTAGAACTATGTTAAAATATTGGAAGCTAATTAAACAAAAGACCATGTTGATTAGCCTAAACGAATGTGTATAATATGAAATAAATTTTGAGTTTGATTTCCAGTCTATCTAATTCTTCAGATTATCAAAGATGTCGAGCTTATAATTGAAAATGTTGATTGAAATGAACAAACTTACTGGACCTAACTACCTTGACTGGCTAAGAAATTTGTGAATAGTGCTGAGACAAGAGAAATTAGAATACGTGTTGGACACGGTGTTTCCAATAGTCCATGCAACAGACTCTGCTGAATATGCCTCTTTTGATAAGGATGCTTAACAAAAATACCTAGATGATGCCACTTCAGCACAGTGCGTGATGTTGTCTTCCATGTCTATGAAACTTCAGAGACAACATGAGAACATGGGTCTCAATGAGATGCTCGAACACTTGAAGAGTCTCTATGACTCACAATCCCAGACTATGGAATATGAGTTACTGATAGAACTTTTTAAGTGTAAGCTCAATGAAGGGGGCAAGGTCTCGCAGCATGTGTTGAAGATGATAGGGCTGATAGAGAGACTTGCTTCAATTGGAATGAAGCTGCAAAAGAATGTCGCTACCGCCCTCATCCTGAACTTTCTCTCTCGTTCCTTTGAAAACTTCATAGTGAATTGCAATATGAATGGAACGAAGGCGAGTCTGCCGGAGCTGCACAACATGCTCAAGACCTTTGAGTCTTCCACTTCCAAAGGCAAAGATGTGCTCATAGTGAGCTCTACTAGCCGACCCAAGCTGAAAGGTAAGGAATGACAGAAGAAGAAGGGCAAAGCAGTCGTTGTGCCCTCAGCTATGAAGCCTAAGGAAGGTGTGAAGAAGAAGAATGTGAATCCGGCTAATGATGTATGCCTCAACTGCAACAAGAAGGGGCATTGGAAGAAGGACTGCACTGCACCAAGAAGAGGAAAAGCACCAGATACTTCTACCTCTGGTGGATAAGGTATGCACGTCATTGAAATAAATATATCTATAAATAACTCTCACTCCTGGGTATTGGATACCGCTTGTAGCTCAGACATTTGTACCAATGTGCAGGGGCTAACTGATAGCAGGAAGGTTGGACCAAGAGAGGTGGACCTACGCGTTGGAAATGGAGCACGAGTAGATGTTGAGTGCGTAGGAACTTATAGATTAAATTTGCCTTCTGGCTATTATCTAGTGTTAAATGATTGTTACTATGTACCATCGTTAATGAGGAATATTATTTCTATCCCTGTTTTGGACGTGGAGAGTTTTTCCTCATATATTTATAATGGCAGTCAAGTACTGTCTTTTGATAATGTTATATATGGAACTGCTCCTCTTGTGGATGAATTATATACACTAAAATATAGTCGAGAAATATTCAATATACAAAACAAACGACCTAAGATAAGTAATAGAAACTCTACCTACCTATGGCATTGCAGACTTGGTCATATCAACGAATCAAGGATAGCAAGGTTGAGGAAGTTAGACTACCACGGACCATTTGACTTGTAGTCTTATGGTAACTGCGAATCTTGCTTGAGAGAAAAGATGACCAATAAGCCACTTGCTGGGAAAGGTGTGCGAGCCAAGGAGGTGCTTGAGTTGGTCCATACTGATGTATGTGGGTCATTTTTGACTCAAGTTAAATGAGGTTTCCCATACTTCATCACTTTTACTGATGACTTCACAAGGTATGGATATGTGTATCTTATGAGACATAAATCCGAGGAGTTGAGAAGTTCAAAGAGTACAAGTTGGAAGTAGAGAAGCAACTTGTAACAAGTATCAAGACCCTTCAATCGGATCGAGGAGGTGAATACTTGAGCAAGGATTTTCTAGATTACTTAAAGCTACATGGAGTCCAATCAGAGTGGACACCTCCTGGAACACCACAAATGAATGGTGTTGCTGAAAGGAGAAACCGAACCTTATTAGATATGGTTCGATCCATGATGAGCTTCTCAGCTCTACCGACATACCTTTGGGGACATGCTATACAAACCTCAATATATGTTCTGAACAGGGTTCCTTCCAAGTCAGTAGAAAAGACACCCTATGAGATATGGTGTGGCAAGAAGCCAACTCTTAAACATATGAGAACCTGGGGGTGCCCTGCATATGTTAAGATGATGTTCACTGATAAGTTGGAATCCAAAAGTGAGAAATGTTACTTCGTGGGGTATCCAAAGGAAACTAAGGGATACTACTTCTATCTTTCTAGAGAACGTAAGGTCATTGTTTCCAGGAACGCAACTTTCCTTGAAGAAGAATATGTCTACAAGGAACATAGTTGCACATAGATAGAACTTGAAGAAATTCAAGAACCGCAAGATAACATAGATGTTGAATCCTTGCCGAATGACCAAGGCAAAAATTCAGTGGGAGTATTTGGCGAAGATTGGGTATTTCAAGTACGCCCTTCGTCCAGTGGGAGTGTTACGAGGAACAATGCAGAAATGCAAGATCCTCCTACACAACCTTTTGGAGTAGATGCAATGGTTGCACCTCCTCTCATTTAGGAAATACATGAAAATTATATTCCTGAAAACTCTCAAGTTAGTGGATTATCTAACACACAAGAACCCTCTCACAGTCAGAACATACCAAGCACTGAACTGCAAAACAATCAACTCCGTAGGTATACTAGAACTCATCGTCCTCCTGAAAAACTAAATCTACTTGTGGAAACACACAATGAGATAGATATTTCTGATAACGATGAGCCTACAACCTGTAGCGAAGCAATGTTGGACATTGATTCGAAGAGATGGCAAGAAGCCATGAAATATGAGATGGAATCTATGTACATCAATCAAGTGTGGAACTTGGTTGA
Source organism: Anisodus acutangulus (assembly GCA_029783415.1). Taxonomy (NCBI): domain Eukaryota; kingdom Viridiplantae; phylum Streptophyta; class Magnoliopsida; order Solanales; family Solanaceae; genus Anisodus; species Anisodus acutangulus. The sequence continues at coordinate 2,830,036 of CM056498.1, read as the reverse complement.
TTTGCCAGCTAGGGTTAAACCCATAGGATGCAAATGAGTCTTCAAGAAGAAGATCGATGCATTTGAAAATGTACAGACTTATAAAGCAAGATTGGTGGCTAAAGGTTATAATCAATGGCCTAGGATCGATTATGATAAAATCTTTTCACCTGTTGCTAAGATTAAGTCCATTCGGATTTTGCTTGAAATAACTGTATATTATGACTATGACATTTGGCAGATGGATGTCAAAACCGCTTTTCTCAATGGTAATCTAGTTGAGAAGGTGTATATGAAACAACCTGAGGGTTTTTCGATTGGGTCCAAACCAAATGATGTATGCAAGCTACAAAAGTCCATTTATGGGCTTAAGCAAGCCTCGATGAGTTGGAACATTTGCTTTGACAAGGCTATCAAGTCATTTGATTTCGTCAGAAGCAAAGAGGATCCCTGTGTTTATAGTAAATGCAAGGATGGGAGTATTGCCTTCATTATTATATATGTAGATGACATATTGATAATGGGAGACAATAAGACTCTCATGCTTTCAGTCAAGGAGTGGTTGTCCAGTACCTTCATGATGAAGGATTTAGGTGAAGCCTGCTACATTCTGGGAATTAGGATTTATAGAGATAGACCTAATAGATTGTTGGGGCTGTCACAGTTAGTCTATGTAGACAAAGTGCTTAGACATTTTCTATGAAATATTCCAAGAAAGGCGGTCTGCCTATGGGACAAGGCATCAAGTTATCTAAGAAGTACAGTCCTTCTAATACTATAGAACTTGAACGCATGAAGAGGATCCCATATGTTTCGGCTATAGGAGCGATCATGTATGACATGACCTGTACTAGGCCAGATGTGGCATTTGCACTTAGTATGACTTGCAAATTCCAGCAGAATCCTAGGGAAGAACACTGGAAAGCAGTAAAGAGTATTCTTAAGTATCTTAAATGAACTAAAGATTACTTCTTAGTCTATGGTGGGAAAGAAAAGCTAGCTGCTACTGGGTACACTGATGCTAGCTTCCAGATGGATCTTGATGACTTCAAATCTCATTCTGGGTACACGCTAATTTTCAATGGTGGAGCAGTGAGCTGTAAAAGTTCCAAACAAGCTACAACTGCTGATTCGACAACAGAAGATCAGTACATTGCTAGATCGGAAGCTGATAAAGAAGTTGTCGCGATTTCTGAGTTCTTGAAGGAACTAAGGGTAGTTCCTAGTGCCAGTTGTCCAATAACTATTTATTGTGACAATACTGGTGCGATTGCACAGGCTAAGGAACCAGGATCAATAAACAGAAACAAGCATGTACCAAAGAAGTACCACATACTCAGGGAGATGGTGGAGACTGAAGAGATTAGATTAGACTATGTTCCCACATATGATAATCTAGTTGACTCATTCACTAAACCATTAAGCTTAGTCAAGCATAATGGTCATTTTGAGAATATGGGCATTAGATATGTTGGAGATTGGCTCTAGGCCAAGTAGGAGATTGAAAGTATATTTATGTCCTATAAATAATCTGTATTAGGACAAATGTACTTTATACACATTCGTATAATTATTAATGGAGATTAATATTTTGGCATTTGCAATTATTGAATCATTAGTTGATTGTTTATAATATTCTATAATATACATCCCTAGAGGTTACGTTGTTATTAATAACGTGAGATATTAATATTATAACGTAACTCTTAAAATAGCCTCGACTAATGATCATCAAGAATGAGATATAGATGATATGTGATAAGTTGACATGTGGTCTGCATCACTTCCTTAGAGGATGTAGTATGTCTCACCTGCTACGAGTAATGGCTACTCGTGATGGACACATGAATACTTTGGAAGTATTGATATACCCTGCTGATATATTGTTTGTTATACATGTCTAAAGTATGATCAGCATGTGAAAGATAGAAGTTCTTAGACTTGAGGTCAATACACATCTTGTCTACATATTAATATACTTTTATCCTGTCCTTAGCTCAAATGCCTTATAGGTTGAGATACGGCTTGTATTGGTACATTACGATGTGGATTAAAGGTGGTCGTTGTGCCAAGATTAGGATTCATTCCTCGAATGTATATTCGAGAGAACACTCAGCTTTTCATTGATATTGGGTTGACTAAGTCATTGGCCAACGCAATAGACATATCTAGAATATGGTCTTGTTGTCAACCAATAAATATGAGATATAATGATCAAGCCATTTGGATAGACACTTGGCAAATCCTAAGCTTAATCGAGTGTATCGTGAATGAAAAGATTTTATCTTACCACATAGAGGTTAAGTTTACTGGATTCATGTAAACGTACTTCACATATTGAGTTCGTCTTGAGACGCCGTCTAGGAGTTCCACGTAGACCTTAATTTGATTAGTGTCGATATGAGAAGGCCTGTAGGGTCACACTATGTCGATTGTCCTTTCAATGTAAGGATGTATTGAGAGATTATTAAATATTCGATTTAGAATCGAGATATTTAATGAATGATGATTATTTTAATTAAGTCAAAATTGGATTTTGGATTTAATTAAGAATGTGTTGAAAATTTTTGGGCCAGGCCCAAGGTCAAACCCTAATCCGGTTTGACCTAATTTTCACCTATAAATACAGACCTACACTTCATTATTAATTACACTTGATTTTCATATCATTATTATAAGTCTTAGAGACTCAAAATCAAAACACTCTCTCGAACCTCTGTCGAATTTCCTAGCTTTTCAATTGAGGAATACATTGAAGCTTGGAGCTTGCAATCGAAAGGGCATTCGCATGCGCACCCACAGTTGATAAAAATTCCAGATATTGTAAACATGTAAGTACCATTCAAGTCTCATGTTTACGGTTTAAATTACACTATAGTCAAACAGTTCTACGTTTGTTGGGTTTGAAACAAGTTTACAATATCCGTTGCGTAAAACAACCCAACCCAAGTTTTCATCAATTACCTTTAATACGTACATTTTCTCACTTGTATAAAAATTATCTCAATCGATCATAATAGTTAGGTTTTACGATAATAAGTATAATATGTAACTTTCCTCATCATCAATTACCTTTAATACGTACACTTTCTCCCTTGTATAAAAATTATCTCAATCGATCATAATAGTTAGGTTTTACGATAATAAGTATAATATGTAACTTTCCTCATCATCAATACATGTCAATGCGTGATTAACTTTTTTCATTATTCATTAAATCCTTTGACAAGTTGAAGTCATAAAGTGAAATAAATTTAGGTCTCACGTCTCCTTCCTCTCCTTCCTCTCTCCTCTTTCTCCAACGGTAAGATCTCAAATCCCTACCCTCTTCCCCGATGGTAATCCATCCCTACACGCCACTCTGACCAGCAACCAGGTAACGCCGCCGGACTATTACACGACGCTGCTCCGATCAGGTACGCTGGTGACTTTTACGATCAAAATTTTCTTCTCTCTTCTCTTTTCTTCTTTTTTATTTTTATGATTCTGTCGCTCCGACCGACGGCTAGGTAACGCCGCTCCTCCAACGCCGACGTCTCTTTCCGGCCTCATTTTCCAGCCATATTTTTCTCCTCTCTTCTTTTTTCCTTTTTTTTCCTTTTCTTCTTCTGCTGCTTCTTTTCCGGTCAGTTCTGCACATGCACAAAAGTTTTTTGACAGCAAACATTGGTTTTCGACACGAAATAGTGATTTTAGGCAGTGAATAGTATTTTCCAGCTTATGAACATGTTCTATCAGCCTGGAGTTATGAATAGTAACTCCCATCGTTGAACAATGACTTTCAATGACAAACAGTTTCGGTTCAAATGGAGTTGGTACCTCTGGTTGCTCGTATATATTCTTTGTCCTTATCCATGTATTTAAATTTTGACGTTCCACTGTATTGCTTCTTGCCTTTACGTGCTTGTATTTACTCTTCTTGCCTTTAGTTATATCATTCTTGGCGTTCCTGTTTTAGGTGTAAACATTTGATTAGTCTATTAGTTTATATCCGCTTTAGTGGCTTTGGTGATTAATGGTAGACTAGGGTCATGTTCTCGGTCGGAGACGGGGGTGAGGGGTAAGGAGTAAGTGGGGTAAGGGAGATGCTAGGCTGAGAATAGAGTCTTGGAACATTGGGACTTTAACGGGGAAGACCATAGAGCTAGTTAAGATTCTTAAGAAGGGGAGGATTAATATAGCATGTGTCCAGGAGATCAAATGGGTATGACCAAAGGCTAAGGATGTGGATGAGTATAAGTTATGGTTCTCGGGTAGGTCGAGGTATAGGAATGAGAGGCATTTTGGTAGTCAGTGAGCTAAGGGATCAGGAGGTAGAGGTTATGAGGTTCAGTGACAGGATGATAGCAATTAAGTTAGTAGTTGGAGGGTTCACTATGAACATTATTAGTGCTTACGCGCCGCATGCGGGCTTGGACGAGGAAGAGAAGAGGCATTTTTGGGAGGATTTGGATGACGTGGTGGGAGGTATACCGCCACCCACTTAGAAGTTATTTGTAGGAGGGGATTTTAATGGACATATCGGGTCACTTCCGAGGGGTTATGATGACGTGCATTGAGGCTTTGGCCTCGGGGACATGAACGGGGGAGGCGTCTCACTTTTGGAGTTCGCTAAAGCTTTTGAGATGGTGATAGCCAATTCGAGGTCCCCAGAGAAGGATGAGCACTTGGTGACTTTCCGTAGTTCGGTGGCTAAGACTCAGATAGACTTTTTGCCCCTTAGGAAGGTTGACAACGGTCTTTGTAAAGAATGCAAGATTATTCTGAATGAGTATCTTACAACCCTACATAAGCTTTTGGTGATGAATTTGGAGATTAAGATGAAGGAGAAGATGCGGGTTGTGGATGATATGCTAAGAATTAAATTGGGAGTTTGACCATGGCTAGTGCAAATGAGATGGGGGAGAGGTTGATGGCCAGGGGGGATTGGGGGAGTAGTGGGGATGCGACCGGTATGTGGGACAAGATGGCCAGTTGCATTTGGGAGGTAGCTAGAGAAGTGCTATGGGTCTCGCGGGGTAGCCATGGTGGACATCGAGAGGATTGGTGGTTGAATGGCAAAGTTCAAGAGAAGGTGGAAGCAAAGAAAGTGGCGTATGCGAAATTGGTAGAAAGCAAGGATGAAGTGGAGAAGTTGATGAATTGGGAATTATATAAGATGACGAGGAAGGAGGCAAAAATAGAGGTTACAGCGGAGAAACGACGACATTTGAACGCTTGTATGTGGAATTAGAAGAAAAGGCAGGGATAAGAAGTTATACAGACTAGCCAAGGCGAGGGGGAGGAGGACCCGTGACTTGGATCATGTAAGGTGCATCAAGGATGAGGATGACAAAGTACTGGTGGAGGACGCACATATTAGAAGGAGGTGGCAGTCTTACTTCCATAACTCTTGAACGAAGAAGAAGAAGATAAATACATTATGTTGGGAGATCTGGAGCAATTTGGAAGGTACCAGGATTTTGGATATTGTAGAAATATTAAGGTTGATGAAGTTAATGGTGTTGTTCGCAGGATGCGCATGGGACGAGCGACCGGGCCTGATGAGATCCCAATTGAATTTTGGAAGAGCGTAGGTAGGGCAGGTTTGGAGTGGTTGACTGAGTTGTTTAATGTCAATTTTAAGACGGCAAGAATGCCCGAAGAATGGAGGTGGAGTACAATGATTCCTTTGTACAAGAATAAATGTGACATCCAGAGTTGCAACAATTATAGGGGGTATCAAACTGCTAAGACACACTATGAAAGTTTGGGAAATGATTGTGGGATGATGGTGAAAAGAGGCGTGTCTATTTTTGAGAACCAGTTTGGATTAATACTAGGGCATTTGACTACAGAAGCCATTCATCTTATTAGGAGGTTAGTGGAGTTGTATAGGGAGAGAAAGAGAGACTTACATATGATTTTCATCGACCTCGAGAAGGCATATGACAAAGTCCCTAGGGAGGTTCTATGGAGATGTTTGGAGGTTAGAGGTGTACCTATGACATACATTAGGGCGATCAAAGATACGTATGATGAATCCAAGACCAGGGTACGGACAGTAGGAGGTGTACCTACTGCACCAGGATCAGCTCTTAGCCGATTCTTATTTTCCTTGGTGATAGATGTACTGATGCGACAAATTTAAGGGGAGGTGCCATGGTGTATATTATTCGCAGATGACATAGTCCTTATTAATGAGACTCGCAGCGGAGTGAATGCTAAGCTGGAGGTTTGGAGACAGACTCTGGAGTCTAAAGGGTTCAGACTGAGTAGGACCAAGACAAAATACTTGGAGTGCAGGTTTAGTAACAGAAATGACCATGAGATATGCGTGGAGGTGAGGCTTGGTACTCAGGTCATTCCAAAGAAAGGAAGCGTCAAGTATCTCGGGTCTATTATCCAAGGGAATTGAGAGATTGATGCTGATGTCAGACATCGTATTGATGCAGGGTGGATGAAATAGAGGCTCGCATATGGATTTTTGTGCGATAAAAGGTGCCACCAAAACTTAAAGGCAAATTCTATAGGGTGGTGATTAGACCGACTATGTTGTATAGGGTGGAGTGTTGGCCAGTCAAGACTTCGCACATCCAAAGAGATGAAAGTTGCGAAGATGATGATGTTGAGATAGATGTGTGGGCATACAATGAGGGATAAGATTAGAAATGATGATATCCAGGACAGAGTGGGAGTGGACTCAGTGGAAGATAAGATGCGGGAAGCCAGGTTGAGATGGTTCGGGCATGTGTAGAGGAGAGACATAAATGCCCCAATGCGGAGGTGTGAGAGGTTATCTATGGACGGGTTCAGGAGGGGTATAAGTAGGCCGAAGAAGTATTAGGGAGAGGTGATTAGACGAGATATGGTGCAGGTGCAACTTACTGAGGACATGACCTTAGATAGGGGGTTGTGGAGGACACATATTAGGGTAGTAGGTAGTTGAGCGTAGTCCTGCTTACGCTTACATACTTGTAGTTGTAGTGTTATTATTGTAGCCCTGCTTATCCTATCATACTAGTAGGCGCAATATTATTTTATAGTCCCCTGTCATTTGATTTCTGTTGTATGTTCTTTCGTGTACTTTGTTTATTTTATTTACATGCGTTAGTTACTGCTTCTTTTTTCAGAATGCTTTGTCATGACTTATTCCCTTTTATTACCATCATTTCCATACTGCTTTAAATTTTTTATCCGGGTCTGACCGTTTCTCTTGCTTTGCTTGTGCTTATGCTTATGCTTATGCTTATGCTTATGCTTTGTCTTTGTCTTGAGCCGATGGTCTTTCGGAAACAAATTCTCTACTTATCAAGCTAGATGTAAGGTCTGTGTACACCCTACCCTCCCCAGACCCCAAGTTGTAGGACTTCATTGGGTATGTTGTTGTTGTGACCTAAAATTTTCGGTATTAAAATAGTGTCATAATACTCTACGTTATATATAACTGGACGAGTCAATTTTGACCATCAAACTTATTAAGGGCTTAGATTAGTCACGATGACAGCTTATCGTAGGTGTCACAACACCAGATCAAACCACATTGCCTGATCCCAGCCTGACATACAATAGCAACTGTGTGTTATTTATTAAATAAGATAAGGGCAAAATTGTCAATGAACATAACGCTGCACACATCCACGTGTAAAAACTCTTCTCTCACTATCTCTTCTTGACCCGACCCGACCCAACTTCAACACTCCTATATAAACAGCAACCTCCTCCAAATGCTCCGATCATTCTCGCATAACTCCGACGAGCTAAATTAAACCGACGTTTACTTTCCGTTAATTTTTTTTTTCAAACAGTGAGAGGAAAACGGAAACGGAAACATTTGTTTTCCGTTATCTGTTCTGTTTTCCGTTTCATTTTGCAAAAAAAAATAATAATTTGTTTTTGTGCTTTTTTAATTCATTAATCATGGAAGAGTATGATAATTCTATGTTAATTGAAGCTGATCAGGGATGGAAAACAGTGTCGTATCAAAAGAAGAACAAAAAACAGTCAGGTAAGTCCAAGGAGGAGTTTTCCGGCGACTGGAACGCCGGTGAGAGCTCCGGTGATGTTTTCCGATCGATCGAACAACATGCGGAGGAGAGACGTAAGCGTATAGTTGAGTCTCAGAGGCTTTATAATGAAGCTGAAAGTAACGCCGTTGTCATTGATAACGGCGGTGAGTATGATAGCGATGTTGAGAATGCCGTTGAGAATGAAGCTGAGAATGTTGTTGAGAAGAAGAAGAGTAAGGTAAAGAAGGTGAAGAAACCGAAGGTTACTGTTGCTGAGGCTGCTGCGAAGATCGATAACTCTGATCTCGCTGTTTTTCTCGTTGATATATCGGTGAGTTGTGAATTTGAAAAATCTGATAACATGTTAATAAAATTTAGCTTTAGCCCACTAATTTGTTTAGAATCTGATCTGTTTTTGAAACTTGTGATATAACATAAGATATAGATATTTGTGTGACTTAAAACGTCTCATTAAGGTAAAATAAGTATTTTAAAGTTAAATTATTATTAAATATAAAAATGCGTCATTCTTTTTAGTACGGACTAAAACGAAAAAGTTTCACATAAATTAGGTGAATTTTGTGTTTGATTTTGAATGTGCAATTTTGGAATTCCTTTTGTGAATTTTGCAGGCATCGTTTGATAAACAGGAAGATATACAGCTAATGCGATTTGCAGACTACTTTGGACGTGCATTTGCAAAAGTGAGTTCATCTCAGTTCCCATGGATGAAGATTCTCAGGGAATCCTCAGTTGAGAAGATGATTGATGTGAGATTCTCTCTTTTTTTTTTCTGTTAGACTTAATTGACTTGTTAGTTGCTTAAAGGTAACAGCTTTTTGCTTTTCAAAACATGCTTATTTGGGAAGATCTCATTTTTCTTTCTGAAAATGATAGAATTTTGACGTGTAAAATGTACAGAAAGCTAAAGATAGAGTCTTGTACTTTTGTTTTGACTATTCTATTGTGATAGAAACTAGAAAGTACTCCCTCCGTTTCCCATTGATGTAGTTTGACTGGCACGGAGTTTAGAAATAAGGAATAATTTTGAATACTGTGGTCTAAAACAAGCCAAGATATTTGTGTGGTTATAAATCATCTCGTTAAACGTAAACTGTGGTCTAAAACAAGCCAAAGATATGTGTGTGGTTATAAATCATCTCATTTAAAGTTTAAAGTTAAATTATTGTCATACAAGGAAATGTGTCATTCTTTTTTAGACCGACTAAAAAGGAAAATGTGTCGTATAAATTGAGATTGGGATAGAGCAGTAGAAAGTATATAATTCTTGTTTTTAATTTCCGAATAGTTTTTATATCAGTGGATGGATGTCCTTAAATTTTAATTTGATAATCCTTGCTTGGGTTTTTGGGTAAAAATATTAGTTTGATTTACTGGAAATCCAAGTGAATAATCTTGTTTCTCTTTGTTTGTTTTCTTTTTCCCACTCTTCTATTGCAAGTGGTTTTAATCGTCTAAATGCTATATCGCCTGCGCATTTCAATTTTTGAGTAATTAATTTATTGTCTTTTTGGTAGTGCTGCTTCTTTTAATGTGTTAACTTTGTTGATATTGAACAGGTCCCTCTTTCTCAAGTTTCTGAGGATGTTTATAAGACATCGGTTGACTGGCTTAACAAGCGATCGTTTGATGCCCTTGGTTCCTTTGTGTTATGGTCATTGGATAGCATTCTTGCTGATCTTGTACAGCACCAAGGAGCTCCAAAGGGATCCAAAAAGGTGGTCCAGCAAGTAGCTTCAAAATCTCAGGTAGTGCTTTTCACTTTCTGTTTGTGCTTTGTCTTTTCTGCATGTTATTTGGGAGTTTTGTGGCATGTGTAATGTCACTTCAGTGATTCAACTACTGTTGTCTTTTTATGGTGAAAGAAGAAAGAATCAGTTGCATGTGTGATTGGAATTAATGAAGTTACTTTTTTGATGAATTATGTCCCCACCATAAAGGTGAAAGGAAAAGGATATATAAACCTTGCATGTGTTTTGCGGCTACAGGTTCCTGGTACCAATATGTATATTGGGGTTCAATACAATCAAGAGTTGAGCAGCATCATGGGTAATTAGTATTTAATGCCTGATTAACTGACAATACGTGGATTATGGCCTTAGTTTGGTAAGATAATCTAGTGAATAGAGTAAATGTTGCTACTGCATTAGTTGTCACTACTAAAGAGATTCTAGGGTAATAAAATACACAACGTCAAAAGTTATACTGATTCTGAATATCTCTTTCTAGGACAAGTGTAACAGTTGTATTAATAATGGCAAGAGCTCAAGTTGATTAACAACCTTCCTTAACAAGTTTGTTTGTATACTGAGGTGTGTTTCTCCATAGCAGTCTTTATTAAATATTGGTTTGAAACCCTAAGGTGTTAGCGGGACTAATTGGAATGTATCCAGAATAAATGTGATTATAGTTAGTGGATGTTTGAATTAGGTCCTTATCTGACTAAAAGCTTTGTACTAATTAAAAAAGTTCTAACTAAAGAGAAACCTTTAGAATAGTTCATGTTCTAGACAGAGGAAGATTTCTTTATGAATTTCCTTCTTTATGCTAATGATGGCGTGTCATTTGCAGGATTAGAATGTTATTGAACTATGAATTAATTATATTATGGAATATCAATGATTCGACAGTTATGCATATATCCTTTCGTGCTTGTTTCATTTAACTAATGAATTTCCGACTTTCTGCTGAACTTGTTTGTTTCTTCCAATTCCTTTTCTACTTCTCGACAGACACAGTTTTACTGTGGGAAATATTTTATTACAGAATAGCATGCAGCTACCTACGTAGACATTGTCGGGGGGGGGGGGGGTTGCAAAATCCTCAGATCATACTTTGCTTGTCTACATGTTCTGCATTCAACTTCTTATTATCTTCTCAAATTGATATCAGCCCAAGAATTTCAGAATGGTTACCTTGATCATTGTGTACTTCAGCCTTTTCAGATCATAGTTGATATATATCATTGAACTGCAGGTTGCCATGTTTGTGGTTCTAGCAATGGTATTGCGACGGAAACCTGATGTTTTGATCAGTCTCTTACCAATAATGACTGAAAATGGGAAATACCAAGGACAAGATAAGCTTCCAGTCATGATTTGGGCGATCACTCAGGTAAAATTATCATTCATTGGTATGATCTCATTTCTAGATAATCTTTGGAATATTGCCATCATCTATCATTTCAATGCTCCTTCACTTATCATTGTCTCATGCGCTTACTTGTCTCAATTCATATAGGCTTGCCAAGGTGATTTAATCGTGGGATTGTTCATGTGGGTACATTTTCTTTTACCAATGTTAAGCAGTAAATCGAACAGTAACCCACAGTCGAGAGACTTAATCTTACAGTTGGCTGAGAGGTACATATTTATACCCTTCTTAAGCTTATTGGAAAGGTCTTTGATCAGCTCTTCAAGTGGTAATGTGGGTTCCTTGTTCTTTCAGAATTGTATCCTTGCCAAAAGCCCGTGCTATACTCACGAATGGTGCAGTAAGAAAGGGAGAACGCGTTGTGCCTTCATCAGCTCTTGAGGTTTTGATGAGGATCACCTTCCCAGCACCTTCTGCTCGTATTAAGGTGATTATTACTGCAGTCATTATGCTTTATTGCCTCAATATTCTAATAAGTTGCTATAAATAATATGTTTTCTGCATGAAAAAAAATATATTTTGTGTCGGAGTAGTTTGTGATGCTTGTTATGTTCAGGCCACTGAAAGGTTTGAAGCTGTCTATCCCACACTGAAAGAGGTGGCTCTTGTTGCTGCCCCTGGGAGCAAAGCAATGAAGCAGTTAACCCAGCAGATAATGCCTTTTGCTATCAAAGCCGTTGCGGCAGGTAAAGCAAGAAGTTCGACTGTATGTTGGCTTTGCAGCTCCTTTGCTTGTTTCAGATTTGTCAGTGATTGCTTATACAACTATATATAATCCTCATTATTACATGTTTTATAGGTGTCCTTGCTCTATCAAAGGAAGCTACTGAGCTGTCTATTTGGTGTTTGACTCAGAACCCTGACTGTTACAAGCTGTGGGTAAGAAATCTTAGTTCTTGATTTTTTTCTCTGTTGGTCTAGTGCTTCCAAACTCGTCCCTTTTTTCTTTAAATATCTAATGACTTGTTCTGTCATCTTTCCCTTGTGATTGTAACAGGACAATATGTATCTGGACAATGTAGAAGAAAGTCTAATAATAATAAAGAAGCTCTCTACAGAGTTAAAGGTGCATTCTGCTAAGGGATCTGGTCTTGATCCATTGAGGGCGACCTTAAACAGTCTCAGACTTAAGGTATGTTAATCTTACTGTAGTTGAACATACCAGAGCGATATTTGTTGAACAAAAGATGAAATTTATCAAATATAGAGTTGGACGGCAAAAGTTTTAGAAGTTTTTGGTTACTCTTGTATCGAAAGCCTGGTTGCAGTAAGGAAAGGTAATTATGGCTCACAGTTTCCGTTTTGGAATCATTAGAAGGGGCCTACAAGGCCAGACATCATCGTTATTCTTTCCATGTTTATATTGATGTGTCATTTCTGTGTTTATAATTCAGTCACTAAATGGCATACCTTTGTCAACTAATCAGCGAAGTAGAATAAAAATGGTCCTGTCTATGAAAGGAAACTAGTAGTCTAATGGACATCTTATAATTGAATGATGCAACGAAATTTATCACATTTTTTAAGAAGCTGTTGTTACTCAGCTGATTTTTTTTATCTTCATGATAATGTAGAGTGAGAAGGCACTGGCCAGTGTGGATGACGCTGCCCGTCAAGCGTCCTTGAAGGAAGTGCAGAAGTACTGCAAGATTTTACTTGGACGCTTATCCCATGGCAACAGATGCATGAAGGCTTTCTTCCTTATCAGTCTCACAATGGCTGTCGGTGCTGCTTTTGTCTCCAAGGACGTGCAGTCCCTGGATGATCTCAAGAAACTGTGGGCTGATCACTGCAATGACTTGCAGTCCCTGGATCTCAAGAAACTGTTGGCGGATCTCTGCAATGACGTGCAGTCCCTGGATTTCAAGAAACTGTTGGCAGATTTCAACCTGGCTTGATACTTCCCCTCTCATATTGAGGGTTGTAAGTTAAATCACCTATCTTACTTTGTTTTATGTCTAAATTATGTCCCGGCGCAGAGAAGCTAGCACAGCCCACAACAAAATGGGTAGAGAATGAGTTGTTTTAGAAAGAAAAAAAATTAGATACAGTAGATATGATGCCGAAGTTTTTGGCCTCATTTTACAGGGTTTGTGTTTGTTTAGTTTTTTTATGAAACAGAACTATCTAAGTAATGAGTTTCGTTGGCTTGACTTATATGTTTGTTTTTTTTCTTTTCCAAACCATTTTTAAATGATTTGGAATGGTAATATACATATATGACAGGAATGGTAAGATTTTTCACATTGAGTTTGGCACATTTTTCACTTCTGAGAAGTTGGGCTTTATGGTCAACATTCCTGCAAGCAAAAGTTGGACCATGCAGCATGCTAGGGAATGAAGTTTGGTTAACTATAAAGAGATTAGAGGCTAGTCTTGAAATCACATACAATTATGACAGTAATAGGTTCTTTGGACCATAGTCATATTTGGCCTAGGATGTGGGTAGTTTTGAAGTTTTAATGAAAATTTGAGTTTTTGAAGTTGTGTTTGTACATGCATTTTACTTTGAAAAAATTTAAAGTTTTGTGAGTGGAAATCCCAAAAACTCAAAAAACTGCTCTGGACTAGTTTTTGGAACTTGAAATTTTTTGAAGACAGATTTTTAAAATCTGCTTCATTATTTATGCCCAAAACGCTAGCTAAATTTCAAGTTCAACAAGTTTTGTTCCATGGGCAACACTTAACTTTTGATCTTGTAGTTTTGCCCATGAGTCAAGCTGGTCTTAAAAATTCAAGACCACCTATTTTTGAGGTCTTTCGGTGTAGTTGCTGGTCATATTGTGGTGGCCTTTTGATGGGGAAAAAAGGGATAAAATGACTTGTGTGGAACAGTAGAAGTCATGGTCATTTTCTTTTACAACAATATCAATTTTTGTTACACATTATTATCAATCTTCATTCTATAGTCTATACTAAAGTTTCATCAAAACACTATCAATCTTTAACAAAAGCTTTTTTCCCTTCATAAAATACATTTCACTTATCAATAAATACTAAAAACCAATTTCTTAGAAAATAATTTGGATTCTCCAAAAAAAGTATTTTTCAAAAAATACATTTCACTTTCCAAACAAACACTAAAATTCACAAAATAAGTCAATTTCAAAAAAAAACATCTTTCACTTTCCTATCAAATACTAAAAACCAATTTCCCAGAAAATATTTTCTTACAAAATAAGTAATTTTCAAAAATACTTTTCCGAAAATCTTCTCCTTTGTACCTCAAACATGGAGAGAGGGCTTGGAGAAAACTGTTTCTTGGTTCTACAAGTATTTTTTTTCTGGTTTGTTGTTTCTCTTCTTTTCCCTTCCATTGTCTAGTTTCAACTTTCAAAGGACAGGATAAGCAAGAAATAGAAGTAAAGACGAATTCAAAATTCTAGTATCTATTAATTCTTTGTGTCAATAGTTATAACCTTAATATTAATGAATATATACAATTAACATTGGTTCACTTTTTATAAATTGGGCCTATACACGATATCTTCCCTTTAAAACAAGAGCGAAAAAACCACATTTGCAATTTTACATTTTTAGATAAAAATCTCTTTATAGTTTATGAACTTCAATATGAATCAACTGTTTCTTTTTCTTCTATTGCTTTGTCTTAGTATTAGAGTATTTAAATCAAGTAGATGCCTAAGTGAAAAAAAAAAGTCAGAAAAATAAGAAAAAACATAGACGTTTTTTTTGCCTAACCTTCCATATGACAAGAATTATATTATGATATAATATTACTATATAGATATTAAATACAGATTAATACACCCTCCGAATCGAATAAAAAAGAGTGTTTACTTAGCCATTTGTACACCCTTAAGAAAATACTAACTTCTAGATAAAAATAGATAATTTGACTTAAATACCTCTAATTAAATATGTATTGAGATTTGATCACCTAACACTTAACACGGGCAAATTTGAAAAAATAAAGTTAATTCTTTCTTGATTTGGTAAGTGAACACTTTTTTTTACTCAAAAAAAATAAAGGCTAAGTAGAAACTCTTTTTTCTGAAGGAGTACGTTGCATTGACCATTAAAGCCAATTAGTTGATTTGATCAACTTTTTCTTATCGAAGGTCTCCTAACGGACGTTACGTTCGATTTTAAAAGCAAAATATTTTTTAAAAAACGACGAAAAAATATAATAATTAAAAAAGCATGAAGATTATACAAGGCAACCAAAATGAGGTGCTTTATTATTCTTTTTTTTTCCTTCTGAGAAAACACATTACATACACTTGAGCCTCGAAATAATAGATCTATTGAAAATATGTGCTACAAATTAAGCTCTAAATGAATAAAGTTTACAAAGCCCTTAAGCCTAAATATCAATGTCAAAATTAACACAAATTAAACAACATAAAAATGAGAAAATTAATTGAAAAAAATGAGACAAAATGACAAAATAGTCCCTTATGTTTGGTGGTATATTTATAATATATAGTCCATGAATAAACTCAGGAGCAGTTTTAATCTTTTAAATTTGTCACAATTGAAAATTTTGATCTTTGTCAAATATTTGGCAAACTTAAAAGATCAAATTACATGTACGTGAATGGTCCACACCTGATCACGTGTTTAAGTTTAGGGTTATTTTTTATATATTCGAATTCTCGTTTACACTTGGATGACTCTTCTTTGGCAAAAAAATAGAAATCATTGACTCTACTTACGTTTTCATTATTGTTGTTGTTATCATTGAGAGTAACATTAAATGTTTCATATTCAAGATTTGCACATGGAGTCTCATTGCAATCTCCCATAGGACTTTCCATCAGTAGGACATTGCATCTAGCATTCTTGTGATCTCCTTGTACCCTTACGCGGTAAAATCCAGTAGCATTGGTTACGCTGGGCATATCGAAGGTGACCCTATGAGTTTTAGGATCTGTGCAACGAACCCGCACACCAGCAGCTGCAAATTTTTTTCCTAAAGAGTGTCAAAATATAATAACAATGAAACAAATGGATACATCATTGCGAATTACATCTTATTTTAAACAATAAAATTCAAGTCAAGGGATTATTATATATAACTCACCTCAGCTAATTTTCACTTTTGAAAATAATAGAATATGATAATGGAGTGAAGGAAAAATTTAAAATTTTAAATATACCTTCTAAGGGCACACTAAGGTTGGATTTGAATATTGAACGACAAGGATCACAATAGACCATTCCTTCTACAAAAAAATGCGGTTTTTGAGATTCTTTAGAGGCTTGTGTAATCCCTAACAAGGAGAACAAGCAAATAGCACTAGCAATAAGGATTCCAACTAAATTTTCCATTTTAAAATATTTTTTCCCTTTTTTGGCCTTTCGTTATTTCTTGACTATGTCTATGCTGATCCTAGGATAGAGTTTGTTTTACCCTATTCTCTTTTTGATAATAAGGTAGAAATTCTCGATACTAGTTAGTTTCTAATGAAGAATAAAAAGTGTCTACTCTAGCAAGTTATGAATCGAAATTAGAAAGCACCACCTATATATACACTTTGTATTCTGACAGTTATTCTTGTTAGATTTTTGGTTGGTCGTAATCTTATAGTGGTGAGGAATTTTTTATTTTTATTTACATAGTAAATCCTTGCTTATTTTTGGTTCCCAAATGGAAGATGATTAGAAGGCATTCCTCCTATTTTAACTCTATTCTTTATGTTTCCCTTTTTTCTCTCGTATACACAGAAAAATCAACATTTTTTTAAAAAACCTCACTAGTTTCCAAGGATAGGATAAAAAAAGAAATAGAAACAAGGCGAATCTAAAATTTTACTAATTTATCATTTCTTTGTGCCAATAGATATCAACTTGAGATAAATTTACACATTTATAAGTTGAGCCAGAGAGTGCAAGTACTACATTTGCCCTTTCAAAGAAGAAAAAAGAAAATTAATAATTCTATGCGTTTGGTGTGAGGAAATGATCTCCAGAAAATAAGTCATTTTCTGAAAGCAAACATAAAAAAATATTTTTCTTGATTTTTTTCATTAAAAGGGAAAACTAATTTTTTTTCCTTATATTTTGTCCGATGACGATGCTGAATAGTGAATAAAAATTTCTAGTAAAATATTTTCGAAGATGTTAAGCATGTTACTGAATTTTTACTAACTTGATTAACAAAATATATGGCTGATGCTTTTGCTTATAAATTGCTTCTGAAGGTACCATATTATACACTTCACAATGATTGCTAGATATGATTTTACAGATACTAAATGACACTAGTCCAATCTTAATAATCTTCATCTTTTACGTAATTTCTTTACTTGAGCAAGTTGAGAAAAATTTAGATAAATTTGTCGAAGATATAATTACATAATTAATAAAAAGGTGTCCCCGTTATAACTAATTAGCTTTTATATGGGATTATCAAACGCTTTGGTATGATATTGAAGTGTCATATATAAGTTGAAATCTCACTACCATCCATAATATATAAAACAAATAATCATGTGCTTGACCTTCAAAAAGTATCAAGTGCATGCTAAAGATATAACTAAATAATAATTAAAAATATATTTTCTCTAATAACTTGAATTTTTTGATGAAATTATCACACAGGCCACATGCCTCTCGTAGAAACAATATTGTGATAATAATCTATTAATCTTCCATCATTACGATAGAAATTCTCTCCGGAATGTTAAAATCTTTGCATTAGGTTGACCCTGAGAAAAGCGAAAATTCAAAGTTTCAGCGAGCTAAACGTGGTATATTCCACATTAACAGAATACGACGATAGAAGTGTCAGGTATATAATTAAGGAAACAAGCCTTAAATTGTAGTGACACATTTTGAAGTTATGTAAATTTAGTTCAAAGCAGACAATATTATTATTATGTTTGACTATACAAATGATAACCTTAGTGTTTTAATGAGTTTAGGCATATTCCGCATATTTAAGATAATGGTGGGACAAACTCATCGAAGACGTTGAGTTCCTAAGGAGAGGTATGTGAGAGATGTGCTAGATTATATAAAACAAACAAGCTTTAGATACTAGTAACTCAATTTAAAACCGTACAGACCTAAATCCAAAATATATAATATTACTAGCGAATTGAGTTGTTACTGACAGAGAATATATTAATATTCTCTATATATTTTATAATTATTATTCTAATATAATTATGTAAAGTAGAGATTCTTCTTCAATTAGGTTTGTAAATTGTAAACATCTATAAATATTACATTAATGAGAAGCCTCCAACCAAGGAAAATTACACTATTGTACATGGTATCAAGAGCCAAAACCCTAACACCCTAAAATTCTTTCATTTTTTTTTGGCCGCCACCCCCCTTCTCTCTTTCCGGTGGCAACCCTAACACCCTAAAATTCTTTCTTTTTTTTCCGGCCGCCACCCCCCTTCTCTCTTTCCGGTGGCAATCCCCCCCCCCAAACCCTAAAGAATTTTCGCCGCCCATCCCCTCTCTTCCCAAACTTCCGGCGGCAACATGAGTTCTCATGATTCTTCTTCTTCCACACAAGACGTCACACATCATTCTCCACCCTCCTCCTCTACCAACCCCTTTCATCAGGCCTTCGTCGTCACAAATATCAAGAACTTTATCCCTTTGGATCTTGATCAAAAGGATGGGCAATAATCTTCATGAATAGAATTATTTCAAATTCATTCTTGTGCCTACAACGTTCTTGATCACATCAACATCACCATACCCCGTCCGTCTGACGTTGACAACACAACGTGGAAATGACTTGATGCTATCGTCGAGAAATTGATATATGGAACTGTATCCAATGATCTACTTCATACTATTATGAAGGCAGGTGCTTCAGCTCACAAACTATGAAAACTATGGACAAGACTAGAGGAAATATTTCAAGACAACAAACATACTCGTGCCGTCTATTTGAAGGAACAATTCAATAACACCAGTCTTGAAAACATTGTGAATATGTCCGACTATTGCAAATAATTGAAATTAGTTGCATATCAATTAACTAATGTGAGCACAACGGTTTCAGAAACGAAGATGGTTTTGCAACTAATAAATGGTTTGCCAAAGGGTGAGTACGACACACTTGCGACAATGATTCAATAAGCCGATCCCCTCTCTAGTTTCAACAAGGCCCGGTCACAATTGCTCTTGGAGAAAACTAGGTGTGCCAAACAGGACGAACATAATCAAAAGGCCTTGGTAGTTGATGCACCGGTGACCACCACCACACCCGTCGGCCAGCCGCAACACATGGACAACCAACAGTCGTGGGGCGGCAAGGGCAGAGGTCGAGGTAACGACCGTGGTGGAAAAGGAAAAGGACGCGGGGACGATCCAGTTCCGGTAGCCAACCACAGCAGGCCCAATACACATCTCAGTGGGCCAGCCCATTACCTTGGCCTATTTTCGGAACCTGGGTCTCGCCTCTATATTCCTACCCGAATGTCTTGGCCTAAGGCACTGCTCAGTGGCAGCAGCCCAATGTTCTGGGCCCTCCTCCAAGCCAACGTCCGATGGCCCATCCATAATAGGCCCACTTCTCGGCGGCCCAACAACAACAATAACCGTACGACCTCCTTACCCCTATCGAACTGGGCCAAGCCTACAACACCATGAATTTATAGCAGCCCGACGATGCCTGGTATATAGATACAGGCACCACATCCCACCTCACTCGTAACTCCGGTAATGTTCCTCAACTATTTAATTTGAACAATCCTCAATTTATTTTAGTTGGAAATGTCAATTGTATTCTAATTCAAGGCTATGGCACCACTCAAACTCCACCACCTCACCCTCAATTTTTCCTAAAAACATCCTATATGCTCCTAATATTATTAAAAACTTAATCTCTGTTAGAAAATTTGCTAATGATAATTCTGTATCTATTGAGTTTGACCCTTTTGGTTTTTCTGTGAAGGACCTACGTACGGGGACAACTCTTACGAGATGTAATAGTGTGGGGGACCTATATCATTTTTTTTCCAATTCCACTGCTAGTGTCAATCCACATACATCTCTAGCTGCAATCTCTCCTTCAACCTGGCACAGTCGACTTGGGCACCCAGGAGCACCAGTTTTTAACTTTCTTAGAAGTCACAATTTGATTCAATGTAATAAAGAGAAATTTACCCACACTTGTTATTCTTGTCCACTAGGAAAACATGTTAGACTTCCTTTTAAATCGTCTTTGAGTGTTACTTTCTCTCCATTTGATATCATTCATGCAGATTTATGGACATCTCCCATTACTAGCAAACTGGGTCATAAATATTATTTGGTACTATTAGATGACTTCTCTAATTTTCTTTGGGTCTATCCGCTCAAATATAAGTCTCAAGTCTACTCCACCTTTCTTGAATTTCGATCCTACGTTAAAACACAATTTGAAAAGAACATTAAATCATTCCAATGGTCGTGAGTTTAACAATTCACCCTTTTATAAATTTTGTACGGATAATGGCATGGTGTTCCGATTCTCTTGCCTCAATACCTCACCTCAAAATGGTAAAGTCGAAAGAATCTTTCCCACCATTAATAATACGATTCGTACCATGCTATTTCATGTTTCTCCCCCCTCCCTTTTGGGTCTACGCGTTACAAATGGTAGCATACATTCTTAATATATTACCTACCCGTACCCTTCAAAATAAAACTCCCACCGAAATTATATTCCGTTTGGTCCCTTTCTATGGTCACCTCCGAATCTTTGGTTGTCTATGATACCCTAATCTCACATCCACGGCTCTTCACAAATTAGCACCCAGGACTACTCCTTGCATCTTCTTGGGTTTTCCGTCAAACCATAGGGGGTACATATGCTATGATTTTTCCACAAATAAAGTCTTTGTCTCTCGCCATGTTACGTTTGAGGAGCACATCTTCCCTTTTGCAAACGTTCGAAAATTTCAAGTCACTGACTATGACTTTCTTGACGATGTGACCACTTCCACCCTGTTTAATAATATGATCCATGGAGCTAGTAGTTCGATTCAAAACCCACTTCCCCGGTCATCTCCCCCGGCACCCACTGCTCCCATCACCTCCCACTGCCCCACTGCCATCCCTGACAACCCCACTGCCCTACTGCCACCTGTGACAACCCCACTGCCCCACTACCACCCATAGTCTCCCCCGGCCTACCCACTGATCCCGTGACAACCCCACTACCCCACTGTCACCCAATACCATCATTGACCCCTAGCCCCTATCGACCAACCCCATGCCCGCAAGTCCCATCA
Organism: Anisodus acutangulus; assembly: GCA_029783415.1. NCBI lineage: Eukaryota > Viridiplantae > Streptophyta > Magnoliopsida > Solanales > Solanaceae > Anisodus > Anisodus acutangulus. The sequence continues at coordinate 2,808,687 of CM056498.1, read as the reverse complement.
CCTCCTCACAACCTCACTGCTCGAGCTCTGCCAACCTATCACTGCTCCACTGCCCGAATCCTCACCTGCCACAAAATACCCAAACAATCCCCATACCAACGCACCATATGGAAACCTGTGCCCAACACGGGATTTTCAAAACAAAAATCCACTTTAGCCTATCCACTCAAGCCATCTCACCTATACCTAAGAACCCAAATAACCAATCTTGATCCTAATTAGAATGCGGCCATGCGTGAGGAGTTTTATGCGCTCACTACACAACAAACTTGAGATCTTATCCCAAAACCAGAGGGGGTCAATGTGATTCATTGTATGTGGCTATATCGCCACAAATTCAGGGACATTGGTGAGCTTGAACGCTATAAGGCGAGACTTGTGGCAAATGGCACGGGGCAACAAGAGGGAATTGATTGTGGTGAGGCCTTTAGTCCAGTGGTTAAACTAGCCGCCATCCGCACTGTTTTGAGCATTGCTATGGGAAAAAATTGGTTGATTCATCAGCTTGATGTAAAAAATGCGTTCTTACATGGGGATTTGAAAGAAACTGTATACATGCATAAATCGACTGGCTTTGTTCTTCCTTCGGCTCTTCAGTATGTCTGCCGGCTTCAGAAGTCACTTTATGTCTTGAAACAAGCCCTCAGGGCTTGGTATGATCTCTTTGTCACTTACATCTTGTAGATTGGGTTCATGTGTAGCAAATGTGATAACTTAATTTTTATTTTTCATCGAGGTAATGACATTGCATACCTACTTCTCTCTGTGGATGGCATCGTCTTGACTGCCTCTTCAGATGTGTTGAAAAACGAGATTATCACCATGCTCAAATCAGAATTTGCCATGATAGACTTGAGTAAGTTGAATTATTTCTTGGGGATTTCCGTGACTAGATCCAAGAATGCAATGTTATTGTGTCAGCATAAGTATGCCGAAGAGGTTGTTTATATGGCTAAAATGGAAAACTGCAAGATCATGCCCACTCCAGTCGACTCAAAGTCGAAGCTTAGTGCAGATGACGGGGATCCGATGCTTGATCCTTCTCTTTATAGGAGTTTAGCTGGTGCACTTCCGTATATTATATTCACTAGGCCCGATATTGCCTTTGTCGTTCAGCAGGTATGGTTGTTCAAGCATGCTTCCAGGGAGCCTCACTTTACCGCTCTTAAAAGTATAATTCGGTACGTCAAGGGTACTCTTAACTACGAATTACATTTTTATCCATCTGCAAAGACCAGACTGATATCTTATACGGATGTCGATTTAGGCGGCTATCCAGACACAGATCGATCTACTTCCGGCTATTATGTATTATTGGGTGATAACCTCATCTCATGGTATGCAAAACGGCAAGTCACACTTTCCCGTTAGAGTGCAGAAGCGGAATATAAAGGCATTGCGAACGTTGTTGCCAACATTTGTTGGCTCAGAAACATCCTTCTAGAGCTTCATTGTCTCTTACGTAATGCATCTCTTATCTATTGTGATAATATATCTGCTGTTTACTTGTCTCATAACCCGGTTCAGCATCAGCGAACCAAACATATTGAGATGGATATTCATTTTGTTCGTGAAAAGGTATTCATGGGCCATGTTCAGGTGTTACATGTTCCTTCTTCCTATCAGTACGCAGATATATTTACTAAGGGACTCTCTTGACAGTTGTTCCTTGACTTCAGATCCAGTCTAAACGTCCGACGTCATCCCGCTCCGACTGAGGGGGTGTAATAGAGAATATATTAATATTCTCCATATATTCTGTAATTATTAGTCAAGTATAATTATGAAAAATAGAGATCCTTCTCTAATTAAGTTTATAAATTGTAAACATCTATAAATATTATATTAATGAGAAGCTTCAACCAAAAAAAATTACACTATTCTACGGTTACATCAAGTTATTATCTTGCTTTCGAACTCGTTTTAATTAATTAACTAACTTCAATATCGAAGCATCTTAATATATTACTAGTACTTAACAATCTACTATTTGTCGGTGTCTTTACTGTGGACCCACAGGGACCCGATGCACTTTAATTTCACACATCAACTTGTGAAATCTAATTTTGGATTCGATAATTATTATGAACCTTGAAGTTTAACTGCTCATTTTCTATATGGTGGAATATATGACATCATGAAAAATCAAGAATGTATATGATATTAAAGAAATTATTTACCATTGGACGTACGTAGAAAGAAAATGTCTTACTAGACTTACATTTTAAGTCCGCATTGCTTGACCTTGTGAAAAATTAAAGTTAATTTTTTGGAAGGATAAATACCATAGATATTTAGAAGAGTTTTTAGAAAGTTATATTATGATATTTTTTATATATATATTTAAGAAATGTCTAGAAATTTTAAACATTTAGATATTTGTAGAGGATATAATTATCTAGATTCTAGAATAATATTTAGATGTTCTAGATTGGTGTTAGAAGATAAGAGTAATTAAACTTTTGTAGATGTATCTAGAACTATCCCTAGACAAGTATAAAGAGGGGTGACCTTGAACATTTGTAACCAAGCAAAATCAACCCCAATTGTAAGCTAATACAACTAATACAAGACAATTCAAGTAAACACTTTCTTTCCATAGCTTCATGTTCTTTAGTTGAATCTGATCTTAGTTAACGATCTTGGGCTAGCAGAAGGTCTCCCCCACTTTAGTTTTCTTCTGCTAATTTTTCTTTACATGGTATCAGATCCATAGCCATACGTTGACTTCTAAATTTTATTTTCAAGGTCGGGTTAGTGGTAGATTCAATTGGTCTTTCTAAAATGTATGTGTGTGGTCATGCTAATGGACTAGGGATGAAATTACTGAACCAGTCCAACTACAAGGTATGGAAGACCTGTTTGAAGTCCTACCTTGTTGGCTAGGATTTGTGGGAAGTTGTCAATGGGAGTAACACAAGTCCTCCTGCCGATATACCAGAAAATAGCGACGCGCGTAAGAAGTGGAAGCAGTAATGCCAGGGCGGAGTTCATCCTGAAGAGCTCCATCTTTCCTGGCTTATTTGATCATATTATAAGGTGTAAATCAGCTTATGAAATATGGAGGACCCTTGATCGCTTGTTCAACAATAAGGATGAAGCTCGACTACAAATTTTGGAGAATGAATTGGCCAACACCACTCAAGGTAATATCTCTATCGCTAAGTATTTCTGAAATCTCTCTATTAAATGCAGACGAGGCTATCTCTGAAGCAAGAATGAGAAGAATTATCATCTGTGGTTTGAAGCCAGAATATATTCCTTTTGTTACATAAATTCAGGGATGGGCTCAACAACCATCCTTGGAGGAGTTTGAGAATTTGTTATCGTCACAGGAGCTACTAGCCAAACAGTTGGCTGGTGTATCTGTTAAAGAAGAGGAAGGAAAGGCTCTTGTAGCCGACAAGAGGAACTTTAAAGAAAAAGCAAGAGATAAGAAGCACTCTCGATCTTCAAGTGGTTCAAGCTCACTGGAAAGAAAGAAGAGTCTTCTAATAATCACGAAAAGAAGCCTCTCAAATGTTATCGGTGTGACAAAATATGACACATAAAAAGATATTGCCGAGCCAAAGAGAGCAATATGATTCAAATTGAAAAAGTTGTTGAAGAATAAGAATAGAGAAGGTGTTTCGTAGCTAAGACTCAAGTAGTAAATGCCATGACTTCCATTAATTTGAAAGGGATTGGATTGTTAATTCAGGATATGGGTACCATCTTGCTGAAGAACAGTACAATTTTCCACCCTTCATGAAAGCAATGACCATAAAGTCATTATGACAACAGATACTACAATATATCACGTGAAGGAAGACATTATTATCATCAACAAGAAGCGAGAAGATTTTGAAGATGTTCAGGCTGGTAATGTGGCTTATCGAGGAAATCAAAGAAACAGAACCTGAAGTTGATAATAAAAGTCTGGACGTGAAGGATGTTGAAGTAGAATCTGAGCAGGCAAGGTCTAAAACTCTATATGTCAATGGTGATCATTTTGGAGAAAGCATTGAGGGAATGCAGTGGAAACTGAAATCGCTAGTCAATCATTTGTCATAACAAGGTCAATCACTAGCTTAGAGCAAATGCCGAAAGCAAGTGGAGCAGCTAAAGATCAAAAAGATGAAGAAGCTGACCTTGAAGCTCAATTTCAGATGGAAAGACAGACGCTATGTGTTTTGGAAGCTCTGAAACTGCTAAACAGTTTATTGAGGAGCTGGAAAGGGAATATAGTGGTGGATCCTACAGTAGTGCCGAGGCTTCGCTGGAAATTGATAGTTAGATTGTCACCGACTCAGATAATGAGGTTACTACTAATGATTTTTTCGTGTATTATGGAGTTTCATCGGAAGGAGAGGGTTCTAAAATATTGAACCCTGAAGTTTCAAACTTTCCCATCACAAGTGTGGCTCCAGTTAATATAATTGTCGAGGAGCTAAGCGATAGGGGGAGCCTGAAAACTCAAAAATATGAAAGTCAACACGGAGATAATTCATGCGGTTCACAAAGGCCCAAAAGAACTATTGTCAAGCCAATTCGCTATAGAGATGAAAATCTTGTCAATACATATTCATGTTTCTTTGCTGGACGGATCGAAGATGAAAAATCTTCATCATTTGAAGAAGCAGGAGAAGTCAGGAAAATACTATTAAGATTTTCACCAAGGCACGCCCAAAAGCTTCGTCTGAGTTCTTCCGCGATAAGTTCAGGATTGCTTTCAAAAAATTACTTTAAAGGGGAGTGTGAAAAATTAAAGTTAATTTTTTGGAAGGATAAATATCATAGATATTTAGAAGAGTTTCTAGAAAGTTATATTGTGATATCTTTGATATTTATACTTAGAAAATGTCTAAAATTTTTAGACACTTAGATATTTATAGATGATAGAATTATCTAGATCCTAGAATTATATCTAGATGTTCTAGAGTAGTGTTAGAAAATAAGGGTAACTAGACTTTTGTAGATGTATCTAGAACCACCCCTAGACAAGTATAAATAGGAGTGGCCTTGAATATTTGTAACCAAGCAAAACCAAACCCCAATTGTAAGCTAATACAACAAATACAAGTCAATTTAAGTAAACACTTTCTTTCCATAGCTTCCTATTTTTAGTTGAAGCTTTCGTTCTTAGTTAACGATCTTGAACTAGTAGAAGGTCTCCCCAACTTTAGTTTTCTTCTGCTAATTTTTCTTTACCGACATACCACACTTACAAGAGTTATATCTGAGATTTAGAGTCAATGAATTCAGAATGATCAGTACGATTTTATTAAATGTATATATTTTTAAAATTTTTGTTGCATATATATACATACACACAGATCTCGAGCAAATGTACCGCAATACGTTTTGAAAGTGGAATAAAATCGTACTGAATTATCATCCATGTGGTTGAGTCCCGGCAGGTTAGAGGGTTTGCTCCGCTGCAGGTTGACCTCCTACTGAATTATCATCCATGTGCAAGCTACTACAACGGCCTACCAAAGCAAAGCAAAAGAAGAACCAATTCAATTGAAAGTTTAATTATGTTTATCTCCCTAAATCAAACAATATATAATGAATTCAGTTGAAACTGTAAAATATAGATCTGCTATTATACTCCACTTTGTAAAAACAAAATAAAAAATAAAAAATTACGGAGTTGTTTAAATGATCTTTGATCTTGCAAATTGCAATAAATGCATCAACATGGGGTTTCCTTTTGTGCAGATATTATATGTATCAAATTGTCACAAGGCATGACGTCCATACAGTGCATGTAGTTATAAGGTTCCATTGCACGTTATCCACTTCTACTTGTATTATTAGTCTGTGATAGTTTTTTTTCTATTAAGTATTTGATTGGGTCCCGATTAATTCAGATTTGAAGCGTATAAACTTCATTAAAGGTGAAAATATTTTCTCCGAGGACTTTTTTTCATTTTCATAGCTTAAATACTAGATATCTAATTAAATATAAAGATATCTTATCAATCAATCACAATTTTCGGTGGTGGGTGATAATTAATTATTATATTACTCTTATAAGAGAAAAAGAAAGATCTATGCCTAAGGGCCATGTTACCTCATGTGACCATTTGGATTTTTATCTTTCATTGTCCATATAATCCCGGCATGTGATGAATATTTGAAGTAAAAAAATATAAAACTGATCTATCTTTCTTCCAATATAAAATTAATTTCTTTTTACACGATAATTCCATTTTTTTTTACATTTATATTTCATGCATATGCAGCTTTACACAAACAACTCATAATATTGTTAGACCAAAAATAAAAAATGTGAGTAAAACCTTACTTTAACTGTGAGTGGTATCTCTATTCCTTTACATCTAAGGGTGTAATTTATCGCGTTAGATTTTTATTTTATCCTTTTCATCTCTGTAGAAAGAGAAAAGAAGGGTAGCCACTTATGCAAATACTATCAATTATGCCACCTTTAAAAAATTAATACAATTCCTTAGTTGGAAATTCTTAGTTTTTAAAAGACAAATTAATTTATATCAATTAATTATATTACCATCGAAGGTTGTAGTGAAGTAGATAGAATGTTTTTCATCCTTAATTTGAAATTTTAGGTTCTAGCTATGAAAACGAGTGTTATACTTTTTTTAGTAGACTTATCCGACTTGATCGATCTAGTGGACCTCAAATACCGGAACATATAAATTTTTTTTAAAAGGATAGCTTGGTGCACAAAATATCCCGTGTTAGCAGGGTGGAAAGATCCCGGAACGTCCGCTTGGGCAGCTCAATTGGTTATCAAGGGGATATTTGGAAAATGGAAAGATCCCGGAACATATAAACTAAAAAAAATGGCAATTAATTTGGACAAATATCATTAATTTTGGCAGTATTGAGAAATTAATGAGAGAGAAAGCAACAGAAGAAATGGGCATTCTATTTGTCTTGAGACATTGCAAGATCCAAGAAAACGACGCAACTAACATGATAGCACGAACTAGGGTTTTGGTGGAGTGGTATATATTTTTTTAATCTTTAATCATTAGTTTTATTTTTGAGTTTTTGCAAGGTAGATAATCACTTTTATAATTTTATTAGGGATCATTTTACCCTTATGCGGAATTTCTGAATGAAAATTTAAATTTAATCAAATCTTAATGTAATTATCGGATACTGTGAAAACACAAAAAGGGAAGTTTTGACCAAAAAAAATAATCCAAAAAATAAATAAATTATAACACGGCAAACACGGCGCTTTCACCCTCATCCTTTTTCATAATTATCAATCAATTAACGTGGACTTCTCTTGTTGATTGGTCCCATTTTCACGCCATAATATTCGCCACTTTTGTTTTCTTTTTCTTTGCTACCTCGAAATAAGAAGAGATAATTGCACTTTTGATCCTTATGATAAATTATAATTGTAATCTTTAATTAACTAAAATATGTATTTTTGGTCACTTAATACTGAAAATACATGATACCAACATAATTTTAGAACGGTATAATTGTTGCATATGGATTAACATTATATATTTAACATAATACATTAATAATAGAATGACTTATCACTTAATAATTTGTTAAAAATGTGAAGATGCACAGTCAAATGAATCAAAAGTACAAGTATCAATTAATTAAAGGTTTAATGTGATTAATTTAGAAATCATAAGGACCAAAATTTAAATATTTGTATTTCATGAACTAAAAGTGCTAATTTTCCAAATTAAAATCACTCTATAAATATTCCCACTTCACTCTTCCACTTCCACCATTTTCAATTCTTCTCTTCATCTTACTTACTAGATCTTCCTTTTCTTTTCACTACTAAAAGCAAATTAGTTTCCTTTTGAAGAGAAGAAAATGGCTAAGAGTGGATACAACATCTTGTTGCTTCTTTCAATGTTCTTGTTATTGCTCATTTCCTCCAATGTGGTTGAGGTATATGTTTTTTATATCATTATAAGTCATTAGAAAAAATATTAAAGAAAAAAACAATGTACATTTTGTTTGACAAACCATTTTAATGTTGTATTTTTTTGTCTTTGTTTTGGCAGGGTTACAACAGGCTCCGCCCTAATGGTATGTATACACTTTAACTAATTTCCTTTTTCTTTTCTTGATCTTTAATGTATAGGAAAATGTTGTTGCGAGCACAGTGACAGATCTAGAATTTTAAGGTTGTACATACTCCACGTTCTTTACTCCAAAAAAGGTGTAATCTCCCGCTCCAGGAGCCCCCACACCCCGGTTCGATAGGTCTGTGAAGGAGGTAAATTACGGTGACTCAATTGATTTCAAAGGTTAGACCAGTACTACGCTGCGCACAAGGGTCTTCCTTTATTTCAAAAAGAAACCCCCACACTGTCGCTGACGGGATTCGATCTTTGGTCCTTACTTCAAATATCCCTTGAAACCAATTGTGCTGTCCAAGCGGACCACTCCACGTTCTTTAATACAGAGTGCAAAGAATAAAAAGAAGAATCAACACTATGAAAGTAGAAAGTTGAGGGCTAATGTGGGTCAGCCCTTGTGTACTACCGTCTTTGACAAACTATTTTAAAAAATTCACGTATGAATAATAGATGTAATAGTGATATATACGATCTCATTCACTGACTTAAATCCTGAATCTGGATATGGTGATTGGCGATGTGCAATTAACTTATGGAATAATAATTAAGTTTCTTAATATTTTTTAATGTGATAACCTTTGTATTTATTTTATTGTAATAGATTGCAAGCCAAGATGTACCTATCGATGCTCAGCAACATCACACAAGAAGCCATGTATGTTCTTTTGTCAGAAATGCTGTGCTACATGCTTGTGTGTTCCTGCTGGGGTTTATGGCAACAAACAAACATGCCCTTGCTACAACAACTGGAAGACTCAAGAAGGAAAACCAAAATGCCCTTAAGTATTAAGTTAGGGAAATTAATTTTTTCCAATAATTTATGAGGAAAAAATTAAGATTATGGTCATATTGTGTTTTGTATTGCATTAACTTAATTTCTCTTTTATGGAGTTTTGATGTATGTTTTAAGCATTTTGTATTTCTCTACTCTGTTGTTACCGGAGTCTAAGATGAGTTGTAGTACTAGAGCGGTATGATCTTGTCATGATTCATATAGCCGATTTCAACTTATTTGAAATTAAGATGTCGTTGTAATCTGTTTTTTAAGATGAAAATATAATAATAATTTTTTTATTGAATCGAGTCTATTTCATGCTAGTAATTTTACTGTTCTGATATTCTTTTTCTCCTTTGAGCCTTGAGTTGGGACTTGTTACACATTTTGTATTTCTCTTCTTTGTTGTTATTGGAGTCTAAGATGAGTAGTAGTACTGGAGTGATATGATTAGTGCAAATTCGTATAGCGAGCTTGCTTGAAATTGAGATATCCTTATAATCTGTTTTTATCATAAGAATTTAATAACTTATTTATCGAATCGAGCCTATTTCATTATATTAATTTTACTGTTTTGATACTTTTTTCTCCTTTGAGCCTTGAGTTGGGGTCTCTCACACTTTTCATTAGATTCTAATTTAGTTGTACAAAACCTTGTTTGAGTTGGAGAAAAATAAAAGAGATCCAAATATAATATGACTCTCTCTCTATATATATAAAAAAGGAATAATTATATCACATAGCTAACTCTAGGATATAATTACATTTAGTAACTACTGTTTAAATAAATTACAAAACATAATTATAATGTGTATTTGAATTATCTATCATAGCTATATTATATATTTAAAGTAGAATATCCTTTTTTATTATTTTTATTCTTGACTCTTTCCTCCTTTCTCTCTCTAAAATGTATGGTCTCTCTTTCTAATCTCCGCATTGATATAGTTTTTCGACTGTCCGCCGTCATCCTCTCTCCGTCGTCACCGGAAAAATCGATCCCAAATCGGGAAAAGTAGTCGCCGCCACCACACACTGACCGACGCCGTCATCAGATTAGAACTCATTTGATGTTGCAAATTTCACGCCAATTGATATGGTTTTGCTACTGTCCGCTGTCGTTCCTCTCTCCGACATCCCTCTCTCCGTCGTCCCTCTCTCCGCCGTCACTGAAAAACTGATCCCAAATCGAAAAAGCAGTCGACATCAAATCTGGTTGTCTGATGTATTCATCTTTTAGATCTGGCCGGATGTATTCATCGTTTAAATTGAAAAATGAACAAAAGAAATTTGGATGTATTCATCAAATCTGGTTGTATGATGTATTCATCTTTTAGATCTGGCCGGATGTATTCATCTTTTAAATTTAAAAGATGGTTTTGCTACTGTATTCATCGTTAATTTTTTGGTGTAAAAATCAAGTGTTTGTGGATGTATTTTATTTCTTGTATTCAGTTTTTTTGAGTGTATTCATACACTTTATTCGCCTGTATTTCGAAGAAGATCCTTTTGTACACAAATGAATACAGTGATTTTGAAGTATTTTTTAGAGTGTATTCATTTTTTTCTAGTGTAAAATTCAATTTTTCGTTATGTATTTTATTTCTTGTATTCAGTTTTTGAGTGTATTCGTAAATTTTTAGTGTAAAATCACAAATAAATAAAGTAAATTGAATACAACTTTTAAATATAATCAATTGAATACAGTGTAAAAGTAACTACAAATGAATACAAATGAGTTGAATACATCTGATTTGAATACAACTGAGTTGAATACAGAGCAGATGTTTACTCGTTGTATTCATGAATACAACGAGGACGTTTTATTAATACAACAAGGTTGTTTTATGACTACAACGAGCTATAGCAACTAAAAAGTAGCTACGCCCTGTAAATATTGAAACTATAGTTATGACAAATTTAAACCCCCTATGTTAAGAGTGTTACATCGGATATGGAATGGGAACATGAACTCCTTATATGGACTTGGACAATTATCACCCTACAAGCTAGCTTTTGGGGTTGAGTTAGGCCCAAGATCCATTCTTTACATGGTATCAGAGCCAGATCCATTTCAATTCTTTGTTCACCGATGTTGGGCCCCTAAATTATATTATTCACGCTCTAGTTAACAAGGTCTGGGCGTGCGGGAGAGTGTTAAGAGTCCCACATCGGATATGAAATGGGAACATGGACTCCTTATATGGACTTGGACAATCCTCACCCTACAAGCTAGCTTTTGGGTTGAGTTAGGCCCAAGATCCATTCTTTACATGGTATCAGTAGTCTAGGGAAAAATTTCCTTATCCGAATTTCACCTTCCGCCGGCCCTACTCTCGGATTCCGACGTCGGTTTTCGGTAAAAAATCCCTCTCTCCCAAATTTTCTTCAAAATCCCTAATTCTCCTCTTGTTTTTTCATCATGTCTATCTCAAAGAACACGTTTCATCCTGCCCTTACAGTCTCCAACATCAAGAACCACATCCCTATCGTTCTTGAGATGGAAAATGTCCAATACGAGACGTGGGCAGAATTATTTAAAGTTCACACACGCTCGCATCAAGTCCTTCATCACATCATCACCTCAGAAACAGGTAAGGAGAATGTGTCTACCGCCGATGATGACCCTAAGTTATGGACGACTCTTGATGCTACAGTACTCCAGTGGATATATTCCACTATCTCCACCTCGGAAACAGGCAAGGAGAATGTGTCTACCGCCGATGATGACCCTAAGTTATGGACGACTCTTGATGCTACAGTACTCCAGTGGATATATTCCACTATCTCCACCTCGGAAACAGGCAAGGAGAATGTGTCTACCGCCGATGATGACCCTACGTTATGGACGACTCTTGATGCTACAGTACTCCAGTGGATATATTCCACTATCTCCACGGATCTCCTACAGACGATTATTGAATCCGATTCCACGACGATGAAAACTTGGAATAGGGTGCGTGATATATTCCAAGATAACAAAAATTCTCATGCCGTCACTTTTGAGCAGGAATTTTCTCATGTCAATACGGAGGATTGTCCAAGTCCATATAAGAAATCCTTGTTTCTATTCTATATCCGATGTGAGACTCTCACTAAAAAAAATCTTGTGTGAAAGAGAGAGAAAAAAAGAGAACCAAGTTACTTTTTCTTAGATTCTGCTTTTTCCAATATATGGTCCATCTGGTAGTTTGTAGGTAACTATGGTCTTAATTAGTGTTACTTAAAATAGGGTCAAATAACGAAATTAGTAAAATAATTCAATTATACAGAAAGGTCACTGGTGATATTTGGCGGCGCAGTTTCAACTTATCAATGATCTTAGATAGGAGGTTGTGCAGGACATATATTAAGGTAGAAGACTAGTAGGTAGTAGATTGGTGTCTTGTTTATTCTCCCATACTAGTCGTCGTAGAATTACTCTTGTAGTTTCTTGTACTTCGAATGTCATATTATTTTGTTGTAGTTACTGTTCCTTTTTTTTCTTTTCAACATGTTTTGACATGGCTTCTTCACTTTCGTTATTTCTTTTTCTAACCTGTTTTGAGTTGCTTTTCTTGAGCCGATGGTCTATCGAAAACAATCTCTCTGCCTCTCAAGGTAGGGATGAGATCTACATACACTCTACCCTTCTTAGACCCCATTTGTGGAATTACATTGGGTATATCATTATTGTTGTTGTTAAAGAGAGTGATCATGGATAAATATATATCAGTAGTATATGGTATTTACACCAAATCAAAATTTTAACTTACTGCAATTTGCGCCAAAAGACTTACGCTGAGGCATTGAAGGTATCTACACGCACAATTGAATCGAATATACACTCCAAACTTAATTAGTATGACTTGATGGCACAATCATCACAATAACAATATGTATGCTCCAATTTCAAGCAAGATGGATCCGCTATATCAATTGTCATTTCGTTTAAGTTTATTCGTTACAAATAGACTGAATTTAAGTTGATGGTTAACTTACCGCAAATCTCCTCATTTATCCAAATTTGGAACGAATATAATGTGAGCAAAAAAATCATGAATTTAAGTTTGTATATATAGAATACAATTGTACCTGTTATTATAAACACAATATTTATAGGGAAAAGGGTCAAATATACCTATTTACTTTGTTTTAATAGCTAATTTTAACCTCTGTCAGCGATTGTGAACAAAATACCCTACCGTCTTCAAACTTCACACGTATATCTCTATTTTGGATGAAAACTCCCAAATCATCTTAAATTACCCAATTTCAAAAAAAATTATCCACTTCCTTTGTTGATCCGATCCGACCCGACCCGTCTATCTTTATCATCACCATCATCATTAAGTTTCAACAAAGGTTTCAACCCATCTCCATGAAAGAAGTTGGATTGGACCCTCAAATCAAGTTTCAACAAAGGTTTGGTAAAATTGGACCCTCAAATCAAATTTAATGAAATGTAAATAATTTAAACATCCTAGTGACAACATGCATTTTATAGAGATATATGAAGGTGTAACGAATAGGGGGTTTGAGGGTTAGGACTTCAAATATTTTAGACGTCTTGTAAATGACTGAAATTTGAAGTTGCTTTTTGGTCTGAAGTAGCATTGAAAGGGAAATTGATATTTTATATTGTTCCATTTTGTGCCCAGATAGATTAACTTCTCTAGGTCATAGAGGTTTAGAGTAATTGACCCTTGCAATGTTCTCACAGCTAAAACAAATGAAATGTCACAAAAGGGTGTGGGGTTGGGGAGAACCAGTGAATTTCATTAGTTTTCGATCAGAAATAGACAAAGTAGCTTAAATGGATGTTATATTAATCGATTGACTTCTCTAGGCATTAGAGGTTTACAACAATTGACCCTTCCAATGTTCTCGCGGCTAAAACAAATACAGTATCATAAAAAAGGGGGAAAGAATCAGTGAATTTTAGTCAGCAGAGATAAATAACACGATCGTCCAACGAAACCTTTGGCATAGTGGGAAGATAGTGATATACTTGGTGGTGGGAAGCTAGTGATATATAGTCGTATTCATATGGAAGGTTTCAACCTATCTCCATGAAAGAAGTTGAAACTTGATGATGATGATGAAGATAGGTGGGTCGGGTCATCAAAGGGAGTGGTTAATATTTTTTTTTAAATTGAATAATTTAAGAGGATTTGGGGGTTTTCATTCAAAATAGGGTATAAGTGTAAAGTTTGAAGACGACAGGGGTTATTTTGCTCATAATCGCTAACAGAGGGTAAAGTTAGCTACTATACAACTCCTTATCCTCTGTTGTCCACAAACTATATGTACCTATCACATCTCCAAGGAATTTGCCAACTCTGTTCTTTCATATTTGTAAATATTGTGCTTTGCACCAAGTTTGCTTCTGATCGGAGGCTGATCTAGAGTTTTGTTATGAGTTTGGGTCTGCACCAAGTGTACTTCTAAGCTGGGGTTGAGTTAGAGTTTTTGTTACGAGTTCGGCTTTGCACTAAGTTTACTTATTATCAGGGATTGAGTTAGAGTTTTTGTTACGAGATCAGCTTTGCACTAAGTTTACTTCTGATCGGGGGTTGAGTTATAGTTTTTGTTACGAGTTCGGCAAAATTTAATAGTTTTGATAAAAAATTTGTATTTGTGTTAAAAAATCCACCTAAGATGTATAACAATTTATCAAGAATCTAATGAACTATTTTATTTTAGAATTCATAATTCATAAACTTAAATTTTTGGATCAGCCCCTACTTCTGACATGTTTTCACTACATGAGTATATTATCACATATAGGCGGATCCTGAATTTGAAGTTTATGGGTTCACAAATTTTCAAAATTATTAACTGTTTTACTATTTAATTAATCATGTATTATGTTAAACTTCTATAGATCTTCATATTTGAGGGTGATGTACTTCTAAAAATAGTCCAAATATAAAATATTTCCATCACAAAAGGACCAAACACACAAATTATAATTAATTGAAAGTTAAATATTTCTAGTTATATACCACAAAGACCAAACTAATAATTTATCACTAACGAATGGACCAAATATGCTATTTTTCAAATATAAAAACATTGCCGCACTGGGCATACGCTTATGTTGTTGCTCTTTTATATATATACTAGATAGGAGAGCCCGTGGCAGCACAGGCCCAACAACACTCATTCACGAGAGGAAATACTAAACTAACTCTAACGGAGAAACCAGAATTATGTTGTTTTGTATTTTAGAATCATAATTACATTGACTTCTGCAGTGACAATGTGAAAAAATGGCTTTACATTATACCGTACATGCCTCAAGTGAAGTTTCTTCAAATATTGTGGTCTCTTATTTCCGTTGTACGTAACTTTCCATTAAATAATGGTACTGCAATATTATATTAATCTCCCTGGGAGAACCTCTCTCATTAATATAACTATATATAGTGTACAATGGAGAATCCTAATACAATAAGGATCCTATATCTATCATAATTATACATCACTAAAGATTACATAATATATGATATATATTCTAATTATGTGCACGGTTAATACACCCCCTCAGTTTGAGTGAGAGGAGGCCGGACGCTAAGACTGGATCTGAAATCGAGGAAGAGCTGTCTAGGAAGGACTTTCGTGAATATATCTGCATATTGATATGAAGAAGGCACATGCAATACCTTAACATGACCGAGAGCAACATTCTCTCGAACAAAGTGGATATCTATCTCAATATGCTTGATTCACTGATGTTGAACCGGATTATGAGATAAATATATGGTGGATATGTTATCACAATACACCAAAGACACCTTACGCAAGGGACACTGAAGCTCCAAAATAAGGTTTCGGAGCCAACGGATCTCAGCAACAACATTAGCAACGCCTATGTACTCTGCTTCTGCACTCGAATGGGATAATGTGTCTTGTCTCTTGGAATACCAAGAAGTGAGATTATCCCCTAAGAACACACATTAGCCTGAGGTGGAGCGTCGCGTTAATGACAGTCTGCTCAATCAACATCCGTATATGATAACAACCTGATCGGTGCTGAAGGGTATAGATGCAATCCATAATCAAGTGTGCCCTTAATGATACGTTTAAGGGCAGTAAAATGGGGCTCCCTGGGGGCATGCATGAATAAACATACCTGCTGAATAGCCTAAGCAATATCATGCCTAATGAAAGTAAGGTATTGTAGTGCACCTATAAGACTCCTGTAGAGAGTGAGATCTGACACTGGATCACCATCAATAACACTAAGCTTCAATTTAGAGTTAACTGGAGTGGACATGATCTTACAATTCGCCATTTTAGCCCAGTACACAATCTCCTCTGCATACTTTCGCTGACAAAGAAACATAGTATCTGCAACTCTAGTCACTGAAATCCCTAAAAAAATAGCTCAACTTCCCCAAGTCAGTCATGACAAATTCATTTTTAAGCAGTGCAATGATCTCATTTTTCAATAAATCAGACGAGGCAATAAGCACAATGTTATCCACATATAACAATAAATAAGTAATGCTACTACATTTATGAAAACTAAATAGAGAATTATCACATTTGCTACATACAAACCCAATCCGCACAATGTATTGTGCAAGCGATCATACCACGCTCTGGGCCCTGTTTTAAACCATACAGTGACTTACGGAGACGACATACATACTGAGGGGCTGCAAGATGAACAAAACCAGGCCGCTGGTACATGTAAACAGTTTTCTTCAAATCCCCATGTAGAAACACATTCTTCACATCAAGCTGATGAATCGGCCAATGCTTACCCACAACATTACTCAGAATTGTTCCAATGGTACCTGGTTTAACAACCGGATTGAATGTCTCACCACAATCAATACCATCTTGCTGATTAGTGTCATTAGCCACAAGCCTCGCCTTATATCTCTCTAGATCACTATTATCTCTGTATTTGTGATGAAAAAGCCATATGCATTGGATCACATTCACCCCCTCCGATATAGGAACAAAATCCCAAGTGTGTTATTTCGTTAACACATTAAATTCCTCACACATAGCCGCATTCCAATTTGGGTATAGTTTGGCTAATTTTGAGTTTTGGAAATTGGAGATATGGTTTGTGTGGATAGGTTAAATTGGACTTTGGGTTTGAAAATCTCGTGTTGGGCATGGGTTTCCATATGGTGCGAGGGGGCAGGGGAAGTCTGGGTATATCTACTGGGTATCGTGTCTGGATCACGATGTGGTATCGAGTCCGGATTTTGGCTTATTGGTTGGGTTGGGTTGGTGGAGGCAGTGGCTTCGATTGTCTGTCGAGATGGGTCAAAGGTTTGTGGGTGACGGGGTGATCGAAATTGGTAGGTGGGATCGATAGGTGATGACGGGGTGGGGGTTTGGTTGTTGGGTTTCCGGTGTATGGTGTGGTACTGGTGGCGGTGACTGGTTGGTTGAGTATGAGAGAGATGTCGGAGACAGATGTGTGTGGGGAACCGTGTTCGATTTGAGCGATGGTGGTAGGGAGATCTATGACATGACCGGGTGAACAGGAATACTGGGTTGACTGGAGTGGCGGCACAGAGCGGTAGTGACACTGGAATGATGGGTGATGGTTGTCGGAGGGTGGGTGATGCGATGGTCGGACTTACCGGGGATGGGACAAATCGATTGCCCCTGGAAGCAGTGGCAATCGACGTTGACCGGAACTAGCTGGGGAAATTTCCGGTGGCATCAGTGGTGGTTAGCAGAGACGGTGACAGGGGGTAGAGGTGGCTGCCAGAGGTGGCGGCGACTGCATAATGACTAGATTATTGAGCAAGTGACGGATAGCGGGGGAGGGTTCGAACTCCTCGAGGAACGTGTAATTGATAGTTTGAAAATTTTGGAGATTGGCGAATGAAAATATTTCCTCGTTAAACATGACATAACGGGACACTATGATCTTACGAGAAGACACGTCATAACACAGATACCCCCTATGATTTGGTGGGAATCCTAATAAGACACACATGTGGTACGAGGTGCTAATTTATGATGAGCTGTGGAGGCAAGATTTGGGTAGCACAGGAAACTGAAAATTCTAAGGTGGTCATAGGACGGGATCAGACGGTAGAGAATTTCGGTGCGGGCTTTATTGTGAAGAGTGCTGGTAGGTAAAATATTAAGGATACATTCTACCATTTTGACTGTATAGACCCAGAATGACGAGGGGAGAGAGGCATGAAAAAGAATTGTGCGAACCATATTGTTGATAGTATGGATGATCCGTTCGGCTTTTCCATTTTGGGGTGAGGTATGGGGACACGAGAAACGGAAGACCATGTCATTCTTGGTGCAAAACTGATGAAACACAGAATTATTAAACTCACGACTGTTGTCACATTGAAATGATTTAATGGATTTTCCAAATTGTGTTTTGATAAAGTTACGAAACTCAAGAAATTTGGTAAACACTTCAGACTTGAATTTTAGAGGATAAATCCAGATAAAGTGAGAAAAATTATCTAATAACACAAGATAAAATTTATGATCTAGGGAACTAATAACAAGAGATGTCCATAAGTCTGCATGAAGAATATCAAACGGGGAAAACATAACACTTAACGAAGATTGAAAAGGGAGGCGAACGTGTTTGCCTAAAGTGCAAGAAAAATACTATTGGGCAAATTTCCCACTAGAACAACGAATAAAATTATTGTTCCGAAGAAATTAAAAACATGAGCTCCTGGGTGTCCAAGCCTATTGTGCCAGGTTGATGGAGAGATTATTGCTAAAGCAGTGGGGGAAG
The DNA here is from genome assembly GCA_029783415.1 of Anisodus acutangulus. NCBI lineage: Eukaryota > Viridiplantae > Streptophyta > Magnoliopsida > Solanales > Solanaceae > Anisodus > Anisodus acutangulus. The sequence continues at coordinate 2,790,086 of CM056498.1, read as the reverse complement.
AGACTTGGGCGGTTAGAGATGTGGGAGGGGAGACACTGGCAGCGAATGCAGATATGAAAGGATAGAGGTCCCATTCACTATCATATCTCGTAAGGAGTTTTCGGGTACGTAGGTCCTTTACAGAAAACCCAAACGGGTCAAAATTAATTGATACGGAATTATCTGTGGAAAATTTTCTAACAGAGATTAGATTTTTGATAATATATGGGGCATAGAGGATGTTATTTAGGGAGAAGTGGGGATGTGGTGGTAGGGTCAGCGTGTGGCCAAATCCTTGAATTAGAATGCGATGACTATTTTCGACCATAATAGACTGCAGAGTATTTAAGTTTCACAGTTGAGTAAGATTACCAGAATTGTTGGTGAGGTGAGACGTGGCGCCCGTATCCATATACAACGCGTTATCGGATTGTCGAGGAGTCAATGTGGCGAAAGCCTGGCCCAAATTAGATTAAAGAGGGCCTGGAATGGACTGTTGGGCTCCAAGAAGTTGGGCCTGCGTGTTGTGGCCCATTGATGGGGCTCCTTTTCTGATGGACCACTGTTGGGCCTTACGAAACTGGGCCGGATGATTAAGGCCCATCTACTGGGCTGGGGCCTACGTGTTGTGGCCTGCTGATGGGGCTGCCTGAGGATGGGCCTGTTGGTTGTAGCCCGTTAACTGTGTGCCCAGGCAGTTGGACGTCTGCTGCCACCATTGGCTTGTCTGAGCCATTCTGCCACCATGGCCTCGGTGGCTACTGCCACACCCAAGGTTGTTCTCTGCCATGGAGTCTGCCGGAGAGGAGGCGTGAGACAAGAAAAAAATATGAGGGGTCGAGACGTATAGATTTGGGGCAGTATCGGCCGTATACGAGGTGTATAACAACTTAAGAAAGTTGTATACTAGCAATATACAGTGACGGGAAGGATATAACAGTTGTATACAGAGTATATATCGGCGTGTATGACCTGTGATAGATAGGGAATAAGAAAGGGTTGTATATCAGAGATATACCAGATGTATATAGGGCTGTTTGTAGAATCGGAGGGTTATACAACTGTATATCAGTGTATATCGGAGGTATACCGGTGGTATACTGGCGATTTGGCATCAGAAATAGCAAGGTAAGGGCGGTCGAACTTTAGGTTTTAGGTCGGGAAGGATTATTGGCTCTTGATACCATGTAAGATTGTATTAATCTTTCTTGGGGAGCCTCTCTCATTCATATTGAAAGAAATAATCCCCTTCATTATTTTCATTGATTGAATAGATATATATACAAGTTACAAACCTTCTTCTACCATAATTCTAACTATACAATATGGTAAGTGTATATCCTAATTATGGTAAGTATATATCCTAATCTAGGTAACAAATATACTACAATATACACACAATATACTTTCCTTAATATACAATATTTGGCCACTAATTTTCTGCCATAAATATTGGCAGTGGCTGGACGTGCTGGGCCATTCAAAGCTGATCGCCGAGAGGCTGAGTTGAGCCCTATCTTCTTTGAAATTTCTTTTTCTTTGGGCCGAGAGGCCCAGTTAGACGCCTTCTTTTTCTTTGGGCTGCCTTCTTTACTTCTTGCTTTATTCCATCGATATACATGTGATATACACGCTATATATTCGGTGTATATCACATGTATATTGCTCTGTTTAACACACCCCCGCATGATCATGTGCGGCGGTTTCAGCTGAGATTGTCCCTAAAATCTTCAAAGAGAACCGCTGGTAGACCCTTTGTAAAGATGTCTGCAATTTGATAACGAGACGGGACATGGCATACCCGAACTTGACCCTTTGCAACCTTTTCACGGACAAAGTGAATGTCCATTTCGATATGCTTGGTGCGTTGGTGTTGAACTAGATTACCTGATAGGTAGATGGCACTAATGTTATCGCAATATACCAAGGTTACCTTCTGAATGGGACAATGAAGCTCCAAAAGCAAATTACGTAGCCAACATGATTCGGATACCAAATTCGCTACCCCTCGATATTCTGCCTCGGCACTTGAGCGTGATAGAGTTGCCTGACGTTTAGCTGACCAGGAGACCAAGTTGTTGCCAAGGAACATACAGTAGCCAGAAGTCGACCGTCTGGTGTCGGGACAACCACCCCAATCAGCATCCGTGTAAGAGACAAGTGTGGATGTAGATGAAGGATACAAGTGCAACCCATAGTCTAGTGTCCCCTGAATATACCGAATGATGCGTTTGATTGCATTCATGTGCTCAACTCTAGGATCATGCATGAATAAACACATATGCTGAACCGCATATGTAATATCCGGTCTGGTAAAAGTAAGATACTGGAGGGCCCATGCAAGACTGCGATAGCGGGTCGGGTCCTCATATGGTGCACCTGCTGCGGCACTTAGCTTTGGGTTTGCATCAACTAGCGTGGAAGTGGACTTACAGGATGACATCTCAGCCCTCTCGATGATCTGAGCAGCATACTTCCGTTGAGACAGAAACAACCCACCTGAATGACGCTTGACGGCAATCATCAAAAAATAACTCAAAGGCCCTAAGTCTTTCATAGCAAACTCAGAACTGAGCATGGTTATGATAGACTGGCGTAAGGCATCTGAAGAGGCAGTCAAGATGATATCATCCACGTACAGCAGGATGTAGGCCAATGACGAACCACTGCGGTAGATGAACAAGGAATTATCTGACCTGCTGTGAGTGAACCCAATAGTTGAAACAAAGTCAGCAAACCTCGTGTACCAGGCCCTTGGAGACTGCTTAAGCCCATACAATGATTTCTTCAACAAACAGACATGATTAGGGCGGTTGGGATCCCTGAAACCCAACGGCTGATGCATATAGACTGTTTCCTTGAGGTCACCATGTAGGAAAGCATTCTTGACATCCAACTGATGAATTGGCCAAGTCTTTGAAAGAGCCAAGCTAAGCACAGTGCGAATGGTAGCCGGTTTGACCACCGGACTAAATGTCTCACCACAATCAATTCCAACCTGCTAAGTCTTACCATCACCAACAAGTCGCGCCTTATGTCGAGCAAATGACCAATCTGAATTCTCCTTATGAGCAAAAATCTACATAGACCTGATAACATTAATACCATATGGACGGGGCACCAACTCCCACGTCTTATTAGCAATAAGAGCATTATATTCATCAGTTATAGCAATTTTCCAATTAGGGTCATTTAAAGCCGACACAGGATTGTGGGGCAAGGGGAATTTAGAGACATCCGAATGTAAATTAAAATGTCTTTTAGGTGTAAAAATACCCCGCTGACTTCGAGTGACCGGTCTATGACTCGAGGAAGTATTGAGAGAATTTTGAGAATTTTCTAGGCTCGGGACGGACTGGCCAGCAGGTAGTGGGCCTGCTGGCCCAAATCGGTAACTGTTGGACTCGTCGGTTGGACCCGGTTCGAGTGGGCTGGGTAGCCCAATTTTGGAACTATTCGATTCTTTGGAAATCTTGGCGAGGCAGTTAGTGGGTCCAGTGAGCGATGGGCCATTTGGAGGATTTAAGTGCGGGAGAGGTCCGAAAAATTCCGAATAATATACGGGGATATTTGGTCATCCAAAAAATTATACGACTTAGGTTCGGGAGTATGAACTTTCGTAAACGGGAATTGAGTTTCATCAAAAATGACATGGCGATTGATTATGATTTTCTTGGAGGATAAATCAAAACACTTATAGCCACGATGATTTGATGGATAACCCAAAAACACACACGGGGTAGACCGAGCCTGAAGTTTGTTAATTGTGGTGGATGGGAATAACGGATAACACAAGCACCCAAAAATCCGAAGATGAGAATACGAAGGGTCCTTATTATATAGGATTTTGAGGGGGGAGAAATATGTCAGACCTTTAGAAGGAAGTATGTTAAGAAGATATGTGGCCATTTGTAGAGCATGATGCCAAAAATATGGAGGTATGGAGGCATGAATTAAGAGAGTTCGGACAATATTATTGATGGAAAGAATTTTGCATTCGGCCTTACCATTTTGTGGAGATGTATGAGGACATGAAAACCTAAAATTGATCCCATTATTAGCACAGAACTCCCGAAACTCCCTATTGTCATATTCTTTCCTATTATCACATTGAATACTTTTTATGTCTCTTTCGAATTGAGTACGAATGAACGCTCTAAATTTGATGAAGATGGAAAATACTTGCGATTTATTTGCAATTGGAAACGTCCACAAAAATCTAGTATAATCATCTAAAAAAAGAACATAATATCGATGACCCATGAACTTAGAGCAGAGACGTCCATAAGTCACTATGAATAGTGTCAAATGGCATAGAAGTATGAGAATTGGAGTCTACAAATGGTAACTTAACAATTTTTCCTAATGAACAAGATCGACAAATTGGAGTACGACTGCACTTTACAAGAAATAAAGCTATTTTTATCTAAAGCTGATAAAATAGAAGAACCCGGATGACCCAGACGAGCATGCCACATGGAAGGAGAGATGGCTGCAAAAGCTGACGGCAAGGTTGGACTCGATGTACTGAAACCAGGCATGATAGGATACAGATCCCCCCTACTATCACACCTCATGAGATGATTCCCCGTCTTGAAATCCTTCACAGAGAAACCGAAAGGATCAAATTCAACCGAAACAGAATTGTCATTTGTGAACTTTCGGACAGACACTAATTTTTTAATCAATTTAGGAGCATGTAAAATATTTTTCAAGAGGAGTGGTGGATTGGGGGAAGACAACGTTTTCTGACCATACCCTAGATTTGGAATAGAACTGCCATTACCAACAATTATCCCCCGAGGGGTGCTCAAATTGGAATAAGATGAGAGAGTACCTGAGTCGGAAGTCATATGAGTAGTAGCCCCGGTGTCCATGTACCAATTTGGGTCCGGTTGAGTCAATCCCAACGTGTGCATCGCGCCCTCGATATCGATCTGAGTGGGGCCTGCTGCATGATGGGCTTGCAGAGGTCTGGGCCTAAGAACTCCTGGCCGTGCTGGAACTGGGCCGTAACTGTTGTGGTTGACGTTGTTGGGCCATCGGCGATGGGCCGCCATCGCCGGTATTGGGCCTGGGCGGTTGGCGGCCAGCGGCGCTGGAAATTCCTGCGTTGTGAGGACTGTTGGCCCATGGCCCACTGCCTTAGCCCCACTGCCATGGGCCCAGGAGGTGGTGGGCCACTGTTCACTGGATGGGACCCACCGCCTACTTGCTGACCACCGGAACCGCCACTAGAACCACCGCGTTTGCCCCCGCGTTTTTTGTTATTATTCTTTCGATTATTCTTGCCGCCACCATTGTTATGGTTTTTGCCCGAATTATTAACAAAACCTGAAGGATTAGGAGATGACGCCATCATGACAACTGGGCTTGCTCCGGTAGCTGCCTTTTTAGCCAAACCGACTTCTTCCAACGTAAGCATGGAGCAGGCTTGATGGAAGTCGGAAAGAGGGTTGCTTTGGCGAAGGAGAGTTCCAACACCATTATAGGCCTCCGAAAGACCGGCAACCAACTGTAGAACTAGACGATTATTCGTTACTGGTGCGCCAACATTACGGAGTTGATCCGCCAACTTCTTTAGTTTCTTGCAATATGCCGAAACGTTTGGAAATTCGTCCATTCGAACGAGAGAGAATTCCTGCTGGAGTGTGACGACACGTGAATGTTGGTTGTCTTGGAATATGTCAGGCAATCTATTCCATGCAGCCATAGCCGTGGTATCCGGCTCCATAATCGTCTGTAGAAGGTCCAGCGAAATAGTGGCGTATATCCACCGAAGAACGGTAGCATCAAGTGTAATCCATAACTCAGGATCCTCCGCAGGAAGGGGTCTAGCGGGAGGAATGATGTGATGAAGAACTTGATAAGATATAGCGTGAATTTTAAACAACTCTGCCCACGTTACATATTGAACATTTTCCATCTCAAGAACAATAGGGATACTTAGCTTGATATTGGAAACCGTGAGGGCAGGGTGAAAATTGTTCTTAGACATATTGTAAGAACAATGAAGGAGGGGAAATTTAAGAGAGATTTTTTAGAGCGGAAGACGAGATTTTTGGAGAGAAAACCCGAGGGAGGGGGGGGGGGGTCTCGGCCAAAGGAGGCAAAAGTTTGAGAGAAGAAAACTTTTGTTTAGACCTAGTCTCTTGATACCATGAAAGAAATAATCCCCTTCATTATTTTCATTGATTGAATAGATATATATACAAGTTACAAACCTTCTTCTACCATAATTCTAACTATACAATAAGGTAAGTGTATATCCTAATTATGGTAAGTATATATTCTAATCTAGGTAACAAATATACTACAATATACACACAATATACTTTCCTTAATATACAAGATTTGGCCACTAATTTTCTGCCATAAATATTGGCAGTGGCTGGACGTGCTAGGCCATTCAAACTGGACTGCCGAGAGGCCCAGTTAGACCCTCTTCTATTGCATTGCATTCTTTTCTTTGATCAGAGAGGCCCAGTTAGACCCCTTCTTCTTTGGCTGCATCTTTACTCTTGGACTACATTGTTGCTTGCTGCTTTATTCCACTGATATACATGTGATATACACTGCTGTATATTCAGTATATATCACATGTATATTGCTCTGTTTAACACATATAAATATATATAGTGTACAATGGGGAATCCTAATACAATAAGGATCCTATATCTACCATAATTATATATCACTAAATATTACATAATAGATAACATACATTCTTTTCATGGTAATGATGTACACGGTTAATAGGTACATCAACAACTTTGTGGGTGCCTGGGTCTTGAAAATAGCAACAACTTTGGTGCACAAGCTATGGGAGTTGTATTAGAACCTTCGGCGGAGGAGTAAGGCAGTTAATAGTACAGCTAGGGAGTGGCTTGTATTCCTTCTCATTGACACCAATAACAAATGTAGGAGCATCCTTAGTAGGAATAGAAATGATTATTTTCTTAGCACCTCTGACTGGCGTCAAGTGTTGCTTGTGGGTCTGTTTCACCAAATCGAATGAATGGCATAATAACATAATATTAGTTTGTAACCACATATGAAGAGAGAAAAAAAAATAACTATTTTGCAAAAGGCGTCCAGTATAGAGTTAATGCAGCCGAACTCATCCATTGTTCTAATTTCTTGCAGTAACACTTGCAAAAATTACACTTCAAATCATACATTTCTATATAGAAGGTATAATATACCTGAATCAATTCGTCGAAAAGAAGAATCCATTTTTGTAGCTTCTGTTCTTATAATCAAACAAATGTTAAGTCGACAGACTATAATTATCTCTTATATCTTTCATTTAAAGCCTAATTTGAACAACAAAACTAAAGTTCTTGAACAATTCTTACCTCTTGCAAGACCAAGAGTACAGCGAAGCCATTTCTCGGCCTCTCGATAAGATCTACATAAATACGAAAACACAAGTAAATTCAAAAACCGAACACAAAACAGGTTGTAACTTAGATTCTACAATCAATCATATTTGTCATATTTAACACAAAAATCAAAACTGCATTACTCCTCAACAGGGGTCTAGGTAGGTGAAGGCAGGGGGAACCATTCGCCGGAAAATTACGTTGTATATATAAGGTCAAATATGAGTTTTCTGGATATATGCGCTGTAATGAACCCCCTTGACACGACTGAGAAGCTTAGTTCGCATGTTTGATTCTCGCTTGCTGCACTTGCTCAAGTATTTTCCTGTTTTTTTGCTTTGGAGTTACCCCACACTTTAAGCTATACTTTTATCAACAATTGGCCTGTAATGTCAAAATTGAAGACAACATTTTCACTAAAGTACATCATGTTGAAAATTTACTAAATGTGGGATTGAGTTTATCCCGTCTTTCATGACTTAAATACGTGGGCCCCGCATGTCGGAAAAATCATTTATTCACACTTGTCTAATCTACTAAGTGAGTAGATGATGTTAGTGCAAAGTATCATCAAATTTCGTTAAGAAATGAAAGAGATATTGGTACATAAAGTAAGATGTTTGAGGGTCTTTGGCCAAAAATGACAAATCTCCCTCATTGGTAGAAGTTGGAGAGTATATGCAATATATAAACTCTAAGTTTGAGTAAGAGTTTGGGACCCCAAGGGGTAACCCATGTGTTTAGAAGGGAGAGGACCTAGGTGAGCTTGGGTTCGGGGCTAAGCCCCACACGCGCGCCGTCGCCGCCTGCCCGTCCGGTTAGGGTCACGGGTCGTGGGCCCGGCTGTTGCTTTCTTCCAAAACTTTCTTTTTGGTCTCTGAAATGTTAACTATTTATATTTTGGTCCCGAAGTTTTCAGAATGTTACAACGGTTCTAAAAGACACCAACAGACATAACTGTTCCCATGTGTTTAGAATGGAGAGGACCTAGGTGTGCTTGGGTTCGGGGCTAAGCCCCACACGCGCACCGCTGCCGTCTGCCCGTCCGGTTCGGGTCACGAGTCATGGGCCCGGCTGTTGCTTTCTTCTGGAACTTTCTTTTTGGTCTCTGAACTGTTAACTATTTATATTTTGGTCCCTGAAGTTTTTAGAATGTTATAATGATTCTAAAAGACACCAATAGACATGATTGTTCAATTGCCTCCCTTTCTGCTCTTATAAATTGAACATTTTTGTTCAAATAAAGTATAGAGAACGCATAACACGCAACACAAAGTCTCTTATGTTCAGAATAAATAGAGAATCAGCCTTCTTTTTGTTCGACAGAAACATAGAATCAGAAACTCAGACAAGCAATTTGTTCTTATTTATCTTCTTCGCTAGAATCAACTGTATTTGCTTTGTACAGTTCATTAGCTGATGTTTTATCTTGGGAGACTATTGTCCATCACTGTAAAAGCATTTATACGGGACAATTTTGTATTAAAGACCGAGAGTCATCTCTCGGCTCAGCGTTTCTATTGTTTAACCTTGCATATACACTTTACACCAATTTTACATACAATTTTAAGACAAAATTTGCTATTTTCTAACTGTTTGAAAGATGTCTATCAACAATTGTGTTTCTTGTTGTGGTTCTAACTCTGGGTTTGGCTCTGTTTCTGCCAACTGTTCTATTGATAGTTCTATGAACAATTACGTTGGTAGTTCTGATTCTATTTCTGTCAACAGTTTTATTTCTAGTTCTGCTGCTGATGTTCAAGGCACTGCTGGTTATGTTGTTGTTGATCAATGCATTGCTCAAGGAAGTGATGTTGTCCTTACTCCTGACAGTTTTCAAAGCAAACGCCCAGGTAAGGTTCTGGATAACAAATACAATAAGAGAAAGAGACTAAAGATATTGTTTTATCTTACTGCGTTGAGCCTGTCACGATTTCAGATAGAAGATCCTCTTTCTGGTAGGGATGCAATGGATACTCAGTCTAACACAACGACTGAAGTGGGCCAAAATATCCAGGTCACAAATGACTTGAAGGCCAACTACAAACGCAAGGCAGATGCTAACGTTGTACAAGACGAGGGTAATCCTTCGAATCTTGACGACAATATTGTGGATTTCTCGACAGTGGTGCTGGAGGCAAATCTGGTGGAGAACCCAAGGAAATGGTGGATAGACACTGGTGCAACCCGACACATCTGCTCTGACAAAAATGCATTATCCTCTTACGCACCAGTCACAGGCGAGAAGCTGTTCATGGGCAACGACGCCACCTCTAAAGTGCAAGGGGTTGAAAATGTTGTCTTCAAAATAACTTCAGGCAAAGAGATCACTCTAAAGGAAGTGATGCACGTCCCTGACATTCACAAGAACTTGGTTTCAGGGTCACTGTTGGTCAAAGCTGGTTTTAGACTAGTTTTTTAGTCCAACAAGTTTGTAATGACTAAGAATAGTAATTTTGTAGGAAGAGGCTTCGCGTGTGATGGCCTCTTCAAAATGAATGTGATGTCTGTAATCTGCTCATCTAATGAAATAAAGCCTTCTACCTACTTGCTTGAGTCTTCTAATTTATGGCATCATAGATTAGGACACGTTAACTACAAATTCATTCAAAAGTTAGTCAAGTTGGAATTGTTGCCTTCATTCGACATAAACCTTCATCATAAATGTGAGGTGTGCATAGAGGCAAAATTAACCAAGTCATCTTTCCATTCAGCCGAAAGAAACACCGTTTTTCTAGAACTTATTCACACCGACATATGTGATTTAAAGTTTGTGCAAACTAGAGGGGGGAACAAGTACTTTGTGACTTTTATTATGATAGTACAAGGTATTGTTATGTTTACTTGTTGAAAAGTAAAGATGAAGCGTTTGAAGAATTTAAACGTTATAAAGCAGAAGTTGAAAATCAACTAAACCTACGGATTAAGGCAATTCGTAGTGATAGAGGGGGAGAATACGTAGCACAGTTTGAAGAATAATGTGCTCAATACGGCATTGTTCATCAAACGACCGCTCCTTACTCGCCTCAGTCCAACGGTATTGCCGAGCGCAAAAACCGTACGTTAAAGGAAATGATGAATGCTTTACTTATCAATTTCAATTTACCCCAAAACATGTGGGGCAAAGCGATTCTTACCACTAATATAATTTTCAATAGAGTTCCGCATAAGCGTAAGGATAAAACTCCATATGAATCATGGAAAGGAAAGAAACCCACTAACAAATATTTGAAAGTGTGGGGCTGTTTGGCAAAGGTCGAAGTACCTAAATCAAAACAGGTCAAAATTGGACCTAAGACTGTAGATTGCATATTCATCGGATATGCAAATAACAGTAGTGTTTATCGCTTCTTAGTGTATAAGTCGGAAATACCTGATATCCACAAGGGTACGATCATAAGAAATGCTGAATTCTTTGAATAGATCTTTCCTAGAAAGGGAAAAGAAATAATTTCGTGCAAATGAAGTTATGAAAAAAATGCTCAAAATCAACAAGACTCGGTAAATTCTGATTATCCGGAACTAGACATTCCAGATCTACAGGATTCAGAAGTTGCTGACTATCCGGAACTTAATGTTCCAGACCTACAAAACTTAGGTGTTCCAGAGGTTGAACTAAGACGGAGCAAAAGGGCAAAAAAGGACAACACCTTTGGTCCATATTTTCTAACCTCTATGGTTGAAAATGAATCGAGGACAATTAACGAAGCATTGTCAACTCCAGAAGCACCTCTTTGGAAAGAAGCTATAGAAAGCGAAATAGATTCCATCATGCAGAACCATACTTGGGAAACGGTTGATCTTCCTCCGGGAAGCAAACCTTTGGGTTGTAAGTGGATACTCAAAAGAAAGTACAAAGAAAATGGAACTATTGACAAGTATAAGGCCATATTAGTTGTCAAAGGCTACAGACAAAAGGAAGGCCTCGATTACTTCGACACATATTCATCTATGTCTAGATTAACGTCCATAAGGGTATTCGTAGCCATTGCAACTTTTCGTGATCTTGAGATACATCAAATGGATGTTAAGACAACCTTCCTAAAAGGAGAATTGGAAGAGGAAATACATGGAACAACCCGAGGGTATGTAATTCCAGGACAAGAAAAGAAAGTATGTCGTCTTGTTAAGTCTATGTACGGACTCAAACAAGCCCTGAAACAATGGCATGAAAAGTTTGATAATACTTTATTATCAAAAGGTTTCTCCATAAATAAATGTATCTATATCAAAGGGAACTCTGACTCATTTGTCATGATATGCCTTTACGTAAATGACATGCACATCACCGGAAGTAGTCTAAACTTGATCCTGGAAACCAAGAACATGTTAAAACAATGTTTTGACATGAAATATATAGGTATTACAGATGTAATCTTAGGAATTAAGATTTCTAAGACATCTAATGGGCTGGTCTTATCTCAATCTCATTACATTGAAGATGTTTTGAGAAAATTTGATGTATTTGACATTCCCCCTATGAAGTCACCAATGGATATGAATCATAGAATTGATAAAAATCATGATGGACCCGTATCCCAGGAGTGATATGCACAAGTCATTGGCAGTTTAATGTACATTACAAACTGCACCCGCCACGACATCGCTTATCTAGTCAATAAGTTGGCTAGGTTCACTCGTAATCTTGGAAATGATCAATGGAAGGCGCTAAATCGGATACTACGATATATGAAATATTCGCTGACTTACGGATTACATTATTCAAGATATCCAGCCGTACTGGAAAGATACAGTGATGCAAACTGGATATCGAACATAAAGAACACAAAATCCACCAGTGGGTATTTTTTACAATTGATGGTGGGGTTGTGTCTTGAAAATCCTCTAAGCAAATATGCATTGCCCGATCCATGATGGAATCAGAGTTTATCGCTTTGGACAAAGCAGGAGAAGAAGCAAAGTGGCTTCACGACTTCTTAGAGGATATCCCTTGTTGGGATAAACCCGTACCTTCGGTGATGATTCACTGTAACAGCTAATCGGCTTTAGGAAGGGCACAGAGTAATATGTACAATGGAAAGTCTAGACAGAGGCATATTAGGTAGTTGATCACTACGGGTGTCATTTTCATTGATTAGGTCAAATCAAAGATAACTTAGTGGATCCATTAACTAAAGGCCTACCCAAAGATTAAATATTCTGATTATCTAGGGGAATGAGCTTAAAATCAAACAATAAGAATCTTTATGGTGGTAACCCAACCTTACTGACTAGAGATCCCAGGAATTTGGTTCAATGGGAAAACTAAACTATAGAGGTTCAGTTTAGCGCTTCACTTGAAGTAAGAGTACTTCGGATTATCATTCTTTAAAGAAAGATAACTCCAAAGTCATTCTCGCGATAGACATTAAGTGCTACCTGCATAATAGGTAAATGATAAGTTTCTGAAACTTTTAATGATTCCTAACACTTGCGAGTGGGGTATAGCAATATACCTTATAGGAGATCACATATTTAAGTTCGAAGACAGGCCGCTTCAAATGTACGCACTTAAGAATCCAAGTGTTGTCCATGGCCACACCGGATAAAACAATAAGAAGAAATGAATAAGGAGAGTTATTGTGTTGATATCATTGTCTTGGTTAACACTAAACACTGATGGTTCAAGACATCACGTTCACCGCGCAGTAAGTAAATCCGATGGTAATTGACTAAGGAAGGTTCAAAGCAAAAAACTACCTTTCCTGATGCAATATCTTTCCGCTGAAATATTGCTGAACGTTGGCACCCTGTGTGCACTAATTCTCTTTCTAGAGGGGATTGTTGGAAATTTACTAAATGTGGGATTGAGTTTATCCCGTCTTTAATGACTTAAACATGGGCCCTGCATGTCAGAAACATCGTTTCTTCGCACATGCCTAATCTACTAAGTGAGTAGATGATGTTAGTGTCAAGTATTGTCAAATTTCGTTAAGAAATGAAAGAGATTATTGGTACACAAAGTAAGGTGTTTGAGACATAATGACAAATCTCCCTTATTGGTAGAAGATGGAGAGTTTATGCAATATATAAACTCTAAGTTTGAGTAAGGGTTTGGGACCCCAAGGGTAACCCATGTGTTTAGAATGAAAAGGACCTACGTGAGCTTGGGTTCGGGGCTAAGCCCCACACGCACGCCGCCTCCTGCCTGTCAGGTCCGGGCTCGAGCTCGGGTTCGGGTTCAGGTCATGGCTGTTTCTTTCTTCCGAAACTTTCTTTTTGATCCCTGAAATATTAACTATTTACATTTTGGTCCCTGAAGTTTTTAGAACGTTACAACGATTCTAAAAGACACCAACATTCATGACTTTTCAACAAAACGTTGAAGACATCAACTTACATGACTGTTCAATTGCATCCCTTTCTGCTCTTATAAATTGAACATTTATGTTCAAATAAAGTATAGAGAACGCAGAACACACAACACAAATTCTCTTCTGATCAGCCTTCTTTTTGTTCGACAGAAACATAGAATCAGAAACTCAAACAAGCAATCTGTTCTTATTTATCTTCTTCGCTAGACTCAACTGTATTTGTTTTGTACAGTTGATTAGCTGTTGTTTTATCTTGGGAGACTATTGTCCATCACCATAAAAGCATTTATACGAGACAATTTTGTCTTAAAGACAGACAATTATCTCTCGATTCAGCGTTTCTTTTGTTTAACCTTTCGGATACACTTTACACCAATTTTACCAACACATCATATTTCAAATGCTCTCCCTAGATTAGAATTTGGATTGAGTTGTGCAGTTGGCAATATTGGAATAAAATGTTTTGCACTTTACCTTTCAGGTATTTCAAAAGTACATCATATTTCTCGTTTTCGTCGCCTTCCCTTCCGAGGACATAGTTCAGATTAGCATTTATAATAACATATTTTGTAAATATTTATTGCTGATATAAGAAATTAACTACTACTTTCTTAGAATTAAAACTTTATCAGTTCAACTATTTTATTCTTAGTTACCACCAAATCTAATGAAATTTTGCAATTATGAGTCTTAACCCGTTGGTTATATAGTGCATCCTTGACTGCTTGCTAGCTAAAACATTTGTTGAACACAACTGTATTATCATCAAATGGATTAAAGGCATATAGACTAACAAATTAGCATAGAAGGAAAATGGCTCTTCTTGTAGTTCTCTTAGAAAAGTTTAATGGGTCAGGTTGTTGGCACTTGGCAATCGTGAGTTGTTTTGCTATTTCGCTGCCCTTTTTTACATTTTTCTCCGGTCAATAAAATAAACAAGATGAGCTCCAATATATAATGTAATATCAAGGGGAATTTCACTAATACAATCAAACTACATTATATAAATTAGGACGGAAGGAGTACTTCAAATACTTTTTTGACCATTATTTTTTAATTAATTCCTTTAATTATCTGCGTGGAGTATCATTTAGCACCATTATTAAACCAAAAAAAAAATGTACACGACGTACCATCAGATACTAGTCGAGGTGTGATTTGCTAAGTAGTTGGTGACAATTTAGGTAGGAAATGCAAACACATGATAGTTCAGGTAGGAAACTAACAAAAAAGTGATATTTGAGGTGATCGTAATAAATTGAATTTCAGGTATTAGAATATACAAGAATGTTTAGGTCAAATTTAATTCAATTATTTGAAAAAATAATTTCTTAAATTATCATTCAAGGGATGATGATTTTTCTGTAAAAAATAATGGAACTGGTTATCCTTATTTTAAAATTACTGAGCTTATGACCTTTTAGTTAAGAAACAAATCTTGTCAAGAGACCCATTACCTCCCATTACCTCTCACATGAAAGCCAAGCATTCATGCCAAATTGATTAAAGGGGAAATGTCCAAATTTGTACTCGTACTATTCAAAGTTTCTTAATTTATAATTATTTATATTTTGGATCCAATCATATTTTTATCAATAGCAAATTGATTTGAATTTGTTTAATTGAGCTCCATCGTGATATGAATGGACTCTCTGTGTCAAAATATGTCGAAAAAAGATTCAAATCCCACTATTTTGGTTGTGAGTAAGAATTATTCTCAAGTTAAGAGTTTTGTTAAGGTCAATGGCAAAAAGAGACTTTTTTCGGTAATTAAGATTGGACTAACATATAACAAAATTTTAAAACCTATCCAATAATTACCCTTTTCTCATAAGTCATATGTCAAGGTAATTTTCCACTTGATGAATAATATTTACCTAAAATATTTGTAGGAATCTAGTAGCTAAATAGGTTGGTTATCTGAACTTTTATCTTGTTGGTGATGTTTTTGAATTCCCACATTGTAATCCCCTCCCCGTTTCCCCTTCCCTACCCCTTATGTAATAAATAATTTAAAAATAAAACCTAAAATATTTATCCATAACCTTTCGAAAACAACCTCTCTACCTTTCAAGGTAAGGCCTGCGTACACTCTATTCTTCTCAGACCTCCGTTGTGGAACTTCAATGGGTATGTTATTGTATTTACCTATAATCGAAAAAAAGATATTTACCCTGAATTGGAAGACTCAACTAAAATAAGTACAATCTTCGTTTTAACTTCCTTGTCTTAATTTAATTGAGTACGGAATTTAAGATAGTAAAAAAATACTTTTAAATTTTGTATTCTAAAATAAAAGATATGTATAATGTATCAAAATACTCTTTAATTTTATGATCTTAAACATGTCACGTGAGATGTTGGAAAAAAAAGTTAAAGAGTTGTCAAATTAGAAAAGAAACCTTATTTCATAAAATTACTAAAAAGAAAAATAATTCAAACAAATTGAACAAAGTGTTTAGAGTCCCACATCGTATATGGAATTAGAACATGGACTCCTTATACGGACTTGAAAAATCCTCATCCTACAAGCTAGCTTTTGGGGTTGAGTTAGGTCCAAGATCCATTCTTTACATGGTATCAGAGTCAGGTCCATTTCAATTCTTTGTTCACCGATTGTTGGGCCCCCAAATTATATTATCCACGCTCCAGTTAATAAGGTCTGGGCGTGCAGGGGAGTGTTAAGAGTCCCACATCGGGTATGGAATGAGAACATGGACTTCTTCTATGGACTTGGAAAATCCTCATCCTTAGTTAGGTCCAAGATCCATTCTTTACATGGTATCAGAGTCAGGTCTATTTCAATTCTTTGTTCACCGATTGTTGGGCCCCCAAATTAAATTATTCACGCTCCAGTTAATAAGGTATGGGCGTGCAGGGGAGTGTTAAGAGTCCCACATCGGGTATGGAATGAAAACATGGACTCCTTATATGGACTTGGACAATCCTCACCCTACAAGCTAGCTTTTGGGGTTGAGTTAGGTCCAATATCAATTCTTTACGCAAAGGGAGTAGATGATATGACCAACTTAACCATATTACTTCTTCTTCACTGTTCTTGAGGTAAATTATGAATTTTCATTTTACTTTATGCCAGGACAACTTTGTTATTTTTTTTTGTATAGCTAGAGATGGTGTAAGAATTTACTAAGCAAAATGTTTTGCCATTCATCTTCAAATTTTAGTAAATGTTCATAGGATTTACTAGAAAAATAAATAAACATAGAACAAAGGAGTGGATATTTGAGGAGTGATTATTTTAGGGGTAAGTATTTTTAATGGGTAAGATTTGAAGTTTGGTCCGGAGAGCTAGGAATGGCAGGTGGGTATAATTTTGCGGATTCCGTACCGCACCCGCCTTAGTTGGGGCGGGTATTTGTATAACTTTGGCGGGTATGAGTATTGAAAATGTACCCGTCACGGGTCGGTGGTGGATTTGCAGTCATATCCGCCTCCCCACCCCGTATCCAACCGCCTACCCGCCCGCCTTATACCTGCCCCAAGCTGAAAATATTAGCAGCCCATAAGTCATGCCTTCAGCCCATAAGTCACGACAAGTCTCTCATTCTCCAACAAAACTCAAAACCCTACGCCTCTTCAGTCATTCACGCCGTCTCTCCTCCCTTTCTCAATCTTGACGTCTCTGCCTTTTTCTTTAAAGGAGATACTGATCGAGAAATATTGGGAAATATTGTTGTCTTTGTTTTGTACTTTGGGGTTGTCTTGGTGCGGTCAATTTTTGTGCATTTGTTAAGTTTTACTTATTGTGTTTGTGGAGTTCAATTGAAAAAGTTTAAAATTTTTTAGCTTATATAACTGAAATAATATATGGGTTTTGTCTACATTTGTAATATATAGCTATTTGGGTGGATAATTTTTGGGTTTTTTTAGAAATTTTGTTTTCTTCATTCTTTGTTGTGTAAGGGTGAAGAAGTGAAAAAATGGGGAATTCTGATGGTGAAAAAATCAGGAATTCTCCTCCCTCTCTCCCAAAGAAAATGAGACAGTGACAATA
The DNA here is from genome assembly GCA_029783415.1 of Anisodus acutangulus. NCBI lineage: Eukaryota > Viridiplantae > Streptophyta > Magnoliopsida > Solanales > Solanaceae > Anisodus > Anisodus acutangulus. The sequence continues at coordinate 2,772,393 of CM056498.1, read as the reverse complement.
TTGATTCTTGACTCAAAATTTTGGGATAATTTTTGGAATTAAAATTTTTGGGATCATGTTGATCATTAATTGATCACATATGAATTGATTACAAAATATGGCAGGCGGGTACAGACGGGTGTTAGCGGGTGACGGATATCCACTTGGATGGTGGAACAGGTGTGGATAGGAATATACCCGCCTAGGCGGGTATGGATGTTGAAAATTGTACCCGCCCCTCTTGGCGGGTATAAAATTTTCTGGCCTGTACAGGTGCGGGGAGGGGGTACCGCACCCGCCCCGCCCAATTTCCATCCCTACGGAGAGCCACTTAGGCAGTTTAGCTAATTTGGCATGCTTTCTTGGCTTGTCAATGATTTTACTGATACAAAAGGTGAAGTGCCGTAACTTTACTGATACAACATTGAAAGTTCAGCAAATGTCGTGACTTTATTGATAGAACATGTAAAGTTTAATGACTGTAATGATAAAAAAATTAATCTTGTGACTTTACTAATACAACGGGTATAGTTCAGGCCATGTGTGAAATTGACCCGACATTAGTTCATGGAGTTCGGTGTGAAGTTTACCTTAAGCAAATCTCATATTGGAATGGGAAAGGAAAACTATGAGGCGAATTTCGAATTTAACTGTTGAGGTGTCTTTTGAGTTAAAATTCATTGGGACAAACTGTGAGACTCCAGAGGTTGGCTAAAGCGGACAATACTTTGACAGTTGAGCCTAGATTGTTTTAGGTGGTATCAGAATTGGTATGGTGGTGGGGGAATCTCAATGAAGACGCTAATTTGTAAAAAAAAAATTAAGTTGGATGACCATTTGAGAAATTAGCTCTTTATTTAACTGGAAAAAGTAGTTGTATCACATGATCTAGTTAGTAAAATTGTGAATATATCTAATTAAGTTTTTCCTCAATTTGTTTACAGGTTTCGAAAAGCTGAAACAACTAGCAAAACTCGAAAGGCTTGATTTGGCTGGGAACAACTTCAATCGCAGCATATTCCTGTCTCTTAGTCGACTTACATCCCTCAAGTCATTGAATCTCCAATCTAACAACCTTCGATCAGGTGACAAGTCTTGATTCCCTTTGTTTACCACTTAATTTGAACTATTTCAGTAGGCCGCTAGACAATATTATGTTGAAGTTGAAACAAAGTAGAGTTTTTTAAGTTGAAGTTTAAAAAAAGAATTTGGAAGTTGAAATTGTGTTTGGACATGACTGTCACTTCTGGAAAAAAAAAGTTAGGTTTTGCGAGTGCAAACCATTATTTCTCTTGAAAACACTTCTCAAACAAGTTTTTCAAACTTAAGATTCTCTATTTCAAGTTGAAGTTGGAGTATCGGACCAAATTGTTAAACAAACATTTATTTCCTAATGATATTTCAAATATTGTTTATATCCAAACGGTTCCAATTATCAATCTCCCCAAAAGAACAAGTACTTGTGACTCATCCATTTCCTTAATATTTCAGGTATTGGAAAATTGTCGGGGTTAAGCAATCTGGAAATCTTAAATTTAAGCGATAACTTTTTGAATGATGAAAGTGTTCACTCTGCTCTAGGTTGAAATTTCTCTCTTGAAAGGACTTTATACTCGTTCACTTTTGCTGCTTTTGTTCCTACAGTTTCCTGATTACAGTTTATAAATACTTGGCCAGAGCTAAATACATCTAGCATAACTTTGAAAAAGCTCGATATAAGGAACAACCAATTTCGAAGCTTTATGCCAAATGAAGGTACATTTTCTTCCTTGAGTTTATTGATTTTTTATTTTTGCAGTTGATCTTGTTGTAGTTATGTGTATGCAATGTAGATATAGCTTGTTACATACTTTCTCCGGTACATTCAAATATGTTATTTTGAATGTACAATTATCCTGAGTTATAACTCTTATTATCAACATCTTAATCATTTTTGACCGTTTTCAATTAACTTAAAGCTCACGCGTTGGTGTCAAATTGAAAAAACTATAATCTTTATGACTAAAAAATAAGGTTTCTGGAATCGTACACTTACCATTATATCAAAGTTTTGGAAAAGCTTTCAGCTTTCCATTTTCTAGACATCATTCACAACCCACCTATCAATACTACGAGTTTGACATATGTGATTGATAGACAGTATATTCCCGTGATATACATAGTGTATATCACGGGACTTTGGTCCTTTGTAGTATTGTAATTAGTGTAGAATATTTGTATTACTTAGCATTGTACACTTACCATAATTATAGAAGTCTTGTACTACTAGAATATGGTTTTAGGAGTAGAAATATGTAAATTGTATATATACTCTTTCAATTAATGAAAATAATCAAGGGATTATTTCTTTCAGTGATGTCATAAGTAACACTATGATTAACTACAGGTTGATAATTCTTATTGTGTTTCTTTTACATGCAAGATTTGGGAACTCTGAGAAACTTGAAGTATTTACTTTTGGATAAAAATGCACTGGACAAGGACTTTCTACAGAGCAGTGGTGTAATGTCGTCCCTTAAAGTATTATCAGTGTCTAACTGCAACCTGAATGGAACCCTACCTATTCAAGGTAATATATCCAAATATGTTATTTTGGGACGCAATTGATTAAAATTACGTAGATGTTTATCATTGGCCAATGTGACATAGTTTAATTCATCTTGTATTTCTTACTTACACTTTTTTATTTATTAAAACTGATCTAGCCAGTTTGGTTTGCATGTTTCATATATTTTCTGCATAAGCAACAATATAGAACATGAAATAACAATTACCTAATTGTTTTTTCTTGTAGGCTTGTGTGATCTAAAATATCTTGAAGAACTAAGTCTCAGCTTCAACAATTTCCATGGAAATCTTCCTCCATGTCTTGGAAACTTAACATTACTTCGAGCAATTGATCTCACTCAAAATCAGTTTACTGGAAACATTGCTTCATCTCCACTTTCAAGTCTCTTGTCCCTTGAGTACGTTTTGCTAAAAGACAACAACTTTGAGATCCCAATTTCGTTCGAGTCATTTGCTAACCATTCAAAGCTTAAGTATGTCATTCCTGACGACAACTCACTAGTTGTACAAACTTCTACCAAAAGTTGGATCCCTAGGTTCCAATTGGAAGCCTTGTCTTTGACTAACAATTGCTCTGAAATGCCAAATTTCCTCCATTATCAACATAACTTGAGACAACTTAGTCTTTCGAAATGCAATATGGGTGGAAACTTCCCAAATTGGTTGTTAGAGAACAATCCTAGACTTGAAGAATTTTACTTGGATGGAAATGCGTTCACTGGAACTCTTCAATTGTCCTTCCTTCCTAATCTGAAAGCTTTTGATATCTCAAACAACAAGATTCAGGGACAAATTCCTCTTAACATGGGATCCATTTTCCCGAATGTCTTGAGGTTAAAAATGTCCAACAATATGCTTGAAGGCATGTTGCCGTCAAGTTTTGGTGACATGAAACACCTGCAATGCTTGGATTTGTCAGACAATAAGTTATCAGGAGACCTACCAATTGAATTGGCTCGTAATGGATCCAAGTTATTCTTTCTGAGACTGTCGAATAACATGTTGGAAGGGGAAATATTTCCTGTGTCAACTGAAATCAACAGTTTCCGATACTTATACTTGGATGGAAACAACTTCTCAGGCCCAATTCCACAAAAATTGTCCTCTTCTCCCTTGAGCTCTCTGGATTTAAGTAACAACAATTTATCAGGAAATGTACCTTCCTGGATTGGTTACATCCCCTCATTAACCTCTCTCGCATTATCTAATAACAGTCTAAAGGGTCCTATTCCACTAGATTATTGTAGACTTGAAGAACTTGAGATGTTAGATCTCTCTAGGAACAACATTGTTGGCGTGGTTCCATCATGTTTCAGTGCTTCCCGAAACCTTGAACGTGTCTATTTGAGCAAAAACAATTTACGAGGGCAATTTGATGTGTTCTCAAATAGCTCAAGGTTAAAGCTATTGGATCTTAATGAAAACAACTTCAGTGGTTCAATTCCAAAATGGTTAGGCAGTAATGAAATAACCACCTTACTCTTGAAAGGAAATCATCTTCAAGGCACCATTCCCACAGAGCTCTGCGATGCAAGTAATTTGAGAATTATGGATCTTTCTCATAATAATCTCTCTGGACCTATTCCTCATTGCTTTGGGAACATAATGCAACCAACAGGGCCCAGAGAAGTATACCCATACGGCGGTCGATTTTATTTTCAAGGATTCCAGACGTGGGGTAGAGATGCCATGATATATGTAGAAGATTCAATGGCGAGATCGACAATTCACTTTCAAGTTAACTATGCATGGGTTGGAGCAGAGTTTACGACCAAATATAATACCTACTCCTACGAAGGTGGCATTTTTGGTTATATGACTGGAATTGATCTTTCTTACAACCACTTAAGTGGCAAAATACCTAAGGAACTCGGTAAGCTTACTGATATTCGGGCACTAAACTTGTCACATAACTACATAACCGGAATGATACCATTAGAATTCTCAAATCTACAGAATATTGAGAGTTTGGATCTATCATGCAACAACCTGACTGGAAGGATTCCCACTCAACTTCTAGAATTGACAACTCTAGCAGTGTTTTCTGTGGCATATAACAATTTAACAGGCAGGACTCCACAGCGGTCCGCCCAGTTTGCAACTTTTAGTGAAAACAGTTATGAGGGGAATCCTTTTCTTTGTGGTCCTCCATTGCATATCAATTGCATGGAGACTAAAGAGATACCGATATCGCCTCCTGCGCCAGATTGCTGTGAAGATGATACTGGTTTTCTAGATATAGAGTCGTTCTATATTTCCTTTCTTGTGGCATATGCAAATGTGGTGCTAGCACTGGTTGTAGTCCTCTGGGTAAACTCGCACTGGAGAAATGTTTGGTTTTATTTTCTCGAGTCTTTCATGTATTCATGTTATGATTACTTTGCTTTTAAAAAGTAGGCCTAAGGTATTTGAAAATATACACAGTATACACATCCCTTGTGTATACCGTGTATATCACGGAATCCCATAACAATTGATAAACAGTGATATACATGGTATACATAGCTGTGTATATCATGTATATGATAACAAATTTAGTTGTATATTTTGTATATAATTAGTATTATATACTTACCATAATTGTGGGATTCTTGTACAAATAAAATAGAGTTTTGGGAGTAGAATAGGAATAGGATTTTCCATATTATGGAAATTGTAAATTGTATATATACTCTTTCATTAATGAAAATAATCAAGAGAATGCTTTTTTACATGGTGATCTTAAGGAGATCATTTACATGCATCAGCCCTTGGGTTTTCGAGACCCCACATATCATCATCATGTTTGTTTATTGAAGAAGTCCTTGTATGGGCTTAAGCAGGCCCCATGGGCTTGGTATAAGAGATTTGCAGAGTATGTTTCATCTATTGGGTTTTCACACAGCAGGTCTGATAATTCATTATTCATATATCGTCGTGGTACTTCCCTGGCTTATATACTCTTATATGTTGATGATATTATCTTGACTGCCTCTTCTAATGCTTTGCGCAAGTCTATCATGACAATGCTCAGTTCTGAGTTTGCCCTTGAGTTACTTTTTGGAGATTGTTGTCGCTCGTCATGCAGGTGGGTTATTCTTATCACAACTGAAGTATGCAGCGGAGATCATTGAGCGAGCTTGTATGTCCTCGTGCAAGTCTACTTCCACTCCCGTTGATACTAAACCTAAGATGGGTGCTGCGGTTGACTCGCCTTACGGGGATCCGACCCACTATTGCAGTTTTGCAGGGGCTCTTCAGTATCTTACATGCACGAGATCAGATATTACGTATGATGTACAACATGTGGGTTTGTTTATGCATGATCCCAGGTTTGAGCACATGAATGCGCTCAAACGCTTTACTCGATACATCCAGGGGACGCTTGACTATGTCTTACATTTATATCCTTCATCGATGTCTACACTTGTCTCGTATACAGATGCTGATTGGGGTGGTTATCCAGATACCAGACGCTCCACGTCTGTCTATTGTATGTTTCTTGGTAATAATTTGGTCTCCTAGTCTGTAAAGCGTCAATCTACATTATCACGCTCTAGTGCAGAGGCCGAGTATCGAGGGGTAGCCAATGTGGTCTCTGAGTCCTGTTGGCTATGTAATTTTCTTTTAGAGCTTCATTGTCCTATTCAGAAAGCTACCTTGGTTTATTGTGATAATATTAATGTTGTCTACCTTTCTGGGAATCCGGTTCAACACCAGCGCACTAAACACATCGAGATGGATATTCATTTTGTTCGCGAAAATATAGCTCGTGGACAAGTACGCGTCTGTCACGTCCATTCCATGTATCAAATTGCAGACATCTTTACAAAGGGTCTTCCCTTGGTCCTTTTTGAAGATTTTAGGGATAGTCTCAGCGTACGAAAATCGCCCGCTATGACTGCGGGGTGTGTGAAAATATACATGGTTATACAAGGTATACCTTGTGTATACCGTATATATCACGGAATACCATAACAATTGGGAAACAGTGATATACACGGTATACACAGCTTTGTATATCGTGTATATGGTAACATATTTAGTTGTATATTTTGTATATAATTAGTATTGTATACCCACCATAATTGTGAGATTCTTGTACAAATATAATAGGGTTATGAGAGTAGAATATGAATAGGATTTTTCATATTATGAAAATTGTAAATTTTATATATACTCTTTCATTAATGAAAATAATCAAGGGATTATTTCTTTCATTATTAAGGTCGCTTTAATTACGTAACATTTCATTATGAAAATCATGAGTCTTATTTTCTGTTAGGATAATTATGGACATAATCCCTAATTATCTCCATCATATCCCATTATATCAATTAAGTTGAAATTAGAATCATATAATTTGGATGATTAGATCAATTTTATTGATTAGCATATCATTAGAGATAACCTAAATTGATTAGGTAGAATTGTATATATTTGTATACTTGGGATGAAATAAATCATGGAATTAACTTCCTTCATGATATCAAGAGCCACAAAATAACCTCCCCAATATTTTTGCCCTAAACCGTCGGTACCCTAGCCGAAAAACCACATTGTTTTCGGTCACTCAAACTCTAACCCCAACTAGGGTTTTTATAAACCCTAAACACTACCCTAAGTCGAAAAATACCCACCCTTCCCTTCTTGGCTTCTTCCTCCCAAACCCTAATTAGGGTTTATCACCCCTCTCCCTCTAAACACTAAAATATCCTTTCTTTTCTCATTTTCTTGAATTTCTTGAGTGACAATTGTTGACACCCAATTTTATCCCATCTTTTTCGATTTATTTGCAATTTTAAATATTTGTGACACCTCAAAAAATATTTTTTATATGCATACATATAGGTGTATATACACATATATTATTATTCTCAATATTATTATATTATTACTATTATTATTATTCGTATTCTTTTTTTACAACTATTTGTCTTTTTAATCATGATCATAGTTTCTATTTTAATATTCTATATTATTTTATTTTTAGCAAAACGACATCGTATTTTCATTTTTTAATTAAGAATTAAGCATTTCACATATATTATGTTTTATTATTATCACATCTCATACTATATTCTAAATAATTCATTTTGTTATTCAAAGCATTTTTAATATTAAACCCCTTTTATATTTTTTAATCCATAACCCATTTTCATTTTCCCAACCCAAACAATTTCTACCCAAAACTAATTTCATTCCCACAAACTAGCCCAAACCCCTAACCAAATTCGCAACCCAACCAAGCCCAATTTTTGGCCCAACCGGCCATTCCCAATACCCAAATTCACTCCCCTCTATTTCCCTTATCTCCCAAGCCCAACCGGCCAGCCCAAACCCGAGCCCAAACTCCCCAATTAAATCCTCCATCGTCCAATCCCAATTGGCCCAACCCAACAAACCCAGGTCCACTTGTCGGCCCCAAACTCGACCCCTTTCATCAACCAAACCCGTCCCCTTACCCCTAAAAAACAAAAACCCTAAACCAAAAACAAAAACAAAAAAAACGCACACCCCAGACCCCTCTTTACGCTGCACACCCCTACACCCCTACCCCTACGTCGCCGCACCCTACGCCTGACACCACCAATCACCTCTCACCGCAACACATGCCCCAAGAAATCGCCCTCAAAAATCAGTTTTTGTTCCCCCTTTATTTTGAAATTCGAATTCGTTTTGTATGGGGTATGGAGGATGAACGTTGGGTTGAGTATCTATAAAAAAAACCCCTTTGCTCACTGTTTTGGGGGTCGGATCTTAGAGTTTTCGGGTCATTTTTAGGTCTGAAAATTTAAGTTTAAGAATCCGAAATATTCTTAAAGGTTTGCATTGTATTTTGTTTGTGTTGTTATTCACTATTGGGAAGATTCCGGATTTCAAAAATCCAAAATCTGCTTAAGAGTATTTGTTCTTGCATGTGTTCTTCAACTTAAAGATTCTGAAATATATGTCGAAATTATTGGTTTTTGGTGTTGAAGAATCTGACATTTTTTTGCTATTTTCCCCACTATTTTTTTTCGGTTCCGAGTCGGGTCATCAGTCCGGGTCGGGTCGAAACTTTGATCCAAAATTGAAAATCAGAGCTCCAAGAATCTGAAAATCAGCCTTTCTAAAATCAAAAAAATCAGAATTCCGAAAATCACAAAAATCAGAATTCCAAAATAACGTCTCCGAGCGGATTCGACGATTCGAAATACGCCTCGGTTCGCTGCCCGGAGAAGGTCAGTAAATTCACTTTCTTTCTAATATTTTGCTATTTAATTCGTGTTCTGTATGATGTGATTATGTGTTTGGTTAAATGTATTTAGCTTAATTTAGTTGTTGTTTAAATCTGTTAGTTTAGATTAAAGTAGGTTAGTTATAGCTTATTATAGTATGTTTGGTGTTGATTCATTTCTTGGAGTAAACATATTTAGTATGTATTAATGACTACTTTAGAGCATTTAATTAGCTATCAAATATAAGTAAAAGACTGTTGGTTCTATTTTGCTATCTAGGAGTATGTGTCTATTCTATCTTGGCTTATGTATTTTTCAAGTCTAAATGCTTTGTTTGTTTGATTCTATGATCATGTCTGTCTATATCAGAATCAGTTTTAAAATAAAAGAGGTCCATACCAGAGTAGGAGATTAGTTTAATGTCATGTTGGACAAAGCATGTATACGTATCTGTTCATTTTTTTTGGATAGTCAACTCAAGGTCTTGAATTGGGATTGGCAGTTGTTTAAGTTAAAATTTAACACATGAGGCACCCTGGTGAGATTTCTACCTACGTGAGGCTGGTAATATTGTGTTTGATCTGGCTGCAAATTTGTCCCTACCTGTATGAACTTATTCTTGATGAAACCTATAGTTTGTGTAAAAATCAGCATGTGTTTATTGCTTCAAGGAGTTATATGTATGGAACACTTACATGAAAAGATTAAAAAAATCTGAATGGTTTAGTTAAGTGTCCCTTTTATCCCACTTATTTTATTCTTGTTTTGATGAGTTAACTGATTGCCAAGAAAATCTAAGTAAGGTATGTGTGTGTTTGTTTGCCTAACTTGAATTCTATAATGTGAAATCATGAATCATCTCCCCTTTGTATCATTTCTGGTGTTAGGAGAGAAATCGCATAGACTGTTAATAGGGTCATATGCCTTAAAATTGAAATGAATCTTAGATGCTTTAATCACGTTCAGATAATGCTAGGTGGAATGTATGCAGTGGTGTTAAAAGGGAAAAATACTTGCATTGTATATTGCATATTGTCTCTTTTGGGTTCATTCACTTGCCTTTTCTTTGTGTTAAGCTTTGTTATAGGTGTTGAATATATATATATATATATATATATATATATATATATATATATATATATATATAATGACTTGTATGTCTTGTATACCTAGTATATTTGATGTATAAGATGGGTATATCCCCTTGTATATTATTTATTCATAAATATGAATACATGTTAATGGGATTTATCGCATATTGGGTTGGTTGGTCTCCCTCCTTCAAGTCTGAAAAATCATATGTTTGTAACCTATTTATATATTTACCTATTTTCATATTTTAAAATCATGAAATTAGATATAATTTTGTGTATCAAATTTGAGCCCGAACAACATATTATTTTTGATGAATAGTATATTTATACTTTATTATGTTTATATTTTCATGTTTCGTCTACTAATCCTTTTCTTTTCTTTCATTTACATGAAATGCATCGGGAGCTACAAAGAGTCTCGTTATGAGACTCATCATGATTATTGTCAAATGAAGACCCGCATCCACATTCCTTGCATTCTTCGGCCTCGGGATTTCCAAACAAATAGGGCGAGATGGCATCGTCATCCGCTTTAGTTCCCTTCCATTGTTATTCTTTATTTTCGTTATTTTTATTTGGGTCTATAATAATAATTTAATGCTTGTGTGATTGTTAGGATATTTAGAATAATTAGGCCATGAATGGATAATTAATAGGGTAGTTCAAAACCGTCGCTAGTTTATTCATTTGTAGGCTCGGCTAACTCAAACGTAGAAACCCTCCGCTAGTTATTTATTTTTAGGCTCGTCATGCATATTTAAAATTTTTCAAAACAAAACTTAATCATCTTCTGTTCACTTTATTAATTGTACAACTCAAAATGATTTCCAAAAATTACTTCTTTGTCTTAATAAATAATTCGTTTTTTCTCCTTGCTATTAATTGTCCCAAATGCATACTTTTCAACTTTACATGTATTTTTCTTTAATACCATACAAATGCATACTTGTAAAAAATGTTTTCTTTAACTAAATACTTGCAACATTATTTTAGCTTTCTATTTTTTGAAACATGCATTTTTCTTAGTACAATAATTAACCTGAGTTTGGTCGGATAACCGCAAGTTAGCGGATCTTAAAGGATTCCTAACCTCTTCCCTTTAGGATAATAAAGAACCCTTACCTAGAATCTCATTAGTTTCGCAGACCTTAGAATTGGAGTTATATTGCAGCATTTAGTTAATATTTAGGTGTCCTAATTCACCATAAATAATTAGGTGGCGACTCCTTAATCATACCCAGGAATCACCGAATACGTTTGTCCGCTTTGACCGAGCGGTCAAAAATAGGGCACGACAACAATGACCGACAAACATGAATTATATCCAGCTCTTGCCATAAACAACGTCAAGAACTTTATTTCAATAACCCTTGAAATGGAAAAAAGGGAAATACTCTTCTTGGGCGGAGTTATTTAAATCCATTGTCGAGCATACGAAGTAATAGACCATATTATTCCTCCAAAGTCTTCATCGGAAACCACCGTTGTTGACACAAATTTATGGTCTCGCTAAGATGATATAGTCCTTCAATGAATTTCTGGCACAATTTTTAATGACCTTTTGCACACCATTTTAGAACTGGATTCTACGGCCCAACAAGCTTGGGAACGTTTGCAAAATATTTTTCAAGATAATAAAATCTCTAGGGCAGTATATCTTGAAAACCAATTCACCAATGTTAAATTGGATGATTTTTCAAACGTTTTCACATATTGTCAAGAGTTGAAAATGCTTGCCAATCAACTCTCAAATGTTGGTGCGCCGTGACAAATCAAAGGTTAGTTCTCCAATTGATTGCGGGTTTGAATGAACAATTTGATGGTGTGGCTACGTTCATTCAACAAAGCAATCCATTACCACCATTCTATGAAGCCCGTTTGAGGTTGATTCTTGAAGAAACTCGAAAGGTGAAACTAGACCTGTCCAAAGGTCGGGTCAGGGCGGGGTCGGGTGGCTTTTTTTATGCTTACCCGACCCTGACCCTATTTTTTTAAAAATTCCGACCCTGGCCTTGACCCTACGGGTCACGGGTTGGCCCTGACCCGTCGGTATTTTTTGACGGGTCAGTGTCGGGTCGGTTCGATGATTTTTTTATTTTAAAAAAAAAATGAATTTCCAAAACTGAAATTGGCATTCACCCCTACATTACCACAAAATTTCGACGTTGAAATGTATTGTATATCGTGAGATCTTGACTAAAGAAAAAGAAAATTAGAAATCGATTTGGGGAAAAACACAAATTGATTGGGAAAACAGACGTTTTTCTAAAAATTGGCTGCGCCAAACCTCCTTATGGCTGTTTGACCGGCCATGTCTCGAAACAATACGCAAAATAAAATAAAATTGGGTAAATCGGACATCCGAACGTAGAGTTATGATCATTTAAGGTTTCACCAATTTACAACTACTTTCTCTCCCTACATTATGCTTTCGTTATATTAACAGAACGACTAATAATATCAATATATAATTAATAATCAGCTACCATTTTTATCTTATTTTATGTCGAGTTCAATGTAGATTAGAGCAATACATATATTATAAAAACATGCATTATATCACTTATTAATGGCAAAAATATATATAAGTACAAAATAATTATTAATGAAGGAAAAATAATATAAATTATATTAAAAAAATATGTGGGTCGGGGTCGAGGTCGTGTCAAATAGGTAAAATATTCTGACCATGTTCGAGTCCCCGCTTTTTCGGGTCGAGTGGCTCGCGGGTCAGCTATAAGCTAACCCTGGCCCTGGTTTTTTCGGGTCGGGTCGGTTCCCCGACCCAGTGGACAAGTCTAGGTGAAACAGGCAGCGTCGGCGGCAAATAGTGCCGGCATCGCCCTTTTTTCCACCAACTGTCTACAAATGATTTTAACCCACAAAATTCTGGTTCGTGAGGGGCTTCAAATCGAAACAATAATGGAAAGGGGTCAAAATCGCAACAACAATAAAGGTAAAAATAATGGTGGAATAGGGCGGGGTCGGGGCGGCAGAAACACCTTTGGCGAAGGCGGAGGCGAAGAGCAGCAGCAAGGTCAAACCCATTGGCAGCCGCAATTTTTTTCTGGCAACGGCCAGTGGGATAAGATCCCACCGTAGGCCTGGAACCCGCAGCAGTAGGGCCCACACTGCCCATACCCAACAAATCAGTAGGCTCGACCCAATATTTCAAACAGGCAGCCCAATTTTTTAGGCAGCCATCCACAACAAGCATTTTCAACCCATGCACCATCATCGTCGAGTTATGCTCCAATGAACATTGAGCAAGCCAAGAACAACATGAGTATCAATGTTCCCAATGACTCATGGTAATCTCTGGTCTTATTTTAATATGAGCAGTAATAAAAATATTAATGTCGGCAGTGGGCAGAAAATTCTAATTCGTGGTATTGGATAGGTAAAACTTCCCCTCCTCACCCACCGTTATACTTAAAAACTTCTTACATGCACCAAAATGGATTAAAAACTTAGTATATGTACGACGTTTTACAATTGACAACAATGTTTTTGGGAATTTTGATCCATTTGGGTTTTCTGTGGAGGATTTTCAGACGGGGATGCCACTTATGAGACTTATATTCCATCACTACCACTTTCAACATCCACGTGACACAACCATCAACCTTTACAGTTATTTCCCCTATCGTATGGCACAATCGGTTGGGACACCCGGGAGCACCGATGTTCAATATTCTTAGGAATAATAATTTTGTTGCTTGTAACAAACTTTTGGACTCTTCTGTTTGCCAAATATGTCTGTTTGGGAAGCATGCTAAACTTCCTTTTTCATCATCTACCTCACATACGCTTATGCCATTTGATCTTATGTATTGTGATTTGTGGACATCACCAGTTTTGAATTCTGCAGGTCATAAATATTATATGCTTATTTTGGATGATTATTCGAATTTTCTGTAGACATTTCCCTTATGGCAGAAATCACAAGCCTTCACCGCTTTTAAACAATATAGTGTTTTTATCAAAACCCAATTTGACAAATCTATTAAATGTTTTCAATGTGACAATGGTAGAGAATTCCTAAATGCTCAATTTAATGATTTTTGTCACCAAAATGGGATGTCTTTGCATATTTCATGGCCACATACATCTCCTCAAAATTGGAAAGCTGAAAGAAAAATTCGAATGATTAACAATATGATTCGCACGCTTCTTGTGCATTCGTCCACACCACCAAAGTTTTGGCATCATGCACTTCAAATGGACACATATCTTTTAAATATTCTTCCTAGCAAACTACTTTCCAATGTGTCACCTACACAAAGGTTGTACTATCGTCTCCCATCTTTTACACATTTAAGGGTTTTTGGATGTTTGTGTTATCCCTTGTTTCCGTCCACAATCATTAACAAACTTTAGGCTCGTTCCACCCTTTGTGTGTTTATCTCTCGTCATGTAGTTTTGGATGAGTCTACATTCCCGTTTGCTAATTCTCATGTGGCATCCCCACCTTCATATGATTTTCTGGACGACAGAATATATCCAATTTTACAACACCATCTCAATACCCAAAATAAGATGGGACCAACCCAAAATACTTCCCACACTGTACCGGCCCAACCATAAAATGGGATTGGGCCAGTCTGCGGTGAGGAGGTCACTGCCTCTTTACCGTCGGCCTCATCCCAATCCACATATCGTGGCTGGCAGGCCCAAATGAGGTAGCCCACTGCTCCCTCATCCGTGTGCACAAACCGGCACCCAGGCCCTTTACTTCAAGCCCAAACCCTTGACTCGAGTTGGCCCAATAACCAAGCAGTAATTGGACCATCAGTTTTGGCTTAAACCTCCCATCGGCCCAATAACTTACCCGACAACACAACTCTCCCACCACAGACCATTGCAACCCGTGCCATGTACGGGATTTTTCGGCCCAAATGTCATTTTAACCTAACATCCTCAGTCCGACCATCACCTTTTCCAAAAAATCCCAAAGCAGCCCTATCAGACCCAAATTGGAAAGCTGTCATGTTAAACGAAATTGATGCTCTTATTAAAAATAAGACGTGGAAGTTAGTGCCCCATCCATCTAATGTGAAAATTATCAGGTCTATATGGGTTTTCTGTCATAAAAAGAATTATGATGGCTCCTTTGCGAGATACAAAGCTCATATTGTTGGTGATGGCATGTCTCAGCAAGTTGCCGTGGATTGTGGTGAAACATTCAGTCTGGTGGTTAAGCCAGCAACTATCAGGATTGTTCTTAGCATGGCACTGTCAAAGTTCTGGTCCATTCATCAGTTGGATATCAAAAATGCATTCTTACATGGCCATTTACAGGAGACAGTTTACATGCACCAACCTTTGGATTTCCGAGACTCTACACATCTAGATTATGTTTGTCTATTGAAAAAAATCTTTCTATGGTTTGAAATAGGCCCCCCGGGCATAGTATAACAGGTTTGCAGGTTTTGTATCCACATTGGGTTTCTCACACAGCAAGTCCGATCAGTCATTGTTCATTTATAAGAAGGGAATCGACATGGCATATATCCTCATATAAGTAGATGATATCATTCTCACTGCATCATCTACATCACTTCGCCGGTATATTATGTCCCTCATTGCAGCAGAATTTGCAATGAAGGATTTGGTAGGGGTGGGCAAAAAACCCGGAGAACCGTAAAAACCGAACCGAACCGAATTTCGGTTCGGTTTTTTCTCGGGTTTTTAATAAAAAAGGATTTTTTGAAAAACCGAACCGAATCAGGATTTAGTGATTCGGTTCGGTTTTTAATTTTAGAACTGAACCGAACCAAAAAATCAGAATTAAATATATAATTATTCTTATTTTTTATTTTAGGCTACTTCTATCTCTTGAATCATAGCCATTGAAGTCAATCTATGAAGCTTTTATGGAAGTCGAATGCGGCATGAACTTGATTAATATATCACGGAAGCATTGATATAAAATGTAGGGAGAGAAATTAGTTGTAAATTGGTGAAACTTTAAATGGTCATAACTCTGCGCTCGGATGTCCGTTTTACCCGTTTCTTTTATTTTGGGTATTTTTCTACACGGGGCCGGCACAAACTGCGGCAAGGCGCAACCAATTTTTATGAAAACGTCCGTTTTCCCAATCAATTTGTGTTTTCCTCAAAATCGATTTCTAATTTTCTTTTTTATTTAGTAAACATCTCACGATACACAATAGATTTCAACGTCGAAATTTCATGGTAGTATAGGTGTGAATGTCAATTTCAGTTTTGGAAATTCATTTTTTTTAAATAAAAAATTCCTCGACCCGGCCCACTAGAAAAAACCGATATAATCCGATACGTTCTGCGATATAAACCGAACATATCAGTTTTTTTTTAAAGTTGTATTCGGTTTTTTTTTTTAAATAATTTTTATTCGGTTCATATTTTTCGGATACAAAACCGAACCGAACTGATATACGCCCACCCCTAGATTTGGGTCCTCTAGATTATTTTTTGGGGATTGTTGTAACCCAATATGCAGGTGGTCTATTTCTCAGTAAAAATAAATACGCCGAGGAAATCACTGACAAAGCCGATATGTCCTCCTACAAACCATCACACACACCGGTTGATACTAAGGCCAAATTAAGTAACTCTGCAGGTACTCCTGTCACGACCCAAACCGGAGGGCCATGACGGGCACCCGGACCTCACCTGCTGAGTACCACTAATCATATACTTATATCTACCCATAATTAAATATGGGCCCTAAAGGTCTTCACCCAGTACCCTGCTGACACATAGAAATCATAAACTAGAATGAAGTCCTATAACCTCTTACCAACAGAACGACTCAACCCATGGATATATACATACTAAGGCCGACAAGGCCATACATGACTGCTATAACACATGACACGATCTACAATCCTCTAAAGAGTACGCAACATCAAAAGGTCGGGACAGGGCCCCGCCATACCCATATATACATGCAAAAATATCGTATCGAGATTAGACCGACACTCTAAAATAAGGGCAGTGCTCCAATATCTACTGAGTCAACAACCTACTAATGTGGGTCGTCGCCTTGCCTACGTGAACCTACATGCATGAAACACAGTGTCCCCCGATAAAAGGGACATCAATACGACTGATGTACCGAGTATGTCAAACATGAAAAATAGCATACCAGGGATATAAAAATAAACTGAGATAGAAACAGTCGACAGAAATAGCCGACAGAAACAGCCGACAGAAAGAACCGACCAGTAGTGAGTGCCTCTGAGGGCCATAATATGCCTAAATGTCACGCACTATGAGGTATACATATATATATATATATATATATATATATATATATATATATATAACATCGTCTCCCTTTAGCCTTCGTGGGCATCATATCATATTGGCCTCTGTGGGCATAATCATCATCATATACTAGCCGATCAGGTGGTTTGCGTGTATAACGTCGTATCCTTTTTCCCATCCTCAATATATGATCCAGGGTAATACATGAATAAAAATGCATGAATGATAATAAAATTTTCTGAGTGACAGAATATCCTTGCACCTTCGGCTAACATTGGGCATATTAACATCTTTCTCATATATCTCAATAAGGATTTGGGAACATATTTAGACATGCTTTTAACATAGAAATGAATAACATGAACATCGTTAACTAATAAGAGTAGAATCATTTATGGACAATATTAAGTTTACGTTTCGTTACATAGAACATGCCAAAAGAAAGAAATGATTTTCCTTAACATACATTCGTCGATCCGTTAATAATACAACCCAAGTAGTTCGTATGGCACCTAACCTTAAACACAAATGAACTAGCTCGAAAAATGGAACTCAATATGACTTAGGGACCGTGTTTTGCTTGTTGTTGCTGCCTATAATTTCCATGAATGGCTATAATTTTCCTACTCACATTTGCTAACACCCATTAATTCAATTTGAACATTACTATGTTTCTATCTAATCTCTAATGAACTTATGTGTATATATGCAATTCAAAGCCTAAACGTTGTTGCCTTCTCTTTATTTCTTTGGTGGCCATGGGGTCCACCCACCTCTTAAGACATACTTGACATATTAGTTAATATGTGTCACCACTAGACACACGCTAAACAAATAGTCACCAATTAGTTATATCACCTTAGTCACTTAGGTGATTCATTTAAATGCTACACGTAATTATTCCCACTAATCTTGTCCCCATCATAATTTATCAATTAGCCGATTCTTGTTGTCCCCCACTATAATTTATCAATTAGCCGATCATTGTTGTCCCACTTGGTAAGTCCTAAATTAGTTCGGGACTGCATCCTTTTATATACTAAGCTCTTTATTGGCATACGTGAATCTGACATAAATTCCCAAAGCTCGGGTCTACTTGCATACATCTAGATACTTAACCACCGCCCGAAAGTACGGGGTGTATCCTTCCCCCCTTAGAAACATTCGTTCTCGAATGTTGGGTGACATATCTAATCCCCGTCACGTAGCTAGAAAATACAAGTACCTTTTTCACGGGCCATATAATGTAACATACATCATTACATCAGACCTCACATGGTCCGCAAACATTAATTATAATATTAGGAATTAGACTTCACCTTA
Organism: Anisodus acutangulus; assembly: GCA_029783415.1. Taxonomy (NCBI): domain Eukaryota; kingdom Viridiplantae; phylum Streptophyta; class Magnoliopsida; order Solanales; family Solanaceae; genus Anisodus; species Anisodus acutangulus. Next base: position 2,753,975 of record CM056498.1, on the reverse strand, counting down.
TGCTTCTCTTGGAACCTCGGCGTTGGTCTGGAATAGGTATGGATATTTGTGTTTCATCTCCTCTTCCGCCTCCCATGTCATTTCTTCTACGTTCTTATTCCGCCAAAGAACTTTTACGGAGGCTACTTCTTTAGTCCTCAACTTGCGGACTTATTGATGTAAGATAGCAATAGGAACCTCTTTGTATGATAAATCCTCTGTAACCGTCACGTCGTCAATTGACATAATTTGGGAAGGATCTCCAATACATGCTCTCAACATAGAAACATGGAAAACCGGATGGACAAACTCTAACTCTGAAGGCAAGTCCAATGCGTAAGCTACTTGGCCGATTCGTCGAATTATGCGATGTGGCCCAATATAACTTGGGCTGAGCTTTCCCTTTTTTCCAAATCTCATTACACCCTTCATAGGCGAAATCTTCAAAAAGACACAATTATCCACCTGAAACCCTAAGTCTCGCTGTCGCACATCTGAATACGACTTCTGATGCCTCTGAGCAGTTAACAGTCATTTTTGGATAAGCTTCACCTTCTCTATGGCTTGGTGTACTAGGTCAAGCCCAAATAACTCTGATTCGCCTACCTCGAACCATCCGATAGGAGATCTACACCTCCGTCCATACAAAGCTTCGTATGGAGCCCTTTTAATGCTAGCATGATAATTGTTATTGTATGCAAATTCAATAAGGGGTAAATGATCATCCCAACTTCCCTTAAAGTCCAATATACAAGTTTGTAGCATATCCTCGAGCGTCTGAATTGTATGCTTGACCTGCCCGTCTGTCGGAGGGTGGAAAGATGTGCTAAGATTAACTTGGGTGCCTAAACCTTTTTGAAATGATTTTCTAAAGTTAGTTGTAAACTGTTCACCTCGGTCAGATATAATCTCCTTAATATATAACTTCGCCTAGTCCTCGGCTGTGTAGGTAGTTTTGATCGCCAAGAAATGAGCTGATTTGGTCAGTCTGTCAACAATTACCCAAATAGAATCAAACTTACGATAAGATCGACGTAAACCCGTAACAAAATCCATATTAATCATTTCTCATTTTCACATCGGAATCTCAATGTTCTGAGTCAAGCCACCGGGCTTTTGGTGCTCTATTTTTACTTGCTGACAATTAGGACACCGAGCTACAAATTCCGCAATGCTTCTCTTCATGTTGTTCCACCAATAGATACCCTTGAGATCATGATACATCTTAGTAGATCCAGTATGAATGGAATATTGTGAACAATGGACCTCCGTCATAATTCTATCTCATAATCCCACTACATTTGGAACACATAAACGACCTTGGTGCTTGAGAACCCCATGTTCGTCAATCTCAAAGGTTGTGGTCCTCTTCTGTTGAATGCCCTTTCTGATCTTTTTCAAACTGGGGTCTTCTCACTGTCGTTCCTTAACTTTCGATATGAGGGACGACTCTGACATATTCCGAATCACCAAACCACCATCCTCCGAATCCATTAGTCAGACTCCCAAACTAGCTAACTGATGGAGCTCTCTTACTAATTCATTCATTTCGACCTGCACCAATATCGAGCTGACCATCGACTTACGACTGAGCGTATCTACTACAACATTAGCTTTGTCGGGATGGTATAAGATGTCCACATAATAGTCTTTCAATAATTCAATCCACCTCATTTGTCTTAAGTTCAATTTTTTCTACTTAAATATGTATTGCAGACTTTTATGGTTCATGAAAATGTCTACATGAACACCATACAAGTAGTGCCGCCAAATTTTCAGTGCATAGACCACCGTGACCAACTCCAAATCGTGTGTCGGATAGTTTTTCTCATGTTTCCTCAATTGCCTTGAAGCATAGGCGATCACTTTACCATGCTGCATTAGCATGCATCCTAAACCTACTCCCGAGGCATAACAATATGTAACATAGCCTTCTGGACCTTCTAGGAGAGTAAGGACTGGTGCCGATTGTTGACACCCATTTTTGTCCCATCTTTTCTGAATTTGTTTACAATTTTAAATATTTTTTAACACCTCAAAACAATTTTAATCTGTATACATACAAGCGTATATATATATATATATATATATATTATTATTATTCGCATTTTTACTGCCATTTTGCATTTTTTATCATAATCATAGTTTTATCCGAAAATTCTATGTTATTTTATTTTTCGCAAAACGGCATCGCATTTTTTATTTTAAGCATTTTAAACGTTTCGCAATATTATGTTTTATTATTATCACATCGTTATATCTTATTTTTTACATTTTTTTCTTCAATACATTTTTAATATTAAACCCTTTTTATATTTTTAAACCCATCACCCATTCATTTCCCAACCCAAAATAATTTCTACCCAAACTAATTTCACCCAACACCCATTTCGCCCAAGCCCAACCGATCACCCCACTTATCCCCTACCCGCGGCCCAATTCGGTCAGCCCAACAACCTATTTCCCCTTATTTCCCTTTACCCCTCAAACCAAATAATCCTAAATCCTACACACACCCCTTTCTGACCCCATCGCCGCACCTCACCCATGCCCGACCCCACACATCGCCGGTCACCTCACTCCTGCCACCACCAACCCCCGACACTACCAACCCCCTCTGTTATGCAGACACTACCAACCCTTCGACCCATACCCTATCCCCCCAAAATCCGCGACCCATACCCCTAAAATCCTTTCCAAAATCGTTACTTTGTGGCCCCATTTATTTTGAATTCAAGCTCGATTTTAGGGAATCCACCTATAAACCCCCCATTTTTGTTCTCTAGAGGAGGTCGGATTTTTGAGATCCGAATCCACCTATAAAACCCCCATTTTTTGTTCTTCATAAGGAGGTCAGATTTTCTACTCTTGATTTCGCATACCATCTCTTATTTGGGTCCGACAGATTAAATATTTTTGGGTTTGATATCATCTTTTATTTTTCATTATCCTTGACCGAAAAAAATAAAAAAAGAGGAGGTCGGATTTCGTGTTCGAGGAAAAAAATTCTAATTTTCGGGTTCTAAAAGGGGTCAAAAATCCGAGAAAAGAAATCGAAAATAAGACCGAAAACAGGTCCGAAATTGAAAAAAAAAAGGTGAGTTTTGTTCTTAAATTTTGGGGTTAAAATACTTCTATTTTCTTCGTGAACCCTACTCCGAAAATCAGATTTTGTTTGTTGGTCTTCACTATTTTCGGGTTTCGGTTGGGTCAATGTTCCGATCGGGTCGGGTCAACCATGTTCAAGTAAAGTTTTTTTTTAGATTTTGTGTTTTTATATCTTGTTGTTGGCTATCTGAAAATCTAAGAAGAAATCGATTCGGGTTGGAACCTCTGATTCGGGTCGGGTCACTGATTCGGGTCGAGTCGACCCGATTCGAATAAATTTCTAGATTTTTGTGTTTTAATATTTACTTGTTGGGTATCTGAAATTTAGAAAAAAAAATCTATTTAGGTCGAGACCACTGATTCGGGTCGGGTCGACTCGGTTCGAATAAATTTCCAGATTTTGTTTTTACATCTTATTTGTTGGTTATCTGAAAAATCAAAAAAATTGATTTCGATTCTGATCACTGCTTCGGGTTGTATTTCTCGGGTAGGATCGACCCGAAATCCAGGTCGTCTATCCGGGTTTGTTTTTAGCAACGGGTTAGGTCACTGTTTCCTGATTCGGGTCACTGTCCAGAATCCGGGTCGGGTTTTCATAAAAGTTCTGAATCCTGTTTCGGTTCGAAGTTTTCAGAATTCGGGTCAGATATTTTAATTGCTTACTGTTTGTTTACTTTGGCACTTGAACATCCGTTATGCGACTATGTTGTTTATTTTACTGATTTGAACTAATACTACATTTAGGCCAATGAAATTGAATTTGAGGTCGCGTCCCTTCGTATATCATTTCTCTGTTTCAGTTTACTGCTTTGATACTATTTTGCTGATTTGAACAAATACTGCATTTAGGCCAATAAAATTGAATTCGAGGTTGCGTCCTTTCGGAAATCGTTTCTTGGTTTCAATTTGGTGCTTTTGGTTTATTTTACTGATTTGAACAAGTACTACACTTAGGCCGATGAAATTGAATTTGAGGTCGTGTTCCTTCGGGAATTGTCTCTCGGTTTCGGCTTGCTGCTTTGGTATAACTTACTGATTTGTACATGATACTACACAAGCCAATGAAAATATCCATCGATTTTGAGGCCTCCACAGTTGGAAAGACGGAAATAAAACTTCTGGGCAAGGATGAAACTTAAATCTTTTTTATTTCATCCGAGAGATCAACATGTTTAGTAGGCGAGACAACTAAAATGACCAACGAGTTATATGTTCGCAGCCACGACGTGATTGGAATGATCTTTCTTTTTCATCCGAGAGACCAACATGTTTAGTAGGCGAGGCAACTAAAATGACCATTGAGTCATATGTTTGCAGCCACGATGTGATTGGAATGGTCTTTTCAAAATTTAAGTATGAGCCCTCCGTAGTCAAAATATTTAATGTTTTGGATACAGATCCGAAGTTATTTATATTCAACTGTTTCTAACCGTTTGTTCTTGACAGCTTGCAAGGAACAAAGTCAGCGAAGACAAATACTCCTCGGAGATTATTTATTTTGTTGTTGTTTTTACTTTCTTTAATTCAACTTTATCTCGTTCTGTATTGTAATATTATTTATTGTACTTGTTAAATTACTGAAATGCTTAGAATATGTAGACTAGGAATTAATTAATAGGGTTGTCTAAAACTGAAAACTCGTCGCTAGCTTATTTACTTGTAGGCTCGGTTAATTCAAACATAGAAATCCTCCGCTAGTTTATTTATTTTTAGGCTCGTCATGCATATTTAAAATTTTCAAAAACAACTTTGATCATCTTCTATTCACTTTATTAATCATACAAATAAGTTTATCTTTTTTCAATTTGCAACTCAATGATTTCCAAAAAATTACTTTTTTGGCATTATAAATAATTCGTTTTTCTCCTTACTATTAATTGTTACAAATGCATATTTTTTCAACTTTACATGTATTTTTCTTTAATATCATACAAATGCATACTTGTACAAAATGCATCCTTTACTAAACAACATCATTTTAAGTTTATATTTTAAAACATGCATTTTACTTAGTACAATAATTAACCTGAGTTTGACCGGATAACTGCAAGTTAACGGATCTTAAAGGATGCCTAACCCCTTCCCTTTAGGATAATAAAGAACTCTTACTTAGAATCTCATTAGTTTCGCAGACCATAAAATCTGAGTTAATTTGCAGTATTTAGTTAACATTTAGGTGCCCTAATTCACCGTAGAATAATTAGGTGGCGACTCCTTAATCCAATACCCAGGAATCACAAATATGTTGTACTTCGCTTTGACCCATGGTTAAAAACAGGCGCGGCAGCATGACGACTCCACTGGGGACACTTCAGGTTTTTAACCATAGCAAATCCAGGTTAATTATTATTGTGCTTTACTTTCTGCTCATTATTTGATTTAATGCTTTGATATGTTTCATTTGTGAAATTTTGCATACATAATTGCTTTAATTGCTATATTTTCTTACTGCTTTCCTTAAATTGGCATTCCGTTCATATTTCTTCCACTTCAGAAAATTGACACTATCACACATACACGCGAGGTGTGTTTTGCGCACCCGCAAAATTTCTTTCAAATTACCCAATTTTAGGAGAGTTGGCGTATGCGCGGAGCGTCCGGACCATCTGATGGCCGCATAGCTTTCTCACTCGAGTAGTCCGCTCAGGAACCTTGAGTCTAGTCAGCCAAATCTTAGAAAATTTAGGTTAGAGCTATACCACCCTTTAAGTCATGCATGCATATACCTTAGGTGAGTCGATCCTTGGCATCGTCTCCACAATTAAGAAATCCACCAAATTTTCGACGGGTCTCGTAACCCAACGACCAATCAGCATATTATGTGTAGCATGATAATGATAGACAAATCCAAGCCTAATCAAGACATGCCAAAATTGGAAAATGTACATTCATTTTTGTCTCATTTCCAACAAAAGCATTGCAGTTTAACAGCCTGGATCAATCTGTCGTAATCTCGCATATCTGGCGTTTAGGCCCACCTCTGGCATAAGAGAGGCCCCATGCATATTCGGACATGCATTTAATTTCCATACAATTTGTTTGCTATTTTCTTATGCTTTTCACTCTATGTATATTATTTGAAGCAATAATTACTCGCCTTATACTAACTTGGTTTCTTCATTTTTCAAATGATTTATTTTGCCTACATTGTTTTTCCCAAAGGTTGATTTGCGTTGACTAAAACTGGCGGAACATCCCTACTTCACGAGATCAAAGACACGATCATTCAGCAAAATGACTGATTCAGGTGCATCAGAACAGACTGGCCTGGGACTTATCGCTCTTCCTAGAGATGAATCAGAAGCTTCAGAAAGGGGAGATACTACCGTCCAGGAAGAAGCAAAATGCAATGTGATTCTTGATGATTACGCAAGAGACTCAACCATTTGAGATGCAGAGCAAGGAGATGTTTTGGGAAAATTGGACTTGTGCCCCGGCCTTGTTTCTCCCGAAAACTAGTTAATTGCATTAATATTTAATGAAACAATGCGATTCAGATTGAGGCCAGAATCACGTCTATGCATTTAATGTGTTTTGCCTCCACCTTTTGAAAGCTCAAAATGACAAACCCGCATTGCTTTTTCTATTTTAAAATATGTTTTGTTTAATAATTTTCTTTTCTCTTTCATCATGCAAACTAATAAATTTGTCGATAATATGTGATATATGATGAAACAAGCAAACAAAGTCCCAAACAACGAACAAGACTTCGAAGAATATGAGGAAGACTCACAACCGGAAGAATTGGGGTATGTTTTAGAATAAGCCAAAGCCAGATTTGGATGAAACATCAAGATGGTTGATAATTACAAGCATTGGCATAAACATTTGCCCTTTGCACTTTCGGGCTATCGCACTACAATCAGGACTTCTACTGGGGCAACGCTTTTGAAGCCAAGTGGATACAGAATCATGCACAAAGAGGTTGATTGATGAAAAGCATATGAACACAGTTTGTCCAAGGCAACTTTATCAGAATAGAATGACCAAAGCTTTCAAACAAGAAAATAAAGCCAAGGATTTTCGAACCGGGGCAGATGTTGTATGGCCAAAAGCTATCAATGCAGATGCAGTGAAGAGATAATATCTAGGATTTGTTATTTTCTATTAATACATTTTCTATGTTGTAAAAGTTGCGCTCCCTCGGCGAGATACGCATAGAACACACATAGGGTTTCGTCTCTTTAGAACACAAATTTCCCCAAAATCTCTTTTTGCACATGAACTACGTTATGACCTGATTCCCTCGGCGGGATACGTAGGCGGCCACATCGGCTTCGGTCCCATTTTTAGAAAACCCTTAAAAATTCCTTTCGCCGCATGAACTACGTTATGACCTGATTCCCTCGGCGGGATACGTAGGCGGCAACATTGGCTTCGGTCCCAATTTTTGGAAAACTTCACAATCCTTTTGTTTGCATGAACTACATTATGACATGATTCCCTCGGCGGAATACGTAGGCGGCCTTTATCGGCTTCGGTCACACCGTTTAAAATTTCCCCTCTTATTTTGTATATAGCACTACACTCATCTGATCACCTCGGTAGGTCAGGAAAGTAACTCACACAAGACTCGGTTGTCCATTCGAAAGTTCATCATCCTCACATATCGGAAACTGGGGCAAAATTTTAAGGGTTCACTGCAAGAAGACGCCGATAGACATGGAAAAGTGTCGGCCAACTAAGTCTTTAGCCAGAAGGATTTTGGATAAGATGTTTGCTTTGTTTCACCGCATGTCACTGCTCGACATACATTTACATATATGCATACTTTCTTATAAGCAAATGGTTTTCAACAAAATTTCTTTTATTTTCATTAGAGTTCGACAGAAATTTTTATTGATATGCATACTTTCTTATGAGCAAATTATTTTCAACAACATTTCTTTTATTTTCATTAGAGTTCAATAGAATTTTTATTAATATGCATATTTTCTTATAAACAAATTATTTTCAACAAATATTTTCATTAATGGCTAGCCAAGACTGGGAACCAAATGGGGCTACAAGTCTGAACCAACAGGACATGCAAATATCAAGAGCCAAAGCTACAAAGTCAACGCGAATCAACCGCCCCACCCCCAAACTCAAAAATTTTCTTTAAGTACATGTTCTTCAGGTTGAAAAAGTAGGGAAGCCACATCACTTATGATCAAGTTCACAAAGAATTTCTGCATCACAGCTCACTACAAAGATCACACCCCTGTCTTGCATCTATACAAAGACAACATCTCGACCTACATGGTCCCGACTATTATGTCTGCACAAAGATGTTATTTCGAATCACAGGGAACGGCAAAATAGCAAACCGACGGCAAAGACGTCGCATCACATTTTCGTCAATGCAAAGATGACATTTCAATTCACAGTCCACATGAGTTTGAATCGACAGAAGATTCAGTACAACGTGGAACCATATTATAGCAAACTGACAGCAATGACGTCATTTACATCAAACAACGACAATGACATCACATTTTTGTCTGTGCAAGGGCGACATTTCAATTCACAATCCACATGAGTTTGAATCGGCAGAAGATTTAGCACAACGTGGAGCTATCTTTTACAGCATTACAACGACGTCTTCAGCACAACAGTTATCATTTACAGTATTAAAACGACGTCAACATTATTACAACAACGTCTTCAGCACAACAACTATCTTTTACAGCATTACAACGACGTCAACAACATTACAACGACATCTTCAGCTCAACAACTATCTTTCACAACATTACAACGACGTCTTCAATTCAATAACTATCTTTTACAGCAAAACAGCATTACAACAACGTCCTCGATTTGACGGCAGCACAACAATTGTCTTTTACAGCATTACAACGACGTCAACAACATTACAACGATGTCTTCAGCGCAACATCTATCTTTTACAGCAAACAACGTTACAACAACGTCATCGACGTTACGGCAATACAACAACTATCTTTTATAGCAAAATAATATTACAACGACGTCAATAGCATTACAACGACATCTTCAGCGTAACAATTATCTCTTACAGCAAACAGCATTACAACAACGTCATCGACATTATGGCAGCATAACAACTATATTTTACAATATTACAACGACGTTAACAGCATTACAACGACGTCTTCAGCTCAACAACTATCTATTACAGCATTACAACAACGTCAACAGCATTACAATGACGTCTTCAACGCAACAACTATCTCTTACAGCAAACAACATTACAACAATGTCATCGACGTTATGACGGCACAACAACTATCTTTTACAGCATTACAACGACATCAACAATATTACAATGATGTCATCAGCATTATCATCACAATGACATCACCAGTATTATGTCAGCACAACAGCTATATCTTACAGCAGACCGCATTACAACAACGTCATCAGCATTATGTCTACGCAACACGACTACATGACGACGTCTTCGACACAATACGTCCATATAACGATGTCATCAACAACATTACATCGATACAACGATGACATCAGCATTACATTCTTCCAACAACGTCATCAACATTGCATCTACATAACACATCTACACAATGACGTCTTCAACACAGCACGTTCATACAATGACGTCATGAACAACATTACCATAACGACATCAACATTATGTCCTTACAACAACGTCATCGCATTACGTTTGTTCAAAGGCATCATTTAGACTCACAGGGTACATTTTTATGTACTCATTCTCTGCTATTTTTGTCTTAGCAATTATGCACTAATTTTATCTTAAGCTTTAGTCTGCAGGGAGCGTTAATTTGCAGGAGCTTCAACAAGAGACTAATTCTTGCAGCAAACCGAGGCAATTTCAGTCAGCATCCTACTGCGAACATCGTTCCACTCATTCCCCAATAATTTTGCCACATCTACAACCAGTGTCATCATATCTTGACACTGGAAATGTTTTTTGAATTCGCACCAACTCTTGCAATTTCTTCTTCCTCGGGATTCTGTCTTTACCCTGCATCCCTACTCCTCGTTCAAAGCCCGAGGGTCAGGACAAAATTGGCTACTCAGTCAACTTCTTTGTCCGAAAACTCTTTCATCATCTCCGGCTAAAGAGGGGCATCTGTTGACACCCATTTTTGTCCCATCTTTTCTGAATTTGTTTACAATTTTAATATTTTTTAACACCTCAAAACAATTTTAATCTATATACATACAGGCGTATATATATATATATATATTATTCTCAATATTATTATTATTATTCACAGTTTTTACTGCCATTTTGCATTTTTATCATAATCATAGTTTTATCCGAAAATTCTATGTTATTTTATTTTTCGCAAAACGGCATCTCATTTTTCATTTTAAGCATTTTAAACGTTTCGCAAATATTATGTTTTATTATTATCACATCATTATATCTTATTTTTTACATTTTTTTCTTCAATGCATTTTTAATATTAAACCCCTTTTATATTTTTAAACCCATCACCCATTCATTTCCCAACCCAAAACAATTTCTACTCAAACTAATTTCACCCAAAACTCATTTCTCCCAAGCCCAACCGATCACCCCACTTATCCCCTACCTGCGGCCCAATTCGGTCGGCCCAACAACCCATTTCCCCTTATTTTCCTTTACCCCTCAAACCAAATAACCCTAAATCCTACACACCCCTTTCGGACCCCATCGCCACACCTCACCCATGCCCCGACCCCACACATTGCCGGTCACCTCACCCCTGCCACCACCAACCCGTGACACTACCAACCTCCCTCTGTTACGCCGACACCACCAACCCTTCGACCCATACCCTATCCCCCCAAAATCTGCGACCCATACCCCTAAAATCCGTTCCAAAATTGTTACTTTGTGGCCCCCTTTATTTTGAATTCAAACTCGATTTTAGGGGGGAATCCACCTATAAAACCCCCCAATTTTTGTTCTTTAGAGGAGGTCGGATTTTTTGAGGTCCAAATTCACCTATAAAACCCTCATTTTTTGTTCCTCATAAGGAGGTCAGATTTTCTACTCTTGATTTTGCATACCATCTCTTATTTGGGTCCGACGGATTAAATAATTTTGGGTTTGATATCATCTTTTATTTTTCATTATCCTTGACCGAAAAAGCAAAAAAAAAAAGAGAGAGAAGGTCGGATTTCGGGTTCGAGGAGAAAAATTCTAATTTTCGGGTTCTAAAAGGGGTCAAAAATCCGAGAAAATAAATCGAAAATAAGGCCGAAAATAGGTCCGAAATTGGAAAGAAAATGATGAGTTTTGTTCTTAAATTTTGGGGTTAAAATACTTCTATTTTCTTCGTGAACCCTACTCCAAAAATCTGCTTTTGTTTGTTGTTCTTCACTGTTTTCGGGTTTCGGTTGGGTCATTGTTCCGATCGGGTCGGGTCAACCATGTTCAAGTAATGTTTTTTTTTTCAGATTTTGTGTTTTTATATCTTGTTGTTGGCTATCTGAAATCTGAGAAGAAATCGATTCGGGTTGGAACCTCTGATTCGGGTCGGGTCGACCCGATTCGAATAAATTTCTAGATTTTTGTGATTTAATATTTACTTGTTGGTTATCTCAAATTTGGAAAAAAATCTATTTAGGTCGGGACCACTTATTCGGGTCGGGTCGACCCGGTTCGAATAAATTTCCAAATTTTGATTTTTACATCTTATTTGTTGGTTATCTGATAATCAAAAAATTTGATTCCGATTCCGGTCACTGCTTCGGGTTGCATTTCTTGGGTCGGATCGACCCGAAATACGGGTCGTCTATCCGAGTTTGGTTTTAGCACCGTGGCAGGTCACTGTTTCCTGATTCGAGTCACTGTTCAGAATTCGTGTCGGGTTTTCATAAATGTTCTGAATCCTGTTTCGGTTCAAAAATTTCAGAATTCGGGTCGGATATTTTAATTGCTTACTGTTCGTTTACTTTGGCATTTGAACATCCGTTATGCGGCTATGTTGTTTATTTTACTGGTTTGAACTAATACTGCATTTAAGCCAATGAAATTGAATTCGAGGTCGCGTCCCTTCGGATATCGTTTCTCTGTTTCAATTTACTGCTTTGATACTATTTTGCTGATTTGAACAAATACTGCATTTAGACCAATGAAATTGAATTCGAGGCCGCGTCCTTTCGGAAATCGTTTCTCGGTTTCAGTTTGATGCTTTTGGTTTATTTTACTGATTTGAACAAGTACTACACTTAGGCCGATGAAATTGAATTTGAGGTTGTGTCCCTTCGAGAGATCAACATATTTAGTAGGCGAGGCAACTAAAATGACCAACGAGTTATATGTTCGCAGCCACGACGAGATTGTAATGATCTTTCTTTTTCATCCGAGAGACCAACATGTTTAGTAGGCGAGACAACTAAAATGACCACTGAGTCATATGTTTGCAGCCACGACGTGATTGGAATGGTCTTTTCAAAATTTAAGTCTGAGCCCTCCGTAATCAAAACATTTACTGTTTTGGATACGGATCCGAAGTTATTTATATTCAATTGTTTCTAACCGTTTGTTCTTGACAGCTTGCAAGGAACAAAGTCAGCGAAGGCAAATACTCCTCGGAGATTATTTATTTTGTTATTGTTTTTACTTTCTTTAATTCAACTTTATCTCGTTTTGTATTGTAATATTATTTATTGTATTTGTTAAATTACTGAAATGCTTAGAATATGTAGACTTAGAATTAATTAATAGGGTTGTCTAAAACTGGAAACCCGTCGCTAGCTTATTTACTTGTAAGCTCGGTTAATTCAAACATAGAAATCTTCCGCTAGTTTATTTATTTTTAGGCTCATCATTCATATTTAAAATTTTCAAAACCAACTTTGATCATCTTCTATTCACTTTATTAATCATACAAATAAGTTTATCTTTTTTCAATTTGCAACTCAATGATTTCCAAAAAAATTACTTCTTCGGCATTATAAATAATTCATTTTTCTCCTTACTATTAATTGTTACAAATGCATATTTTTTCATCTTTACATGTATTTTCTTTAATAACATACAAATGCATCCTTTACTAAACAACATCATTTTAAGTTTATATTTTAAAACATGCATTTTACTTAGTACAATAATTAACCTGAGTTTGACCGGATAACTGCAAGTTAACGGATCTTAAAGGATGCCTAACCCCTTCCCTTTAGGATAATAAAGAACTCTTACTTAGAATCTCATTAGTTTCGCAGACCATAAAATCAGAGTTAATTTGCAGTATTTAGTTAACATTTAGGTGCCCTAATTCACCGTAGAATAATTAGTTGGTGACTCCTTAATCCAATACCCAGGAATCACCAATATGTTGTACTCCGCTTTGACCCATGGTTAAAAACGAGCGCGACACCGATGTTAGTTTGTCTATCAACTCTTGGAAGCTCTGCTTCCGAGTAAGAGTAAACCAGATTATCATCTATAAATACTATCACAAATGCATCCAGAAATGGGCGAAACACCCTGTTCTTATGATCCATAAATGTTGTCGACGCGTTTGTGAGTCCAAATGACATTACTAAGAACTCGAAGTGCCCATACCTTATTCTGAAAGCCATTTTCGGAATGTCCTTCCCTTTGACCCTTAGCTAATGGTACCCCGACCTTAGGTCGATCTTTGAGAAATATTTTACACCTTGTAACTGATCAAACAAATCATCAATTCTGGGAAGAGGGTACTTGTTCTTGATAGTGACTTTATTCATCTGCCGATAGTCAATACCCATCCGTAATGAGCCATCTTTCTTTCGTACAAACAATACCGGCTCACCCCAAAGGGATATGCTGGGCCTAATAAAGCCTTTCTCAAGCAGATATTTTAATTGTTCATTTAATTCTTTCAATTCAGCTGGATTCATTCTATAAGGAGGAATAGATATCAGCTGAGTGTCCGGCAACACGTATATACCAAACTCAATACCTTTTTCAGGAGGAAGGCCTGGAAGTTCGTATGGAAATACATCAAGAAACTCATTAACCACTGAAATTAATGGAGAAGTATGTGGTTCGGCATCGACATACCTAGCCCGAACAAGATGGTATATACAACCTTCGGAAATCATCTTCCTTGCCTTAAGGTATGAAATAAATCTACCTTTTGGCGTCGACGTATTACCCTTCCATTCAAGGACTGGCTCGCCTGGGAACTAGAATCTAACAATCTTTGTTCGGCAATCAACATTAACGTATCATGATGCCAGCCAATCCATGCCCATAATAACATCAAAATCAACCATTTCTAGTTCTACCAAATCTGCTAAGGTCTGATGGCTACAAATTAATACTACACAATTCTGATAGACCCGTCTAGTAACTACCGACTCACCAACTGGTGTAGATACCGCAAATAGATCTCTTATCAACTCAGGCTCTATGCCAAATTTATAGGCAATAAAATAGGTGATATATGATAGATTGGAACCTGGATCTAACAACGCATACATATTATGTGAAAAGACTGATAATATACCTGTAATAACATCAGGTGAAGACTCCTGATCCTGTCGTCCTATCAATGCGTAAGTGCGGTTATGGCCACCACCGAAGTTAGTTGCTCCACCCCTACCTTTTGTAGCGCCCTATTTTCGACCCTGCTCGGGTCAAAGCGGAGCACAGACGTATGGGGTGATTCCTGGGTAAAGGATTGAGGAGTCGCCACCTAATTATTTTTTACGGTGAATTAGGACACCTAAATATTAAACTAAGTGCTGCAATGTAAACTCCAATTTTAAGGTCTGCAAAACTAGTGAGATTCTAGGTAAGGGTTCTTTATTATCCTAAAGGGAAGGGGTTAGGCATCCTTTAAGATCCGCTAACTTGCGGTTATCCGGTCAAACTCAGGTTAATTATTGCTAGGAAAATGCGTGTTTGAAATATAATAGATTAAAAGATGTTTGCAAATAATTAATAAATGATGCATTTTATACAAGTACGTATTCAGATGACATAAAAAGAAAGATACATGTAAAGTTTTAAAAAATATGCATTTTGTGACAATAAATTATTTATACTATCAAAGAAGTAAAATTTTGAGAATCATTGAATTGTAAATTGACAAAAGATAAACTTATTCGGAATGATTAATAAAGCGAATAAAAGATGACAAAAATTGTTTTGAAAATCTTGAATACGGCGTGGCGAGACCAAAATAAATAAACTAGCGAGGGATTTCTAAGTTTGAAACTAACCTATGAATTAATCCTAAGTTTGCCTATTCTAAGCATTTCAATAGTTACGTAAGTGCGATAAATAATATTACAATACAAAGCGGGATAAAAGCTGAATTAAAGAAAGAAATAAAATAAATAAACTCCGAGGAATAATTCGTCGATTATTTACTTTAATCCACATATCAAAAACAAGCGGTTAGAAGCAGTTAAATACAAATAACTCCATATCCGCATTCAAAGCGATTGTATGTTTTGATCACGGAGAAACTCGAACTTAAATTTTGAAAAGAACATTCCAATCACGTCGTGGCTGCAAACATATGACTTATGTGATTTATTTTGATTGTCTCGCCTACTAAGCGTGTTGGTCTCTCGGGTGAAATAGAAAAGATCACTATAATCACGTCGTACTGCGAATATATAACTTGTTGGTTATTTTAGTCACCTCGCCTACTAAACATGTTGATCTTGAAAAAGGTTTAAGCCTCATCATTGCCCGAAGTTATATTTCCGTCTTTGCATTGTGTAGGCCTCAAAATCGATGGATATTTTTCATCGGCGGTGTAGTATCGTGTTCAAATCGGCAAAATTAAATTGGAAACGATGGCGGCGGTAGTAAGCAAAAAGCAGCGAGGCGATGGCGATGGCGAAAAAGAAGCAGAGGCAATTTTCGAAAAAGGCGCGATGTTTAGTTTAAAAGCGATAAGACGATAAAGCGATAAATATCCGTTGCATGGATGTTTAAAGCGACAAGCGAAAGCAGAGAAACAAAAATAAAAATGCGGCCTCGAATTCAATTTCATCGGCCTAAATGCGGTATTTAGAAAGCGATAAAATAACACGGAAAGCAATCGATGAAACTATCAAAGCAAGAAAGCGAAATAGGGCAACCGAAGCAGAGAATTGATCTTTGGAGCGAAGCGAAAAAGTCGCGGCCTCGATTTCAATTTCATCGGCCTAAGTGCGATATTAATAAAAGCGATAAAAGCGATTGCCAAGAAGCGAGCGGCGTGGCGGTTTAAAATATCCGACCGAGTTACGAAATTGCGGAAATATTCAAATCGGGTCGCTCAGGCGGTCGATGACGACCGGATCGATGATCCGAACTTCGAATCGATTTGACGCAAATTCGGATAAATAATAACAAGAATCACGAATGCAAGAAGTGCGGAAATATCCAAATCGGGTCGACCGACCGGATCGATGTTGACCGGATCGGTGTTTCAACCGGATCGATTTCAACACCCAATTCGGATAACCAATAACAAGAATATGAAATGCAAGAATTACGAAAATGTTATCAGCAAGGTCGACCGACCGGATCATTGTTCAACCAGGAATCAAATAAATTCATCAATTTGGATAACCAATAATAATAACAGCAACAATGCAAGAAAATTGAAAATTCAAATTGAGGCGACCCGACCCGAATTGGAGTTTCAACCCGGAATCAAATAATTTCATCAATTTCAGATAACCATGATAACAACAGAAGCAATGTAAGAAAATTGGGAAAATCTAAGCCAAGATTCGGACCAGGCGGTCGATGTTTGACCCGACGTGAATCGTGTGTTCAACCCGAAGTCAAATAATTTCATCAATTTCAGATAACCAATGATAACAAACAGCAACAATGCAAGAAATTTGGAAATTTAAATCGGGTCGACCCGACCCGGGTCAGTAACCCGACCCGAAAATCAGTGATCCAAATCAAATCTTAACACCAAATTCAGATAACCAACATACATAAATATGAAATGCAAGAATTCTGAAAATGTTATCCGGCAAGATTCGACCGGGTGGTCGACCGACCAAATCAGTGAAGAAAAATCAGAGAATCAAAGGGGATGACAAACCTTTTCGGACTTGATTCTTGAACAACAAAGAAGCAAAAATGCTTTAAACTCAAGAACACAACAAAGTATTTTATGTATATTCCGAAAATCCTTCCAAAATCTATGTTTTCTTCTCCGAAAATCCCCCTTTTTTCGTCCTCCCTAAAATGAAGAACAACATGGGGTATTTATAGGTGGATTCCCCCCCAAGAATCGAGTTTGAAATTCGAATTAAAGGTGAAGATTTCTGATTTTTGGAAGCGGATTTTAGGGGTATGGGCGTGGGCGAAGTGACGGGAGGGGTGTGGTGGTGTCAGGGTTGGTGGCAGGGAGTGGGTGGTGGCAGGGGGCGAGGTGACCGGTCGGATGGGGGGTATGGGGGCAGCGGTGAAGGGTTTTTGATTTGGGGTTTTGAGAGATTTTTTTGTTTTTAGGTTAAAGGGGTTTAAATGGGGAAGATGGTGATGGGCAGCGGGTTTGGAGTCGGGTGAGTGGGCCAGCGGGATTGGGTTTAATTGTTTTGGGGAGTTGGGCTGTGTTGGGTTGGGTTTAAAAGGGGAAATATTTGTGGGTTATGTTTTGGGTCATTTGCGGATCTGGGCCGAAAATAAGAATTAATTTGGAGATGGACTTTGGAGGTTGGATAGAATATTTTGGGTAGAAATTAGTTTTGGGTTAGAAAATAAAAATGGGTTATGGATTTAAAAATATATAAGAGGGTTTAATATTTAAAAAAAATATGTGTTTATATATATATATATATGTATATATATTTTTTTGTTTTGTAAAAGATGTGAATTATTTAAAATAACGTAACGATGTGAAAAAATAAAATATTTGCGAAATGTTTATTGCTTAATAAAAGGAAAATGCGATGCAATTTTTATGAGAAATAAAATATCATAGAATTTTGGATAAAACTTATGATTGTGATAAAAAATGCAAATGACAAGTAAAAATGCGAATAATAATAATAATAAGAGAATAATATGCATATATATATATATTTTAAAATTGTTTTAAAAGTGTCAAAAATGTTAAAAATTACGAATAAAATCATAAAAGATGGGACAAAATTGGGTGTCAACAGATGCCCCTCTTTGGGCGGAGCGATGAAAGAGTTTTCGGCCAAAGAAGTTATTGAGTAGCCAATTTTGTCCAGATCATCAGACTTGCATAGAATTCCTGGGGAAGTGAAGTTGCAAAAAAAATGGTGCACATTCAAGCAGCAATGCCCCAAAGGTCGACTTAGGATGACCTTTGGTCGCAGATCTGAGAAACTATTGGAAAAGAGCGGATCGGCGTTAGTAGGTCGCTGACCAATTTGCCTCGGTTCGCCGTAAGAGATAGTCCCACGCTGTGATGAAGTTCCTGCAAATTAAAAACTCCTGCAAACTAAAGCTTAAGATATAATTAGTGTATAACTGCTGAGAAAAAATTGTAGAAAAAATAACTTAAAATTCCCTTGTTATAAGGTGGGCGCTGGTGAAATTAAAATTCCCTTGTTATAAGGTGGGCGCCTGCCTGAAATTAAAATACCGTCATTATAAGGTGGGAGCCTGAAATGACGTCGTTGGATCGACGTGTTGTGTTGAAGACGTCGTTGTAATGTTGTTGCCGTCGATATTGTATAGACTTTCTTTGATGTCGTCGTTGTATAGGCGTTGATGATGTCGTCGTTGTATAGACTTTCTTTGATGTCGTTGTTGTTGTAAAAATAGTTGTCGTCTTTGCCGTAACGTCGTGGGCGTTGTTGTAATCTTTGTTGAAGATAGTTGATGTCTTTGCGATTCGTCAATGGCGTTGTTGTAATCTTTGTAAAGATAGTCTGCTGCGTTGAGGGCGTCATTGTAATGTTGTTGGCGTCGTTGCAATCTTTGTAAAGATACTTGTTGTGTTGTTATAGCTTGTCGATGGCGTTGTTGTAATCTTTGTTGAAGATAGTTGATATCTTTGCGATTCACGTCAATGGCGTTGTTGTAATCTTTGTAAAGATAGGCTGCTGCGTTGAGGGCGTCATTGTAATCTTTGTTGGCGTCGTTGCAATCTTGTAAAAGATATTTGTTGTCTTTGTTATACGTCGATGGCGTTGTTGTAATGATGTTTGCTATTGCGGATAGTTTGTTGTCTTTGAGGCGTCGTTGTAATCTTTGTTGAAGATAGTTGATGTCTTTGCGATGCGTCAATGACGTTGTTGTAATGCCGTAAAGATAGGCTGCTGCGTTGAAGAGCGTCATTGTAATCTTTGTTGGCGTCGTTGAGATCACGGTAAAGATATTTGTTGTGTTGTTGTAAAAGATAGTTCTTTCTTGAAGGCGTCATTGTAATCTTTGTTGGCGTCGTTGAGATGTGGTAAAGATAGTTCTTTGCATTGCCGTAAAGATAGTTGATCGTTTGAAGGCGTCATTTGGCGTCGTCGAGATCTGATAAAGATAATTATCGTCTTTGCGTTCTTTGTAAAGATAGGCTGCTGCGTTGAAGAAGTCATTGTAATCTTTGTTGGCGTCGTTGAGATGCGGTACAAGATATTTGCTTTGCATTGCCGTAAAAGATATTCTTTGCTTGGCGAAGCGTCATTGTAGTCTTGTTGGCGTCGTTGGGATCTGATAAAGATAATTGTTGTCTTTGCCATAACGTCGATGGCGTTTTTGAAATGTTGTCTGTTGTAAGAGATGTAAAGTAGCGTCCTTGCCGTCGATTTCTTTGTAATAGGGTTCCACGTTGTCTTTGAATCTTACGCCGATCAAACTCATGTGAATTGAAATGTCGTCCTGGCACGGCGAAAATGTGATCTGACGTCTTTGCCGTCGGGTTTGCCTTGTTGTGGTTCTTTGTGATCCGAAATAACATCTTTGTGCGGACATAATAGTCGGGACCACAGCAGGTCAAGATGATGTCTTCGTATAAATCTGCGAACAAGAACGTAATCCTTGTAGTGAGTTGTAGTGCGAAATTCTTTGGGAATTGATCATAACTGATGTGGCTTCCCTGCTTTTTCAACCTGAAGAACCTGTACTCAAAGAAAATTTGTGAGTTTGGGGAGGGGCGGTTGATTCGCGTTGACTTGATAGCTTTGGCTCTTGATAGCTGCATGTCCTGCTGATTTGGACCTGTAACCCCTGTCTGGTTCCCAGTCCTGGCTAACCATTAATGAAAACATTTGTTGAAAATAATTTATTTATAAGAAAGTATGCTTATCATTAAAAAGTTCTTGTCGAACTCTAATGAGAATATTTGTTGAAAATAATTTGCTTATAAGAAAGTATGCATGTTAAAAAAAATCTTGTCAAACTCTAAAAAATAAATTGCTTATAAGAAAGTATGCATATATGTAAATGTCTGTCGAGTAGTGACATGCGGTGAAACAAAGCAAACGTCTTATCCAAAATCCTCTTATGGCTGAAGACTTAGTTTGCCGATGATTTTCCATGTTTATCGGCGTCCTCTAGCAGTGATCCCTTAAAAAATGCCCCAGTTTTTGATATGTGAGAATGACGATCTTTTGAACGGACAACCGAGTCTTGTGTAGATTGCTTGTCTGTCCTATCAGGGCGATCAGATGGGTGCATTTTTTTCATATGTTAGATAAAGGAGAAAATATTTCCTAATGGTGGGACCGAAGCCGATTTAGGCCGCCTACGTATCCCCATGAGGGAATCAGGTCATGACGTAGTTCATTACAAGTAAAGAGGGTTGTAAGGTTTTTCTAAAGATGGGACCGGCGATGTGGCCGCCCTCGTATCCCGCCGAGGAATCGAGGTCATGGCGTAGTTCAGGTTACAAAGAAAAGAGATTGGGAAATTTGTGATCTAAAGAAACGGAACCTACATGGGTTCCTTTGCGTATCCGCTTTGGGAGCGCAATTTTTACAACATAAGAAATGCATTACATAGAGAATAACTAATCTTAGATATGGTATCTCTTCATGCATCTGCATTGATGGTTTTTGGCCATTCTATTACGATAAAGTTGCCCACAGGACAAGCTGCGTCCATCTGCTTTCATCAATCAGTCTCTTAGTAAATGATTACGTATTCACTTGGTTGCGAAAAGAAATAGCATTGCCCGGTAGAAATCCTGATCGTAATGTGGTAGCCCAAGAGTACCAATGGCAAGCGTCAGGTGCCAATGCTTTTAACTATCAACCATCTTGATGTTTCATCCAAATCTGGCTTTGACTTATTCCAAAAACGCCTCAATTCTTAGGTTGTGTTTCTCCCTTATATTCTCGGAGGCCTTGCTTGTTGTTTGAGACTTTGTTTGCTTGTTTCATTATATGTCACATATTGCCGACAAATTAGTTTGCATGATGAAAAAAGAAAAGAAAATTATTTAACAAAACATATTTTAAAAATAGCAAAAGCAATGCAGATTTGTCATTTTAAGCTTTCAAAAGGTAGAGGCAAAACACATTAAATGCATATATGTGATTCAGGCCTCAATCTGAATCGCATTGTTCATTAAGTACTAATACAATTTGAATAGGCATGATTGGGAAATAACAGATGGGGTACTCCGCCAGTTTTAGTCAACACGAATCAACTTTTGGGGAAATAAATAAGGCAAAATGAATCTCCTGAAAAATGAAGAAAACCAAATTAGTATAAGGTGAGTAATTATTGATTCAAATAATATACACATAGTGGAAAACAGTAGAAAATAACAAACTGATTGTAAGACAATTAAATGCGCATCCTAATATGCATGGGGCCTCCCTTATGCCGGAGGTGGGCCTAAACGCCAGATATGCGGGATTACGACAGATTTGATCCAAGTCGCTAAACGCAATGCTTTGTCGGAAATGAGACAAAATGAATGTACATTTTCCAATTTCAGCATGTCATGATTAGTCTTGGATTAGTCTATCCTTATCACGCTACACATAATATGATGATTGGTCGTTGGGTTGTGAGACCGTAGACATCTTTGGCGGATTTCTTAATTGTGGAGTCGATACCAAGGATCGACCCACCTAAGGTGTATGTATGTATGACTTAAAATAAAGGGTGGTATAGCTCTATCTTAAATCTTCTAAGATTTGGTGACTAGACACAAGGTTCCCCGGCGGACTACTCGAGTGAGAAGGCTACGCGACCACCGGATGGTCCGGTCACTCAGCATCGCCAACTCTCCTAAAATTTGGTAGATTGAAAGAAATTTGCGGGTGCGCAAAACACACCTCGCGTGTAGTGTGTGATAGTGTCAATTTTCCAGAGTGGAAGAAATATGAGCGAAATGCCAATTTAAGATAAGCAGTAAAAATATGAAATTTAAAGCAGTTATGCATGCAAAAATTTTTACAAAGGAAATAAATCAAAGCATACATTAAACAAAGAGTGAAAGTAAAGCACAATTATAATTAACCTGAATTTTGCTATGGTTAAGAACCTGAAAGTCCCCAGCGGAGTCGCCATGCTGTCGCGCCCTATTTTGACCTCGCTCGGGTCAAAGCGGGCCTTGGGCGTGTCGAGGTGATTCTGGGTAAAGGATTGAGGAGTCGCCACCTAATTATTTTTTACGGTGAATTAGGACACCTAAATATTAAACTAAGTCTTTGCAATGGAAACTCCAATTTTAAGGTCTGCGAAACTAGTGAGATTCTAGGTAAGGGTTCTTTATTATCCTAAAGGGAAGGGGTTAGGCATCCTTTAAGATCCGCTAACTTGCGGTTATCCGGTCAAACTCAGGTTAATTATTGCTAGGAAAATGCGTGTTTGAAATATAATAGATTAAAAGATGTTTGCAAATAATTAATAAATGATGCATTTTATACAAGTACGTATTCAGATGACATAAAAAGAAAGATACATGTAAAGTTTTAAAAAATATGCATTTTGTGACAATAAATTATTTATACTATCAAAGAAGTAAAATTTTGGGAATCATTGAATTGTAAATTGACAAAAGATAAACTTATTCGGAATTATTAATAAAGCGAATAAAAGATGACAAAAGTTGTTTTGAAAATCTTGAATACGCGTGACGAGCCTAAAATAAATAAACTAGCGAGGGATTTCTAAGTTTGAAACTAACCTATGAATTAATCCTAAGTTTGCCTATTCTAAGCATTTCAATAGTTACGTAAGTGCGATAAATAATATTACAATACAAAGCGGGATAAAAGCTGAATTAAAGAAAGAAATAAAATAAATAAACTCAGGAATAATTAAAGTCGTTATTTACTTTAATCCTCACAAGTCGTCAAAAACAAGCGGTTAGAAAGCAGTTAAATACAAATAACTCCATATCCGCATTCAAAGCGGATTGTATGTTTTGATCACGGAGGGCTCAGACTTAAATTTTGAAAAGAACATTCCAATCACGTCGTGTTGCACACATATGACTTATGTGATTTATTTTGATTGCCTCGCCTACTAAGCGTGTTGGTCTCTCGGGTGAAATAGAAAGATCACTATAATCACGTCGTGGTCGCGAATATATAACTTGTTGGTTATTTTAGTCACCTCGCCTACTAAACATGTTGATCTTGAAAAAGGTTTAAGCCTCATCATTGCCCGAAGTTATATTTCCGTCTTTGCAGAATGTAGGCCTCAAAATCGGCGGATATTTTCATCGGCGATGTAGTATCGTGTTCAAATCGGCAAAATTAAATTGGAAAGCGATGGCGGCGGTAGTAAGCGAAAGCGAGGCGATGGCGATGGCGAGAAAAAGAACAGAGGCAATTTTGAAAAAGACGCGATGTTTAGTTTAAAGCGATAAGACAAGAAAGCAGTAAATATCCGTTGCATGGATGTTTAAAGCGACAAGCGAAAACAGAGAAACAAAAAAAAAGTGCGGCCTCGAATTCAATTTCATCGGCCTAAATGCGGTATTTAGAAGCGATAAAATAACACGGAAAGCAATCGATAAACTATCAAAGCGACAAAGCGAAATAGGGCAAAGTGAAACAGAGAATTGATCCTGGAAGAGAAACGGAAAAAGTCCGGCCTCGATTTCAATTTCATCGGCCTAAGTGCGATATTAATAAAGCGATAAAAGCGATTGCCAAAGAAGCGAGCGTGGCGGTTTAAAATATCAGGCCGAGTTACGAAATTCGAAATATTCAAATCGGGTCGCTCAGGCCGTCGATGACGGGCAGGATCGATGATCCGAACTTCGAATCAGATTTCACGCAAATTCGGATAAATAATAACAAGAATACGGAATGCAAGAATGCGGAAATATCCAAATCGGGTCAACGACCGGATCGATGACGACCGGATCGATGTTTCAACCCGGATCGATTTCAACACCCAATTCGGATAACCAATAACAAGAATATGAAATGCAAGAATTCGAAAATGTTACCCAACCGGTCGACTGACGACCGGATCAGTTTCAACCCGAATCAAATAAATTCATCAATTTGGATAACCAATAATAATAACAGCAACAATGCAAGAAATTTGGAAATTCAAATTGAGGCGACCCGACCCGGGTCAGTGACCCGACCCGAATTGGAGTTTCAACCCAGAATCAAATAATTTCATCAATTTCAGATAACCAATGATAACAACAGCAACAATGCAAGAAAATTGGGAAAATCTAAGCCAAGATTCGACCAGGCAGATCGATGTTTGACCGAATCGTGTGTTCAACCCGAAGTCAAATAATTTCATCAATTTCAGATAACCAATGATAACAAACAGCAACAATGCAAGAAATTTGGAAATTTAAATCGGGTCGACCCGACCCGGGTCAGTAACCCGACCCGAATCGGTGATCCAAATCAAATCTTAACACCAAATTCAGATAACCAACATACATAAATATGAAATGCAAGAATTACGAAAATGTTACCAGGCAAGATTCGACGGAAACCGAAATCGATGAAGAAAAATCAGAGAATCAAAGGGGATGACAACCCTTTCGGGACTTGACTCTTGAACAACAAAGAAGCAAAAATGCTTTAAACTCAAGAACACAACAAAGTACTTTATGTATATTCCGAAAATCCTTCCAAAATCTATTTTTCCTTCTCCGAAAATCCCCTTTTTCGTCCTCCTAAAATGAAGAACAACATGGGGTATTTATAGGTGGATTCCCCCAAGAATCGAGTTTGAAATTCGAATTAAAGGTGAAGATTTACGATTTTGGAAGCGGATTTTAGGGGTATGGGCGTGGCGAAGTGACGGGAGGGGTGTGGTGGTGTCGGGGTTGGTGGCGAGGGAGTGGGTGGTGGCGGGGCGAGGTGGACCGGTCGGATGGGGGTATGGGGGCAGCGGCGGTGAAGGGTTTTGATTTGGGGGTTTGAGAGATTTTTTTTGTTTTTAGGTTAAAGGGGTTTAAATGGGGAAGATGGTGATGGGCGACGGGTTTGGGTCGGGTGAGTGGGCAGCGGGATTGGGTTTAATTGTTTTGGGGAGTTGGGTGTGTTGGGTTGGGTTTAAAAGGAAATATTTGTGGGTTATGTTTTTGACATTTGCGGATCTAGGCCGAAAATAAGAATTAATTTGGAGATGGACTTTGGAGGTTGGATAGAATATTTTGGGTAGAAATTAGTTTTGGGTTAGAAAATAAAAATGGGTTATGGATTTAAAAATATATAAGAGGGGTTTAATATTTAAAAAAAATATGTGTTTATATATATATATATATGTATATATATTTTTTTGTTTTGTAAAAGATGTGAATTATTTAAAATAACGTAACGATGTGAAAAAATAAAATATTTGCGAAATGTTTATTGCTTAATAAAAGGAAAATGCGATGCAATTTTGCGAGAAATAAAATATCATAGAATTTTTGGATAAAACTTATGATTGTGATAAAAAATGCAAATGACAGTAAAAAATGCGAATAATAATAATAATAAGAGAATAATATGCATATATATATATATATTTTAAAATTGTTTTAAAAGTGTCAAAAATGTTAAAAATTACGAATAAAATCATAAAAGATGGGACAAAATTGGGTGTCAACACCTTTGCTTCGACGGGCGCACTGAATGTGATGAAGTTGCCGCAGATCCGACCGGCTGGACCCTAACACCTTCGCCTCATGTCAGGCATTCTCGCATAATATGACCAGGTTCACCATAAGAATAACACATATTTGATCTTTGTCGGCACGATCCTGAATGGGTCTTACCACACTGCTCGCATCGACCCAACGGTGGCCTCATCTTAATAGAATCCCCTCTATAATAAGACCCTGACACTTGTGAACTCTGAACTGGTCTCGATTGAACATACTGATCAATCCTCGATCTTGAAAATGGTAATGATGCGCTAGCTGGCGAGTAGGATGCGCATCTATAAAGTTATGGTCTGGGCCCACCTCTGAACTCTCTTACGTCATTTATGGATCAAGCCCTCTTATGATGTCCCTTATCACGCTCTCGATCTACCCGTTATTGTCTCTTACGGTCCTCAAGATTCTGTGCATAAGCCTGAATGCGAGAAATATCCATATTCAAATTCAGAGAAGTCGTAGTACACTCGTTGACCAAGTGCGGCCCCAAGCCAGTAACAAACCTATGTACCCGGTCACTCATCTCAGCTATAATTGTAGGAGCATATCTGGCCAATGAATTAAACTGCAAGCTATATTCTCGAACACTCATATTTCCCTGCTCAAGACGTAGAAATCTATCCTACCTGGCATGTCGAAGCTCGAACGACAGAAAATGCTGTAAGAATGCCTCTAAAAACTCTCTCCATACTGCTAGTGGAGCACGAGATCCTCTAGAATGCTCCCATGTATCATACCAGGTCACCGCGATATCCCGCAGTCTATAAGAAGAAAACTTTACCGACTCAGTGTCGGTAGCATCCATTACCCGCAAGGTACACTATATCTGATCTAGAAAATTTTGTGGGTCCACGTTCAGGTCTAACCCCGTGAACATCGGAGGGTCTAAGTTGATAAAATCCCGAGCTCTTATGTTAGCAGCTCTATCAGAAGGACTGAGAATCTGACGGTTGGCCTGAGCGGCCACTAATCGAGTCAATAACTGTACAACACTTCGCATATCAAGATCCTCATCTGGAGTATCAGGTGGAGGAACTGGGGGTATTGCAGCCCTACTATGCTCCCCTATAGGTGGTCGACTAGGGTAATCATACGAAGGAGTCGCACCGTGGGTCTCACTCTGGCCCTTACTAGCGGGTGGCGCTCGGCTAGTACATCTGCCTGCAGCCATATCCAATGCCCTCATACTCTTGAACTTCCTCCTTGTGGAAGGCATTGCTGGAATCATAAACACGAGACAAATTAGAAGTGGAATGCTTATACTCAGTTCTATAGCACGATTCTAGATCAAGAAGGAATGTAACCATCCTACATGCCTGGTAGCCTCCTGTCTATAAGTGTGGTGCAGAAACACCCATAAATAAGACTCTACTAGACACGACTTGTAGACTCCCTAGGACAGACCTGCTCTGATACCAAGTTTGTCATAACCCAAATCGAAGGGCCACGATGAGCACTCAGACCTCACCTGCCGGGTACCACTAATCATATACTTACATCTACCCATAATTAAACATGGGCCCAAGGTCCTTCACCCAGTACCCTACTAACACATAGAAATTACAAACTAGAAAGAAGTTTTGTAACCTCTTACCAACAGAAGGACTCAACCCATGCATATATACATACTAAGGCCGATAAGGCCATACCTGACTGCTATACACAAGACACGGTCTACAAGCCTCTAAAGAGTACGCAACATAAAAAGACCGGGACAGGGCCCCACCATACCCATATATACATGCAAAATACCGTAACGAGATTAGACCGACACTCCGAAATAAGGGGAGTGCTCTAATATCCGCTGAGTCAGCAACCTACTAATGCGGACCGTCGCCTTGCCTACGTGAACCTGCGGGTATGAAATGCTGCATCCACCGACAAAAGAGACATCAGTATGACTGATGTACCGAGTATGTCAGGCAAGAAAAATAGCATACCATGGATATAGACATAAACTGAGACAGAAACAGCCGACATAAACAACCGACAGAAATAGCCAACAGAAACAGCGTTATACATATATATATACATATACGTATATAACGTCGTCTCCCTTTAGCCTCTGTGGGCATAATCATCATCATATACCATCTGATCATGTGGTTGCGTGTATAACGTTTATCCCTTTTCTCATCCCCAATATATGGTTCAGGGTAATATATGAATAAAAATGCATGAATGACAATAAAACATTCTGAGTGACATAATATCCTTGCACCTTAGGCTAACATTAGGAATATTAACATCTTTCACATATACCTCAATAAGGATTTGGGAACATATTTAGACATGCTTTTAACATAGAAATGAATAATATGAACATCCTTAACTACTATGAATAGAATCATTTATGGACAATATTATGTTTACGTTTCGTTATATGGAACATGCCAAAAGAAAAAAATAATTTGCCTTAACATACCTTCGTCGATCCGTTGATAATACAACCCAAGTAGTTCGTATGGCACCTAACCTTAAACACGAATGAACTAGCTCAAAAAATGGAATTCAATATGACTTAGGGACCGTGTTTTGCTTGATGTTGCTGCCTATAATTTCCATGAACGACTACAATTTCCTACTCACATTTGCTAACACCCATTAATTTATTTTGAACATTACTATGTTTCTATCTAATCTCTAATGAACTTATTTGTATATATGCAATCCAAAGCCTAAACATTGTTGCCTTCTCTTTATTTCTTTGGTGGCCATGGGGTCCACCCACCTCTTAAGCCATACTTGACACATTAGTTAATATGTGTCACCACTAGACACACTCTAAACAAATTGTCACTGAATCATGTTGGCTCTGTAATCTACTATTAGAACTCCATTATCCGATTGCAAAAGCAATTGTGGTTTACTGTGATAACGTGAGTGCAATTTACTTATCAGGTAACCTTGTCCAACATCAACGTACCAAACACATTGAAATGGTTATCTTATTTTTCCGAGAAAAGGTTGCACGTGGACAAGTCTGTGTTCTCCATGTACCGTCCCGTTATCAGATTGCCGACATCTTCACCAAAGGTCTTCCACGCGTACTATTTGATGATTTCAGGGACAGTCTCAGCATACGAGAATATCCCGCTAAAACTGCGGGGGGAGTGTTAGGATAATTAGGGACATAATCCCTAATTATCTCCATCATATCCTATTATATTAATTAAGTTGTAATTAGAATCATATAATTAGGATAATTATATCAATTGTATTGATTAGCATATCATTAGAGATAGCCTAAATTGATTAGGTAGAGTGGTATATATTTGTCTACTTGGGATGAAATAAATCATGGAATGAACTTCCTTCATTTTCTTTGTGCCTTCAAGTTTATTAATACTGGTGAAACTTTTGTTGATTTTCTTGTCTCTGCTTTCAGCACTTACCAGAATAATATTATGCCCGTCATATGAATGATTTGTACATAGTTATAGATCTTTCTAACTCAACTATGCAAAAGTGCACAATATAATAGTGTTGGAAATTTACTAATGTGGAATTAAGTTTATCCCATTATTTATGACTAGAACAATTGGGGTCCCGCACGTCGGAAACGTCGTTTCCACACACGTGCACACGTAGTGCCAAGTATCGCAAATTTCATTAGTGAAAGAGATATTGGTACGTAAGTTATACGTTTGAGACATAGAATGATGGACGGTTATTGGCCAAATGACAAGTATTCCACGTTGGTAAACGAAGGAAGAAGTGTAAGATGAAACGAGTCGAAAATCGCCGCGGAGCCGTGAAGGCCCGCGGCGCAACACCGTCGGAGCTGCGGCGCTTCGGAGGCAGAATACTGCGACGGGAAGATGGAAAGTTCTGACTTTTGGGCTGGTTTTGGAGCATTGAATCTCCATTATTTGGCACATGAATTCAGCCATTGTTTGGCTAAATGTAACCCCTCAATAAGTGTCATTACATGGCTATTGAAGGCCATTAATTGGCTAGTTGAGGGGTCATTTTCTTACACTATAAATTGAGGCGTTTGACTCAATTGTTCAAGACTGAGAAATTTTCTGAAATCTTCTTCTTCCTCCCTAGCAAGTTTTCTATATTCAAAGTTCTTCAAGAGTAACACTTGAGTTTCTTTTGCTTATTTGTTAGTTGCTGTTGTATCTTGGGAGACTATTGCCCACGAATGTAAAAGGATATTTACGGGGCGATCTTGTCTTAAAGACAGAGTGTCATCACTCAACTCAGCAAATCACAAGGAGTTTGTAATCGTTCTTATTTCCAGTTTGTTGTAATATTGAGTAGTTTATCCTTTCTAGCATTTGTAATATTTATTTATTTCCCGTTTCCTACAATTGTTGTACCCACAAATAGAACTTAGCCTTAAAATGTTTAGTAACTGTATGCACTACTGTATACAGCAAATTATGACATACGATATGAAATTAGCATTGTTATTACCTCGAAGATAGTAACATATGAAGATAAACAAGGTTGTTTAATGCAAACTCCGTCTATCACTTAGGAGATTCTTGTATTGTGTTTGGGGGGGATATGTGATATGATGGTCTTTTTTGCTTCTATATCAATTTGAAAGAATTCTACTTCCTTTTCTCCCTATAGAGTCTAAAACCCAATCATACACAACTTTTGTGAAGTCTGGAACTTAAGATCAGACATGATATCTTTGAAACGTTGAGTTATATGATTTAGGACTTGTTTTCACAAATGTGAAAATATTGGCTATGATGTAGAAACATGTTTCCTACATTTGCGATATTTCTTTAGATGGTTCTTCTTCTGATGACTTCTGGTTCGTGAAAGAGCCGTTACCCCTGTGGTTGAGGGAAGTGAATTGCCTAAGTGACTGCCAGGTATAACTGCATGCTTCAAGGATAAAAAGAACTCGGGCCTCTAAGATATCACGGAAAATGTCCATTTAAACGCGTTTGCGCTGCAGGTATGTAAATTTTATGGCATTGAATAAAGTTCCAGTTCCACAGCTCTGAAGTCCTATCATTTATTGTAAGATGATATTAATCTCCCTTGGAGAGTCTTTCATTAATATCAAGGTATATATAGAGTACAATATTCATCCCTTATACAATAGGAATCCTAAGCCTATACAAAAGAGGAATCCTAGTCTTACCATAATTATATTTACACAATATATGAAAATATTCTAATTATGGGTAGGGTAAATATTGTTTCCTATATTTACACGTTTACATTTATGTATCCCTATATATGATCCTTGATTTGACGTAATATCCTAATCTCCCAGGAGCCTTTGTCTCTTACTTTTTCTCTGCACTTAACCTTGCAATGCATTTTCATGAATGACTGTTCTTTCTCATGGCTTATTCACTACAAGTTACAATGAAAAGAAGATTAGAAGTCCCTCTACTATTAGTGGATAACATTGGATAACATAAACACCCAAAAACCCTAAGATGTAAATACGAAAAATCCTTATTATAGAGGATTTTAAGAGGGGATGAATATGTCAATCCTTTGATAGGAAGTATGTTAAGAAGATAGGTAGTCATTTGTAGAGCATGATGCCAAAAGTAATGGGGTATGGAAGCATGGACTAATAAAGTACGGACAATGTTATTAATGGTACGAATTTTTCGTTCGGCTTTCCCATTTTGTGAGGACGTATGAGGACAAGAGAAATGAAAAATTATGCCATTAGCATCACAAAATTCCTGAAATACCCCATTATCATATTCATTGTCATTATCACATTGAATATTTTTTATTTTCCTTTCGAATCGGGTATGGATGAATGCTAAAAATTTTAAGGTGGAAAAAACTTGAGATTTTTTCGCTAATGAAAAGGTTCATAAAAAATTAAAATAATCATCCAAAAATAGAACATCAATGTGCCACAGAAATGAGAACGTGAGAAGTACATAAATCGCTATGAATAATATCAAAAGGCATCAAAGTGCGAGAAGTAGAGGCGATACCCTTACAAGAAATAAAATTATTTTTATGCAAAGAACAAACAATGGAAGACCCATGGTGACCCAAACCTGCATGCCACAAGGAAGGAGCAAGAGATGCAAATGTTGATGGCATGGCTTGGCGCGAAAAACTGGTGGTGGGCGTGAGTGGATAAAGATCTCCCCTACTATTGCATCTCATGAGAGGTATCCCCGTTTTAAAATCCTTCACAGAAAACCAAAAAGGATCAAAATTAAGAGAAACTGAATTATCAGTGATGAATTTTCGGAGATACACCAAATTTTTAATTAAGTTAGGGGCATGAAGGGTATTTTTCAAAACAAGAGGTGGATGGGGGGAGACAAAGTTTTATGACCGTAACCACGAATTGGAATTGAGTTGCCATTACCAACAATAATGCCACGATTTTTGCTCAAATTGAAATAAGATGGAGAGTACCTTGGTCGGACGTCATGTGAGAAGTGGCGCCGGTGTCCATGTACCAATTCGGTTAGGAAGATTCAATCTAAGTGTATGCATGGCGGCCTCAATACCTGTAGGTGTCGGGATCGGATTAGGGCCCGTAGAATGGACAGCCTGCGAGGGCCGAGGCCCAAGCAGGCCTCCTTGTTGTCCCGATCCAGTACTGTTCTGGAACCCATTGGACGGGTGTGAAAAATTGGGCCTGAACTGCTATTGGGCGGCCACTGACCTGGAAACGTTGAGGCTAGAAAATAGGGGTTGTTGGGCCAATGGCCACTGGCCCAGCCCCACTGCCAGGGGGGCCATGGCTGGGACCAGTTGGCCTGCGGCCCACTGCCACCGTGCTTAGGCCCGCTTCCACTGTTTTGGCCACCCCCACCACCGTCGGTACCACAACGATTGCCACCACAATTTTTGCCATTATTTTTACGATTCTTTTTGCCGCTACCGTGAGTACGGGTTTGGCCCGAAATATCAACAAAACCTTGAGAATTATCGGATGAAGCCATCATCACCACGGGACTCGCGCCGGTAGCCGCCTTTTTGGCCAAGCCGGCTTCTTCTAATGTGAGCATCGAACGGACTTGATAAAAAGGTGGAAGTGGATTACTTTGACGATGGAGAGTCCCAACACCATTATAGGCCGCAGATAGCTCTGTAACTATTTGTAGAACAAGACGATTATTGGTAACAGGTGCTCCAACGTTACGGAGTTGGTCCGCCAATTCCTTAAGTCGTTTACAATAAGCTGAAACATTCGGAAAAAATTTTATGCTGACTTGTGAAAATTCTTGCTCAAGGGTGGCAACTCGGGAATGT
Organism: Anisodus acutangulus; assembly: GCA_029783415.1. Lineage (NCBI taxonomy): Eukaryota > Viridiplantae > Streptophyta > Magnoliopsida > Solanales > Solanaceae > Anisodus > Anisodus acutangulus. Next base: position 2,720,721 of record CM056498.1, on the reverse strand, counting down.
TGGCTATCCTGGAATATATCACGCAATCTATTTCAGGTAGCCATAGCTGTATTGTCTAGCTCAATGATCGTCTGTAAAAGGTTGGTAGAAATAGTGGAATAAATCCACTGAAGGACGGTAGCATCAAGAGTAATCCACAACTGAGGATCCTCTGTGGGAGTAGGGGTAGCGGGAGGAATTATGTGATAGAGGACTTGATGTGAGATTGCGTGAATTTTGAACAGCTCTGCCCACATCGCATATTGGACGTTTTTCATTTCAAGAACAATAGGGATGTGGTTCTTGATGTTGGAAACAATAAGGGCAGGATGAAATATGTTCTTAGACATAACGAAAGAACAAGAGATGAAGTAGGGATTTGGATAAATTTGGGAAGAGAAGAGAGAAGAAGGGCACGGAACTCGAGATGGTAGCTTGGAAACCGAGAGCTGCGGAAAAAAGATGGGAGAGGTATTGAAAACCTAGACTTCTGATACCATGAAAGAAATAATCTCTTGATTATTTTCATTAATGAATGAGTATATATACAAAATACAATTTCCATAATATGAAAAATCATATTCTTATTCTACTCCAAAAACCCTATTCTCTTTGTACAAAAATTCTACAAATATGGTAAGTGTACAATGCTAATTATATACAATAAATATTCTCCTAAATCCCGTGATATACACGGTCCTATGTTGCTTGTGTTTCCGTGATATACACAGTATACACAGGGTAGTGTATATACCGTGTATATCACGGGTATATTTATCAGAAAAGAATTATGATGATTTTTAGTTTCTCTACCAAAATAGGCTTCAAAATACTCTCCATAACTCCTTGTTAACTTGCATCTCACTAGACTTCTACTGGTCCATTTATGCCTGAAAAAACCTGAAAAAAATCGACCACGATTAAACAACTAAAAGAAGTGACTGTATGAGGAAACGACCTCCTTTGACCAGCTACAACTTAAAAAGGCAGCCCGGTGCACTAAGTTCCTGCGATGTGTGGGGTCCAAGGAAGGGCCGGACCACAAGGATCGATTGTACGCAGTCTTACCTTGCATTTTTACAAGAAATTGTTTCTACGGATTGAAACCATGACCTCCTTGACTAGCTACAACTTGAATAGGAAAAAATGATCACAAAAAGATCCCTTATGTTTTATTACTGATCTACTGTGAAAAAGTAGTCACGTAGAATAGTTGGATGGAAGACAAAATCGAAGAGTCGATATGACCTTAATAAAGATATAATAACAAATTGCTAAAATTATTCAGTGCAATTAGTGGTTTGAAAGAAATGTATACTGCTCAATGAGCCATTTCCTGTATATGGTCCACTGCAATGAGTGCTAAAGACTACTAGTTCCTAAAGTGGCTGAAATATTTTGACATTGGCACACATAAATTATAAATAAACAAAAAGAAGGAAGAAGAAAGTGGCTAAGGAATCAAATTTTTTTGACTAGTTAAGCACAATAATTATCAAAATATGAACACAAAAAAGTGATGGATGAAACTTCCATACAAGTGATACTAGAGGGAATTTTTTCCTCATGAGAAAGGGTCTCAAGTCAATGACAATGATAGTCAAGGTCGTCTTGTTTTATTACAAAAGATTCCAGCTCACTTTAGACCAATCAAATTGCAAGCAATTTTTGGTGCACATTAAATGAATGAACTAACATTAAATTAGAGCAAAATATAAAAACAGAAGAACAAGAAGAAAAGAAGCTGAAAGGGACATAACAAAAAAAAGTAGTTGCAGAAATTTCCACTCCAGTCTGCATCAATTATTGCACTAAATTTTTCTTCATGAGAAAGGTTATAGTTTCTCTGTGATGCTGATAATCAATTAGTATATTATTTTACACATGAGAGTAACTATAATATTATAATCTATCTAGCATGAACGCGTTGTTCTAGAACAAAAAAAAAATCCACAAGCATCTAACCATAGGTATGATTTTCAATCTATAGTGGACCTAAGAAGATAGTGTTTGTGCAAAGTTATTATTTCTTCTTCTTTTTCCCTATTTGGCTTCCTCTTGTTATTTATTGATAACTGTGGTATTCAGGTCAGCTTACGCGCATCTTGACTAATTCTTACGGAGTGCCTGCTATCTCCCACTAGCACAGATAACAGGCCAGCTTCCTCTTCTTATATATAGTCTGGATATATCTTATAGTATTGTCAATATTCAGTGGGCTATGTAACTAGAGAACTGTTTGAACCTTTGAGAGAGAACAAGTAGGTAAAGAAGCAGAATATGACTAGCAAGATAGTATATTGGTGGTGGTTGATTTTGTTCATAGCAAATGGATGGTGCTGCTGTTATTGTTGTTGGAAAGAAGAAAGGATTGCTCTCTTGCAACTCAAGGCAAACATAAACTACAGTACAGGCGGTGACTATTTGCCATCATGGTTGGCTAATGAAACCTCGGATTGTTGTCAATGGGACGGAATTGTTTGCAGCAATAAAACCAGAAGAGTCACTGAGTTGTCCATTACTGTCGAGAAAAAAAATCTTAGTACTCTTAATGGTACAAATACTGATGATATTTTGAAGAACTGGCTTTTTAATGCATCTTTATTTACTCCCTTCAAAAATCTCAAAGCTCTGCTCCTCCCTGGACATTCATTGGCCGGCTGGGTGAAGAATGAAGGTTCGTTCTCTCTGTATACGCTCCCCTCATATAGAATGAAAAAAGAACATACCACTCCCTCTTTTCTGTATTATATAGCGGTTGTTTGACTAGGCACAAATTTTTTTTAAAGGAAAAAAAAAGGAAAGGCTTTTGACATACCAAAAGTACCATAAACTTGTGGTCTTAAACATGCTATGACAATTATATGGTTATGAGAGCATGTCAACAACAACAACATATCCAGTATAATCCCAGGTACGAGGAGGGTAGGATGTACGTAGACCTTACCTCTACCTTTGCAGGTTGGAGAGGTTGTTTCCAATAGATCCTCGACGGTTATAAGAGCATGTCATTAAAAGTAAAATGAAGAATTTAATGTTAAAGAATTTCCAACTATAAAAAGGTGTCATTATTTTAAAACGGACTAAAACAGAACGAATGTCATATAAAATGAAACAAAGGCAGTAAAACATATCTACAAAATGGTTCTACCAATCCATATAGGAAGTATGATCACAATAATTTGAATTACAACTTCAAGTGTAAATATATACTGGTTTAAGAATGTTAAGTTCAAAGTATAATCTATTTGACTCTCGGAAACTTGACTCTGTCACACAATTTAGCATGTCCATTTTAAGTTTCTTGTTAATTTGGTTACAGGTTTCGAGAAACTAAGACAACTGAGAAAACTAGAAAGACTTGATTTATCAGGGAATCAATTCAATCGCAGCATCTTTGCGTCTCTTAGTCAACTTTCATCTCTCAAGTCATTGAACCTCTCATACAACAACATTGGATCAGGCTCCAACATATGGTTCACAGATAACAAAATTGGATCAGGTTCCAGCATATTGTTTCCTCTTTGAACTATTAGTCTCCCCAGAAAACAAGAACATTCTAACTAATCAATTTCCTTAACATTTTAGTTTCTGAGAGATTATCAGGGTTAGACAAGCTGGAAATCCTAGATTTGAGCTATAACAACCTAGATGATGAAAGTGTTCTCTCTGCTCTAGGTAAGTAAACTTACGAAATTTTCATGAAAAGCTTCCTTTTCCCGATAGCTTTCTAACATAAGACAGCCCGGTGCACTAAGCTCCGCTATGTGCGGGGTCCGGGGATGTCTTACAAGGGTCTTATGATAGCTTTCTAACACAATTATTTTATATTCCTGGACAGAGCTAAATACATCTAGAATGCCATTGAAGAAGCTCGATATAAGGAACAACAAATTCCGAAGCTTTTTACCAAATGAAGGTAAACATAATTCCTAAAGTTTCTTCCTTCAGTTGATTTTATTCTAACCCATGTATGTCTTACTCTGCAAATATATCTTATTGGTGCTTGATCAAAGTCACAAGCTTTGAAGAAATGAAACGTCAAAAATCATTTACAAATCCACAAGGCTCCATTTGGATTTAATGAAATGTATAGAAGTCCATAGATTTACACGAAAAGATGTTATTTTAAACGTATAAACCAACGTTAGTTGTAACTGTCGTTATCAACATCTTATAATTTGTTGTCCCACCATTTTAGGGGTCATTTGCAAGTCGCCATTGCCATTTCTACTCATGCATTTACACTTTCAAGCACACCTTTTAACACCTAACTACATGTTGATGATTCTTCTATGTTTCTTTTGCATGTAAGAATTGGGAACTTTAAGCAATATAGAGTACTTACTGTTAGATGGAAACACACTGGATGAGAACTTCCTCGGGAGCAGTGGTGTAATGTCATCCCTTAAAGTATTATCAGTAGCAGAATGCAATCTCAATGGAACCCTACCTCAAGGTAATTTAAGACATAACATTCACCAAATTATCCTTTAGACAACTAAGAATGTTGTCATTTTCTCATTTAATGCATAAAGTGATGATTATTTTCTTCTAAGAGTTTCAAGGGAGATTATTATATTTTGTGAAATGTTTTGAGAAGCACTTTTTTTAAAAAAATTCGAGCAAATGGTATATGTTTAGATCAAGTCTCTGCTCTGCTAAGACTGATCCACAAACATTATGAAGGATTAACATTAGTAGTTTAAAATCTAAGCACTCGATTATGAAAAGTTGTTTATGTTGGGGAAATTACAACTGAAATACAATTACAATTGAAAAATACAAATGAAGAAAATAATATCTTCAAGCTGAGGCGCGGATATCTCGCTCTCTTTAAGGAGATTCAAGCCCACTGCAGCAAATCCTTATCGGTCCAGCAGTAATCTTTCTGACTTGTCCCCTCCAGGATACAACAGTCCGACAACATCGTACTACTCAACGAACTTTAGAAAAGATGTTGAGTCCAAAGCTCCATCAAAATAACACCTTACTTCAACTAAATAAAACACTCTTTTATCTCAATTTTTTCATACACTCTATATTTTCACTTGTTCACAATGTAAGGATGACAATCAATTTATAGGAGAGAAATTCATTTTTTAATAATATTAAAACAAAGTAGGGAAATAATTTAAATAGTTAGTGGGAAAACTTTAATTTCTAGTTATTAGTGGAAGAAAAATTATTTTCAACTTTTAATAGTGGAAGAAAATTTTATTTTCAACTTTTAATAGTGGAAGGCATTTTATTATTAAAATGCTCCCCCCAAAAAAAATCCAATAATTCCCCATTCATTTTAATATTAAAATTAGAGAGTATGTCAGCTGAAGGTAGATTGTTATGCATAACGAAGGTGTGCTCTGCATTGAATCTCCACTTAGTAAAACAATAATCTTTACTCCAGAGTCGTAGTGGTCTCAGACTTGAACTATGACTACAACAACAACATACCCAGTAAAATTCCACAACGTGGAGTTTGGGGAGGGTATAGTGTACGCAGATCTTACCTCTAAAGTCTTAGACTTGAACTATGACTGCTTAAGGGAAATAAAGTATCACTGCTTGCACATAATAATCAAGGTGTTGACATGAGCTTTAACAGCCAGCACATTACGACCTTGTGCTACTCCGATTTCATGAGTATTTTTTAGAACGAGCTCATTCTCATAGGAAGCTGCCTACTTCCACACTCACATAGGTGAAATCTGTCAAGGATGCTTCTGTAATTTTAACACCCCTCATACGAGCTACAAAATTTCATTAAGAGTTTATAAACTCAACCTCCACAAATCGTTAGAGAAAATACACTCACACCATAGGGAGGGAATAAAAAATATTATTTTCACCACAAGTCATCATATGATTCATTTTTCCCATTAGACCTGGTTATAGGATCTCTAGTCCCCGGGTTGGATTTCCTCATATACGACTCATGAATTTATGGGCTTCAATCCCATCACCTTCGACGTGCTCAAGACCTTTTCTTTTGCCAAGGCCTTGGTTAGTGGATCTGCAAGATTATCACAAGATTTGACATAATCAACGTTAATGGTACCACTTGTCAAATATGATCTCACAGTACTGTGTTTTCTTCTTATAGGTATGGATTTACCATTGTAATAACGATTTTGAACTCTACCAATTGCACCGGTGCTATCACAATATATTAAAATAGGAGGAATTGATTTTTCAAAATAAGGTATTTGAAATAATAAATCTCTCAACCAATTCGCTTCTTCACTAGCTGAAGCTAACACAATTAGTTCAGCCTCCATAATAGAGTTAGCAATAATTGTTTGCTTTTTTGACTTCCAACAAATATCACCATCTCCCAAAGTAAAAAATATACATCCAGTGATAGAATAGAAATCACCAGATAAAGTGTTTCAATCTGCATCAAAAAAACCTTCAAGTACAACAGGATATTTTTTATAAAACAAGCCATAATATTTTACACCAACTAAATATTTCATAACTCTCGTTATGGCATGTCAATGTTCAGTACCTGGCTTGCTTGTAAACATGTTAAGTACTCCAACTGCATATGCAATATCAGGCCTAGTGCAATCAGTCACATATCTCAAACTTTCAATTAAGCTAGCATGTTCCTTTTTATTTATCACATCATTTTCACTTTCAACATGAAATAAGTGAACAGTTGAATCAAAAGGAAAATTCCAGAAAGTTATATCTTTTCAAAATTTTCTCAACATAATGTGACTGGTCAAGGAAAATTCCATCACATGTTTTAGTAATTTTTATTCCAAAAATAAAATTTGTCTCACCAAGATCTTTCATATCAAAATGGCTTCTAAGAATATTTTTAGTTTCACCAATAATATTCATGTTAGAGCCAAAGATCAATAAATCATCAACATAGAGGCAAATAATATGTGAATTTTCCCTATGTATATTTTCTGCACAACAACAAAATAGAACATGTATAACAATAATCTACTTGTTCATTTTATAGGTATGTGTGATCTTAAATATCTTGAAGAGCTAACGCTGAGCAGCAACAATTTCATTGGGGAACTCCCTACATGTCTTGGAAACTTAACATTTCTTCGGGTGTTTGATCTCACTTTAAATCAATTTACTGGAAATATTGCCTCATCTCCACTTTCAAGTCTCTTCTCCCTTGAATATCTCTTCTTAGCAAACAATAACTTTGAAATACCAAGTTCATTCGAGTCATTTGCTAACCATTCAAAACTTAAGTTTGTCCTTGCTGACTTCAATTCAGTAATTGTACAAACTTCTCCCAAAAGTTGGATCCCAAAGTTTCAATTAGAAGCCTTATCTTTATCCAACTGCTCTCAAATTCCAAGTTTCCTTCATTATCAACATCATTTAAGACTTCTTCGTCTCTCACAATGCAACATTGGTGGAAACTTTCCAAATTGGTTGTTAGAAAACAATCCTAAACTTGGAGTAGTTTACTTGGATGGAAATGCATTCACTGGATATCTTCAGTTGTCATTCCTTCCTAATCTGAAAGCTCTTGATATCTCCAACAACAGGATTCAAGGACAACTTCCTCCTAACATTGGGTCCATTTTCCCGAATCTCGTTGAATTAACAATGTCCAACAATCTGCTTGAAGGCTTGTTACCTTCAAGTTTAGGTGACATGAAAGACCTTCAATTCTTAGATATGTCATATAATAAGTTAACAGGAGACTTACCAATTGGATTGGCTCGTAAAGGCTCCAAGTTATATTTTCTGAGATTGTCGAATAACATGTTTAAAGGGGAAATAAATCCAATTTCAGCTAACATCAACAATTTAGAATATTTATACTTGAACGGGAACAACTTCTCAGGCCCAATTCCGCAGAAGTTATCCACTGTTCCTTTACTTACATTGGACTTAAGTAACAACAAATTGTCAGGAAACATACCAGCCTGGCTTGGTAATATCTCCTCCTTAACCTCCCTTGCATTGTCCAGAAACCATCTAAAGGGTCAAATTCCACCAGACTATTGTAGACTTGAAAGACTTAAGGTGTTAGCTCTCTCTGAAAACAACATTGCTGGCGTGATTCCATCATGTTTCAGTACTTTCCACGACTTAGAACATGTGTATTTGAGCAAAAACAAGTTACAAGGGGGATTCGACATGTTCTCAACCTCAGATTTTAAAGTGTTGGACCTTAGTGATAACAACTTCAGTGGTTCAATTCCAAAATGGTTGGGCAGTAATCCTGAGATAACCATTTTACTCTTGAGAGGAAATCGTCTTCAAGGCACCATTCCTCCACAGTTATGTCATGCAAGTTACTTAAGATTTCTGGATCTTTCTCACAATAATCTCTCTGGACCTATACCTCATTGTGTGGGAAACATAATGCAACAAGCAATGGTGCCAGAAGTATACCCCTACAGTTCATCATTTGGATATCTAGGATTCCAGACGTTTGGAGAAGATGCTGTGGTAGATGTAGAATTCTCAATCGCGTTATCATCGCCTATATTCTTTCTAGATAACTATGCATGGGTGGGAACAGAGTTTACGACCAAATATAATACCTACTCCTACGAAGGTAGCATTGTTGATCATATGTCTGTAATTGATCTTTCTTACAACCAGTTAAGTGGTGAAATACCCAAGGAACTCGGTAACCTTACCAAGGTTCATGCACTTAACTTGTCACATAACCACATTACTGGAACGATACCATCATCATTCTCAAATCTACAGAATATTGAGAGTTTGGATCTATCATACAACAACCTGACTGGAAGGATTCCCACTCAACTTCTAGAATTGACAACTCTATCAGTGTTTACTGTGGCATATAACAATTTAACAGGCAGGACTCCACAACGGTCCGCGCAGTTTGCAACTTTTGATGAAAGCAGTTATGAGGGAAATCCTTTTCTTTGTGGTCTTCCATTACATATCACTTGCACGATACCAATATTACCTCCTGGACCAGATTGTTGTGAAGAAGATACTGGTTTTCTAGATATAGAGTGGTTCTATATTTCTTTTCTTGTGGCATATGCAAATGTGGTGCTCGTAATGGTTGTAGTCCTCTGGGTAAACCCCTACTGGAGAAATGTTTGGTTTTATTATGTTGAATCTTTCATGTATTCTTGTTACTACTTTTTTGCTTCCAAAATGTAAACATTACATATTAAGGTCACTTTTAAGTAAATCATACGCCTGAGTTCTGTTCCTTATACCTTCTTGTTTCCTATACTAGGGGTGTGTTTGGTATGACGGAAAAATGTTTTCCGTAAAGTATTTCCAATTTTTCGTTGTTTGTTGCACTAAATATCTTGAAAAATGTTTTCCTCAAAATTTTAAATTTGGAAAACATTTTCCGAATTAATAAAAACACATCAACGCATCCCCAACCCACCCCAACTATCCATCCACGCCCTGCCTACCCCCCAACCCCCACTTCCACCCCCACCCCAACCCCAAACACCTACCCCCACCACCCCTACCCACACTCCCTACCCCTACCCCCACCCTACCAGCACCCCTGCTTACCCCACCCCTCCCCGCCTACCCCACCACCGTTGCCCTCCGAATTCAAAAATTTCATAGTATTTTGCTTTGAATATATGCAAATGCTGTTAAAATGAGTAGGTCATACTAATCACACACGTAAATGATTATTCAGTTGCTGGTATCAGCTTTCACAACACATATTCAAAATCAACACAACCAATTTCACAAATTATCAGCACACACAAATCTTTCCTACAGTAGCAAATGTAACTACTGTATTAAACAACATTCTTCAGCAAATTTAAGGAAAAGACTCAATGTTTTAACAATTTTTCAGTAGCATAATACATAAATAAGCCCTCAAACTTGGCCTCATTTTTTAAGTATGCCCTCCAACTTTGGGCACAAGTAGACACCTCAACTTGTAAAAAGTTGAACACGTAGACACAAATGCTGAAATGGCACTGACGTGACACATAAATTTTGGAGGTTTCTAAATGATCATTTTGTATGTTAAAGTGTCCAACTGACAAAGTGAAGACAAGTTGAGGTGCCTACTGAAAACCCAAATTTGGAAGATATACTTAAAAAACGAGACCAAGTTTGAGGACCTATTTATGTATTGTGCATTTTTTCAGTAGCATCACTGATGTAAATACGAAGCTTGCACATTTCATAATTAAATTTCCCTAACAAAAACATAGTATTAGTTTTAGTTGCAAATAGAGATGAAACTTGCCTAGCATTACTTTAGATGAATTTGTTGAGGTCTTGATTGTTCTTCGCTTCCAATATCAGCATTATTGATTAGCGGCAACTGATCCAATTCAAATAAATGCTCCCACGCATTTACATATTCAATGAAGTGAAACAAAAAAATATAAATGTGCAAGTGTTTTGAAGTAACTCAAAAAGAATATGTTGAAATTTAAAATAGAGTAGGTATTGTACATTTATACTCTACTAGTGATACAGCCCGCGCTTCGCGCTCGGGCAAAAACAACATTAGTAAATTTGTATTAATTGGTATTGTTGTACATTTATTGGAAAGAGAATAGAGTACTTCTCTTTTATATATTCATATGATATATGTAGATGCATTAGTGCGGAAGTGTGAGAGGTTGGCTATGGATGAGTTCAAGAGAGGGGTAGAGGGAGGCCGAAGAAGTATTGGGGAGATGTGATTAGACGGGATATGGCGCAGATGCAACTTACCGAGGACATGACCTAAGTGAAAGAAATAATCCCTTGATTATTTCAATTAATGAATTAGTATATATACAATTTACAATTTCCATAATAGGAAAATCATATTCCTATTCTACTCCTAAAACCTTATTCTACTTGTACAATAATTCTACAATTATGGTAAGTGTACAATGCTAATTAAATACAAACTAAAGTTACCAAAAATCTTCTCCAAAACCGTGATATACACTGATGTATATGTTGTGTATATCACGGCTGAAACTGCTTCAAGTTGTCTTGTATTACCGTGATATTCACGGTAATACATAAGGCAGTGTATATGCCATGTATATCACGGTATATTTATATTTCTGTCACACCCCCGCAGTCATAGAGGGCGATTTTCGTACGTTGAGACTATCCCTAAAATCTTCAAAAAGAACCGAGGGAAGACCCTTAGTAAAGATGTCTGCAATTTGATACCTGGAAGGGACATGGTAGATGCGTAGTTGTCCACGAGCTACCTTTTCGCGAACAAAGTAGATATCCATCTCGATGTGTTTAGTGCGCTGGTGTTGAACCGGATTACCAGAAAGATAGACGACACTAATATTATCACAATAAACCAAGGTAGCTTTCTGAATGGTACAATGAATTTCTAAGAGAAGATTACGTAACCAACATGATCCAGAGACTACATTGGCTACCCCTCGATACTCGTCCTCCGCACTAGAGCGTGATAATATAGATTGTCGCTTCGCAGACCATGAGACCAAGTTATTACCAAGAAATATACAATAGCTAGACGTGGAGCGTCTGCTATCTGGAAAGCCACCCCAATCAGCATTTGTATACGAGACAAGTGTGGAGGTCGATGATGGATATAAATGTAAGACATAGTCAAGTGTTCCCTAGATGTATCAAATAATGCATTTGATCGCATTCATGTGCTCAACCCTAGGATCATGCATAAATAAACACATCTGTTGTACGGCATACGTAATATTTGGCCTCGTGAAAGTAAGATACTGAAGAGCCCCTGCAAGACTGCGTTAGTGGGTGGGATCCTCGTAAGGTGAGCCAGCCACAGCACCCAGCTTGGGTTTGGTATCAACTGGAGTGGAAGTAGACTTGCACGAGGACATACCAGCTCACTCAATGATCTCAGCAGCATACTTTCTTTGTGATAAGAATAATCCATATGTATGACGAGTAATAGCAATCCCCAAGAAATAACTCAAGGGCCCCAAGTATTTCATAGCAAACTCAGAACTGAGTAGTGTCATGATAGACTTGCGTAAATCATCTGAAGAAGCTGTCAAAATAATATCATCCACATACAAGAGAATACATGCCAAGGGAGTACCACAACGATATATGAACAGAGAATTATTAGATCGGTTGTGAGAGAACCCACTAGTAGATACATAGTCTGCAAATTGCTTATACCAGGCTCGTAGGGCCTGCTTAAGCCCATACAATGACTTTTTTAATAAACAGACATAATGTGGATATTTGGGGTCTCAAAAACCCAAGGGATGATGCATGTGAACCGTCTCTTTAAGATCACCATGTAAGAAAGCATTCTTCACATCTAGCTAATGAATGGGCCAATGGGCCATGCTTTCGAAAGAGCCAAGCTGAGAATAGGGTGAATGGTAGTCGGTTTGACCACCAGACTAAATATCTTACCACAATTTATGCCAACCTGCTGAGTTTTACCATCTCCTACAAGACAAGCCTTATGTCGAGCAAAAGAACCATTAGAATTATCTTTATGAGTAAAAATCCACATAGACCGAATAATATTAACACCAGAAGGACGGGGCACCAACTCCCACGTCTTATTTTCAATAAGAGCATCATATTCGTCGTTCATAGCCAACTTCCAATTCGGGTCATTTAATGCAGACATTGGGTTTCAAGGGTTTCAGAACATTAGAATTTAGATTAAAATGTTTTTTTGATTTAAAAATACCTCATTGACTACGAGTGATCGGTCTGTGACTCGAGGAAGAATAGGGTGGATTTTGAGAAAAAATCGGATAAGTGACGGTCTGGCCAGCAGGCAGTGGGCCTGCTGGCCCAATACTGGAAACTAGATGCGGAACAGTGGCAGAACTTGTTTCGGGAATGGGTTGGGTAATCAGCCCACTAGCCAAAATCGGGGCAGATGCAGAAGGTGGTGACGGAACAATAGGTCCACTGGGCAGTGGGCCCACAGGCGGAGTTTGGATGAGGAACAAGTCCGATAAATGGTGGATAAGATACGGGGAGACCTCGTCATCCAAAATATTATACGAACTAGGCTCGGGACTACTTATTTTTGCAAGCGGAAATTGGGTTTCATCAAACATAACATGGCGACTAATTATGAGTTTATTAGATGATAAATCAATATATTTGTAACCACGATGATTAGATGGATAACCCAAAAACACACAAGCAGTAGAACGGGCTTGAAGTTTGTTAATTGTAGTTTACGGAAATAGCATATAGCATAAATACCCAAAGACCCTAAGATGTGAATACGAAGGATCCTTATTATAGAGGGTTCTAAGAGGAGACTAATATGTCAACTCTTTGGTAGGAAGTATGTTAAGAAGATAGGTGGCCATTTGTAGAGCATGATGCCAAAAGGAAGGGGGTACGGAAGCATGGACCAATAAAGTTCGGACAATATTATTAATGGTACAAATTTTTCATTTGGCTTTCCCATTTTGTAAAGACGTATGAGGACAAGAGAAACGAAAAACTATGTCATTATTTGCACAAAATTCTCAAAATAACCCACTATCATATTCTTTGTCATTATCACATTGAATATTTTTTATTTCTCGTTCGAATTGGGTACGGATAAATGCTCGAAATTTTAAGAATGTGGAAAAAACTTGATATTTTTTCGCTAACGGAAAAGTCCATAAAAATTAGAATAGTCATTCAAAAATATAACATAATAACGATGGCCCACAGAACTTAAAACGGGAGATGTCCATAAATCACTATGAATAATATCAAATAGCATTAAAGTATGAGAAATAGAGTGACAAATGGTAATCTAACATGTTTTCCTAAAGGACAGGAATAAATAATTTTTGTACTATGCGTACCCTTACAATAAATAAAATTGTTTTTATGTAACGAAGAAACAGTGGACGACCCAGGGTGACCTAAATGTGCATGCCACAAGGAAGGAGCTATAGCTGCAAAAGTAGATGGCAAGGCTTGATTCGAGAGACTGGAGGCGGGCGTGAGTGGATAAAGATCTCCCCTACTATTACATCTCATGAGAGGTGTCCCCGTCTTAAAATCCTTCACAGAAAACCCAAAAGGATCAAAATTAACAGAAACCCAATTATCAGTGGTGAATTTACGGACAGACACCAAATTCTTAATTAAGTTAGGGGCATGAAGGGCGTTTTTCAAGACAAGAGGAGGATGTGGGGGAGACAAAGTTGCATGACCGTAACCACGAATTGGAATTGAGTTGTCATTACAAACAATTATGCCACATTTTTTGCTCAAATTGGAATAAGACGAGAGAGTAGCTCCAAGCGTATGCATTGCGGCCTCAATATCTGTCGAAGTCGGTGTGGGGCCTACTGCCTGGAATGTATGCAGAGGCTGAGGCCCAAGCAAACCGGCCTGCTGCCCCGACTTAGAAGGAAATCGATTGCCTGAAAAATTATTTTGTTCTTTAATTGCTGGAGCTTTCTTCTTTGATTCGTTCTTTGACATTTATAAAGTCGAGGTACTTAAAACAATTATCTACATATGACGAAGGACAGGAAAAAGATATTTCTATGAGGAATTTAAATATCAAGATGCCTTACTAAATTTGGCTGTGACAAAGAAAATTTGTGCTCATTTTCTTATTGCACCACACAAGAGGTTCAACAGTGTTCGAGCTTACTCTCTGCGTGATTTTAACTTTCAATTTATTCAGAATTACTTAAGTCATTGTAGTGGAAACTAGAAGGACCGGAACTATTGGATATTGCTCAGTTCTATTATAACTTAATAATCAAAAAGCTTTATGTTGAATTTAAGCCCCTTCGAATTGGCCCACGGGGTAACAACCCATGACACCCCACACCATTGCTAGTTTGCGAAAGGAGGAGGCTTGCTCATCAGCCTACTTAACCAAGATGTGGCACGAGCATAACGACCTTAGATCGAATCTATTTAAACAAGGGCTTAATTCTTATGTAAATGTATCGTCGGCCAAACTTAATTACCGGCATTAGTTCAATATACAAAACATATACAGTGTGATATGTATATTATATGTATCGTATATGTATATTTAAATATAAATATATAAAATTTATACATTTGCTGGCTATTTTATAAACTATATTACCCAACAATATTGAGTTGTGACTTTCCCTTTAAACAACCTAAAGATTTTACCCAATCTAAAAATAAACCTTGTAGCGGTGGAGGTGCTGAATCTCACTCGTAGAAAATTGATTTATGCACCATCTAAGAGTGCGGTAAAGTAATAAAAACTCATTCATCTTTAATTAGATATTTCAGTTTAATTTCTGAAATTGTTTGATATGGAGCGATAAAATATCTTATAGTTGACTTTTTACAGTACAATTTAAATTAATCGGGATAGTGAATTTTGCAGAAAGTAAATACTCCTTTTGTCTCAATTTATACGACAAATTTTCATTTTTAGTAAGTGTAAAAAAGAATGACACATTTTCTTATTTTGTAACAATTTAACTTTAATTATTACATTTTACGTTTAACATGATGATTTATAACCACACAAATATTTTTTACTTTTTAAAATCATAAAATTTAATAAAAATTTATTTTTAATATTCAGTCAAATTAAATTATATAAATTGAGATGAGAGACTCTGGTGCACTAGAAAATAAGCTATTGGTACAATTCATTACTCTTATCTTTATGACAACAAAAGTCACCATTGTACCAACAAGATTCAATGATACAAAGACAAAACAAAAATCCAAGTCATCTATCCTTGTGACACCTTGTAAATAAAGATTTATAACCGTTGGATTTTGGTCCTATACTCTCATCTCCTTCAAAAAAATTGAATATTCTTTTTTCCTTCTTTATTTTATTTTTTTGATTTCTTTGTGGATAAGCTTTCTATTCACAACTTGAGTTAAGTAGTATGGCAAAATTATTACATTATTGATTATTCACTGTGCTTTCTCTCTCTTCATTTCTTTGTGTGGGGTCATCTTTTTCTCTCTCTCTCTCTCTGCAAGTTTCAATGGAGACTGAACTTGTCAACAAGATTCATCCTGAATACCCTGAGGTAACAACTAGCAACTTTTCCATATTTTCACTTTGACCCCTTTATTTTATTTATTTATTTCTGCTACATATCATGCTCTATTGTTGTATTTTTTCTCAAAATTTTGACTCTTTTTCACATATTTTAGAAGGGTTTTTTTAAAACCTTTTTTAATGAATTCTTATCCTTTATTTACATAATTTAGATGTTCTTTCTTGTTTTAGTTTAAGATGTTCACTTAGAGCTATGCATGTTTCAGAACTTTTTTCTTACTCTAGTTGTTACAAAGTTTCTTGATTTAGCTCAAATTGATTCTTTTTAAGTGTTTCACTTAAGGGTTCTCTTAGTTTTGGAAGAAATATTTAATCTTTGATAGCAAAGACGACAACAACAATAACATAACCAGTATAATCTTACTAGGTGGTATCTGGGAGAATAGAGTGTACGCAGACTTACCTATCTTGGGTAAGTCGTGAGGTTGTTTTCGATAGACTCTCGGCTCAAGAGATGCAAAGACAACAATAATAATAGGCAGTAATAACAACAATAGAGATAAATAAAGACAACAATGTAATAAGATAAATGAAGTAAAGAAACAATCGAGTCATAATAGAGATCTAAAAAAAATAAGCTAATGTACAAAGATAATAATACTCCTACTCCTAGTACGGAACTAAGAAAAGAAATCTTCGATAACTAAGAAGAAAGGAAAAAGGGAAGTGCTCATTTTTCTATAAACAAAATGGTAGCTTTTGTACAGTACAAATTCACTTGATTTCTCTAATTTTTTCTTGAATTTTGGCTTTAAAAAAAATGTAGGTTCTTGCATTTGTTGATCCTCAAATTAAAATTTAGAATCCCCAGGAAACTTTGGATAAAGTGAAAATAAAGAGCAGTTTAAAGAGACAGGAACAAACAACTTTTGTCTAGTTCTTAATTTTTTGCTTTTTTTACTTCTTTAATGGCTCCCACATGAGCACATGATCATCTAGAATGTTTTATTTTCTTTTAACATTGATCTGCATGTCTTTTTTTCTTAATTATTTTATTTATTTCAGTACCAAAAATTTCAACTTTTTGGTGTGTTGGCTTTTATTATCAGATGATTTATGAAGCACTTGATGCACTGCATCAAAAAGAAGGCTCAAACAAGTCATCAATATCAAAGTACATTGAATCTAAGTATGGTAACTTTAATGATGCACACTTAAAGTTACTAACTTACCATTTGGATAGAATGAAACAAACTGGTGAACTTATTTTCCTGAAAAACAACTACATTAAGCCTGGTCCAGATGTACCACCTAAGCGTGGTCGGGGCCGGCCACCAAAACCAAAAACTACATTGCCACAAGGAACTGAAATTGCAGCTCCAAAGCCGAGAGGTCGCCCGAAAAAAGACCCTAATGCACCACCTACTCCCAAGAAAGTGAAAGCAACAATTCCCCCTAGTAACTTAGCTGCTCCTGTTTCGAAAATCGGAAGGCCTAGAGGTAGGCCTAGGAAGATTAAGCCACAGCCAGCACAAATTGGTGTAGAGTGAAGCTGAAAATTCGTGGACTCTTATGACTTGTGTTATGTCTTTAAGTTTTTCTTGGTTGATGTTGTATTTGTAGTGAGTTATGTGTAGTTCTTGTAGTTGTGGAATGTAGAATGTTGAAAGAGTTTGTACTTGTTTAATGCTTTTTTATTCAAGATTCACTGTAGTTAGGAAGGTTAAGCCACAGCCAGCACAAAATGGTGTAGAGTGAAGCTGAAAATTTGTGGACTTAGGTTGATGGTCATGACTTTATGTCTTAAGTTTTTCTTGGTTTATGTTGTATTGTGTAGTGGGTTGTGTAGTTCTTGTAGGTGTGCAATGTAGATTGGTAGAAGAGTGTGTAATTTGTTTAATGCTTGTTGATTCAAGTTAACAAGTAGATAGGAAGCTGAAAATTTGTGGAATCTTAGTTCATTGGACTTTTTTGTCTTTGTGTTTTTTCTTCTTATTTGAGTATTACTCTTCTTTTTTCCTGGTTGGTGTTGTATTCATTGAACTACGTAGTTCTTGTTAGCTGTGCAATGTAAATTTTTTAGAAGAGGATGTATTTGTTTAATGCTACTTGTTTCAAGATTCATAGTAGATAGATCTATAATCCTATTATCATCCATTAAAGTGTCACATGTTGATTTAGGGAATGGATTGTTGTCTTTTTATATATATGATTCGGACAATCATTATCTCATAAGCTAAAGTTGAGTTAGATCAAGAATTTATTATTCTTAACATGGGAGGATTAAACTAGACAATTCTTAGTCTTGGTTTACCTAACATTGAATATCATGATGTTGTCCACGCTAGTAGCGGAATTAGAATTTGTATTTTCACTAAAATGATGCAAAATATAAAGAAGTAAACATATAAAGAAGTTAAAGGGGTTCAACATTTATTATACATCATAAAAAATAACTTTAGCTTTTTAATGTACAATATAATTTTCTAGCAAAGGGGTTTTGATGAACCCGTGCGTCCCTCTAGCTCCACTTTTGGTCCACGCTCCAAACTCCAAATGTCTAAGTTTGGGCATGTAACAGTGTTAGTATTTCATGTTCATCTCTCATGAGCTAATTTTTGAGATTGAAATAGGTTTTTCGTTGAGAACTAATTCTTGGTTTTCTTGAAAGTATACAAGTGAACCTTATTTTGAGGGAAAATTCAATTGGTAGTGCTTGATGGTGACTGGAAAACTGAGTGTGTGCTGGAGGTGGAAGGTGAAAGAAAGGAGAATATTTGGATAAGGGATTTGATATCAAAATGGGGACAGTGGTAAAGTGAGCTTGTGACATGTTTTCAGTTGAAGGTGTACTAGTGGGTGTGTTGTCATCAACATTAGTGGGTGTATCATCTAGATCATCGTCTAAATTAAAGTCTTCTTGAGTTCCAGAAAATATCTCCTCGTCTAAATCTAGTGGTATTGTAGGAAAATGTTCAGTATCAACAAAATCATCCTGTGTAGGAATAGGATGACTAGAAGAAGTATCATTGCCCTTGTTACCCCTACTAGAAGAAGCACCCTTACCCTTAAATATACATCTTAATCCTTCCATTTTAATTATGATAATAAATAATTAAAGATAATAAAGTTAAGTGCGCTAAATAAAATAAACAGACAATAATAATTTAATGAAGGAACGAATGTATCAAACGCCGACGTAACGTCGACGTGTAATCGAGAGGTTGAAAATTGAAACTTTGCTCGATGGAAGATCCTCAAGCTAGTTGCCAACTTCACTCCCAATTCCCAAATGAATAAATAAAATTGAATATTTAGTAAACAATGTAGACTTGTAGAGAGATAGATTGAGAGATTAGAGAGATTGTAGGAAGATTTGTGAGAAAGATGAAGAGAAAATGAGTTATTTATAGTTGAAAAATTGGGTTAAAGTGTAAATATAATAACTTATGGGTTAAAAATAAATATTAAGGGGTTGGAGGAGGGGGAGGGGGAGGCCAAAAATGGCCGTTGCACAACGGTCAAAATCTAAAATGGACGTTGGTGCAACGGTTATTTTTGCAAATGGGAGGTTACGGGCGGGATCGGGGCGTGATCGGGATTGGCAGGACTAGGACGGGACGGGTCGGGACATTGTCCCGTCCCGGTTCGAGTCCCGATACCGAATTTTTTTTATTTTTTATTTTTTTTTTACTACGCGGGTTCGGGGCGGTGTCGGGGCGGGACCAGGCCGTCCCGGCCCACTGGCCAGCGTTACAAAAAACTAGATAGTCTTTGTCAAGACATTATCTCTGTCTTCTAAAATTTCCTATGAATTAGTATTGTCTTTGTCCATGGTGTTTAAGGTCCCCACTTGGGTTTGAATCTTGATTTATTACAAGTCCTTGGCTGCCTGCTGCTTGTTGCAACTTATTGTTGGAATCTTCTTCTATATCAAGAGATATTGAAAGAGTTTGATTGTAATTCTTTTAGTACACCGGGAAGATTAATTAAATTTCTTCAAAATCTTATAATTGTATGCACAGTAAAATACTTGAGAATTGGGGAGTCTGTGTGGCGGAGTCATCCTTGTTCAAGGTAACTGGAAAAAAGTTACTTTAAGAATTTACCCGAGGTGAGATATCACATTATGTACGGAATCCTAGATATTTTTGGAGTAAAGGATTGTCAACAACGGCGTTCTAGTGTGTGGTAGAGACTTATCTAAGACTTGTATCCTTTTGAAGCTTACTACTAAAAATTTTGAAAAACTGTTGTATTTTGAAAGATATGAAAAACTCAATCGATCTTGAAAAAAATTAATATTAAATTAAATACTTTTTTGAAAAAACTCAAATGCTGAGTTGAGTTTAAATTTTGAGTCTTGGAAATTGAGCCGTCTTTGATAGAGAGCGTTTTACACTAAAGTGAAGCATCCCTTCACGAATTTAAATTAGTGAAGTCCCAAAAGGAAACAAACAACAATGAAGAAAATGTTGAAATTACATATATTAGTACATAAATTAAAGAGCTTGGAGGTAGTGCTTGGTAGACTTGTGAACATAAAAAATCAGACATGCCCATCAAGCCAATTAAGGGTACAATTGTACTTTAGGATATATTCTTGGACCACTCATGGTATTTAAATTTTTTTTCCTAACAGAAACTGGTGTAGATTTAATGATCCTGTGTTGCCCGTATCAGTCTCTTATTAAGTACAGTGGTAGAATCTTGAAAAAAATCACAAAAATGGTCCCATAGGTATGTTCAAAATAATCCTTTGAATATACTTTTGAGCAAGTTTGATCCTTTAAGTTAGCTAAAAGTGAGTACTTTTAATTTTCGTCAACTATTTAATAAACTTTGATCTTAGATTTAATGAAAACTATAAATAAAAAAGTTAACTAATACTCCTCAATTCCAAGCAAGTTGGCGTTGGTTATGAATCAATCACTAACCATGTCAGCTCCATTTAGGCTCATTGCGTGCCTAGTGTGAGCACGCCTCAGCAATATTAGGACATGCCTTTAGACCATGGACCACTCATTCTATTTGTAAGAGAAACTGTTGTTAAATTTAAGGATCCTATCTTGGTGTATGGTCAGGCATCAAAGTTTCCTCATAGTTAGGGATGACAACGGATAGGATCTGGACCGGATTCTACTAGATTCAAATCCAGATTCAGATCCATTTTTCATATCTGAATTCAGATTCATCGGGTCCATAAAAATTATATCCAAATCCGGATCCATCGGATCAATCGGGTCCACGGATCGGAACTGGATCCACATGTAAAAAAATTTGCCTTGCTAAGAATGTAACCTTGCTAATAATTTTTTTTGAACTGACAAACGATTTTTACTTAGCTAACAGTTTATTGTGTTTCAATTTTGAAATGTTCATATGAGATATTTTGTTTGTTGTCTCGTTTTGATTGTGAGCTATTAATTAAAAGTGTTGGACAATGACAATAGTTGTGAAAAATGTTAACTAGTATTTTCACAATACAGAACTTGCATGTGCTTGAAATCTTCACAAATGAAGTGAATATAATTTTAACTACTTGTCTATGGAGATGTTAGTCATTCACTAATATAACATTGATTTTGTTATCGAAGTTACCTCTTTATTTTTTTGTTTTTGAGTTAACGCGGGGATAAATTAAACGTGTTTTGAGAATTAAACTTGCAAGGATGTGCTTAGCAATTTTAAGAAAATACTTATAAAATTACATTCTAGGTTATGAATATATTTAATAAAAAACGGATCCACGGGTCGGATCTGGACCGGATACGGATCTCAAATACAAGATCGGATCCGGATCCGAATCCGTCGGGTCCAAATTTTAAAGATCCATATCCTATAAAACGGATCTGGATCCATCGGGTCCAGAATCCACTGCCATCTCTACTCATAGTATAGTTGTAGAATCTTGTCCTACTTAATGTGATAGAAGTAAAGGACCACAAAACCATTCCATTTTGTTCAGTTGATTTACGCAAATAACCCTCATTTAAGTCCCATTTAGATTGTCTTTCATTAAAAAAGTTATGAAAATATTTTTTTTTTAAATTACCCTTGCAGATAATGTTATACTCGAATTTAATGTTTGCTCATATATTTTTCAACTTTACAGACCGCATTAGATTATCGTCTAATATTGTAATATCTTACAAAATTTTACACGATGGTCTGACATTTTCTCATAAAAATTTAGTTTGCTCACAAATGATCTTTATATCGTGATCTATAAAGTACATAAATTATAAAAGAAAAAAAGGATCATTTATTAAATAGTTGTCCTTGAAAATTCCACATTTTATCACCCTTACTAGTTAGTTCTCAATCTTTTCTTGGATAAATCAATCCCAATAGTTATAATGTGGCAATTTTGGTAGAACAAGAATACAATGTATTTAAACCAACTCCCTCTTACTTTTATCCTTCCTGATCCGAAAAAGGACAATATTTGGTTGAAGTTGAAAAATGAGTAATTAAAATCGAAAAAGATAGGACTCACACACTGTTGTTTCACCCTCTGATATTACACAACAACTATGTCTCGATTCCAAGCAAGCAGAGGTTAGTTACATGAATCCTCACTTACCATGTCGCCCCACGTAAGTTCATCTCGAACCAATATTATACAAAACTCAAGTCGTCTTAAGTCAATGATCTGATATTACATACAATCATTCATTACTATTTCTAACCTAAACTTGCAACCCAACTTGAATCTCTAACTTCTCATACTGAACTAAAGACCTACTGATAAAAAGAGAGATTAAAAGCTCTACAACTCCTCATATTGAACTGAAAAGCCACAACAACATCGTTTCGTCCTTGTTGAACTTTCTTCATCAGCAGTCTGATCTTCTACTAGAAATACATGCTCATGGTTTTCTGCAAGTACAATTTGTGGACTATTAGATTTGGCAATCTCAGATTTTTCTTGCTGGCATTCGAGAGTGGTCCTCGTGTTCGCACTGCCACCACCTAGTAGGGAGGATTTATCGTTGGACATTGCAATATTGACAGCTGATTGTGAGGATGGGGCGTCTACGTAGCAATTGTGCAGCCTCTGTCGGGTAATAAGTGATGCAAGAAGTTGATACCACCTAGAAAGAGCTTCTGCTTCAGTTCTCCTCCGCTCTTTGGCCTCTCTTCTCACCTCTTCTTCTGTATATGCCTGATAACATCTCAACGAATTCAACATTAGTTCTACTGAATGGCTTCGAATACAGTAATAGTTGGCCTTGTTTGATAGCATTCGACAGAAAAAGTTCGAGGCACTTCAGAGAAAAGTACATGTGTGAGCACCCCCAAGACTGCAGAGAAGTTTATTTGGTAGTTTATGTCAAATGGGCCTTATTAAAACTAAATGGCATGGACATGAGACCCCAATAAACAATGATAAGAAACATTTGAACATGGGAGGAAAGAATACGAATAAGAGACTATAAATATTTTTAAACAAAATCGTTATGTATTGAAAGAGATGGTAGTCAACATAAGGGAATTCAAAATATAAAAAATAAGCACACGAAGAAGCCAAGAGAATTCAACATCTCCTATATATACATAAAAATATTATTTTGACCTTGTATATACAGTGTAATTTTTCGACGAATGGAACCCCATTGCAACCATAAGCTTTATTGGCTGTTGAAAATTCAGAATAAAAGAATAATCTAATCGTATATGTGATTTATTCTCTATCTTTGACCGCCAACCAAGAACTTGAAACGAAAAGGAGAAAACATTAGAAATATCTCGGTGTCCTATATGTCTGGTAAAGTGAGTCTCAGAAACATGATATTATAAAGGATGTCAATAATACGTAAGCAAGCAATGAAAATCTATTCCAGTGATGCAATTTATTTACCTCTAGGATTGCATCCTTGAATTCGGTACACACGACAAGCCCCTCATAAACAGGTAGAGATCGACCATTCCGGAATTCAAATCCAACCATAGCAGGTGCAAAATCAATTTGAAGCCTTTTAACAACAGGAACCAACCGTGGCAATCTCAAGTGGACTGTACCGGGTGGAAGGCACTTCTCAGACCAAACATCCACTTGACCACGCTCATTCTAGAAAAAAGAATCCACATACCAACTGTCAGTTTCTAGCCAAAAACAACCATAAAGACAAGATTGACAAATAAACCAAAAAACTGAGCTAAATGTTGTAACCAATTATTCTATCCGGTATATATAGGAAAAGAAGCAAAATGGCGTAATGTATACGTAACATGTAGAATGTGAGAACAGGGACAGATAACCTGCCTCTGTGCCTAACTCTTTATAGCGAAAGAAATTTTCTTAAACAGAAAGAGAATACAGAGAAATGAGAATTGGTTATATGAAAGATGCATAAACTAGATGGATAAAACAAGGTTCAAACACTACAGATCTGTCAAAAGAAATCCATGGTTTTACATCACATTGTGAAAGGATAAAAGAGGTCTTTACTGAAGAGGCTCTGAACCCGAAATAGGACTAATGCAAATCTGGCTTTTGGAAAGATGAAGATGCAAAGGGTAAAGAGACAATTTTTTGAACAACCAAGCTAACATAAGATTCTTCTAGCATGTACCCACTTAGAGCAGATGGAGATTCTGTAATGGGAAAAAAGGGTATATACTCTATCCTAAGTATGATCCCAAACAAATATTGATCTTATATAGAGGTGGCAAAATTAGTCCATGGAATCATGACTCGTCTAACCCGCCCAAGTTTGGGTTGGTCATTGACCCGCCCATTTATTAGCTCAGCACATTTCAGCCCATCAAGAAATTGTGCTGGTATGTAGCCCAAATTGACCATGAAAAATCTTGTCAAAATAGTTTCAAAAAGTCATTTTTCATTTGATATGTTATATAAGATTCTTATAAATTGGCATAAAACTTCAAATCCCAGATAAATCTCAATTTTCTCAACACTTCTATCACTTAGAAGGCTTCACCTTAGGTACAATGCCATTTACTGCATGAGGAAGAAACAGTGGTTCAGTTTGCCACTGTCCATAGAGTGCAATAGTTCCTCCACAATCCCCCTCGCCATAATCATCATCTTCAGCATCCTGTCCTTTATTCTGCTTTCCAGAACGCTTCACAACCTGAGCGTAAACAAGCAGATTATGGTACTTGTGAAGTTATGGACAATCAAAAATCATATTGCAGACACACAAAAGATTTATGTGCAGACAAAAAACCTTTGCAGGGATCTCGTTAGCTTTCACTTGGAGCCCCTCGCGAAGCCATCTTTCCTTTCTTTGGAGTGTTTTTACACAGGATCGTGGGTATACTGGATGACCTGAACAAAAACCTAATACCAGTCCTTTGGGGTAAAGTATCTGATACTTGTTAAGCCATCTTTCGATTATGTATAAGTGATGGTTTCGGTAAGCCTGCAGAGAAAATTAGTTCAAAAGAAATCTATCAGTACAACATAGTCGCATTTACGGGTGTCAAATGGGGGGGAGGGGGGGGGGGTTAACATGGGCTGAGTTAATAAATGGGCAGGTTAGTTGCTTGGGCTGAAATGGGTGGGGCTAAACTGGACTAAAAAGTGGGTCATAACTCAACCCGCCCAATTCTTACTAAGTTTTTTTTGTTCTTTTATAATTTTTACGCACCAAATAAAAGAATATTCTTTATTATGGCTATATATAACACATTAAGGAAAACAAATATCTTTTTTTAAAATATTTTGACAAGGTTTCTCATGGGTCAATTTAGGCTACAAAGATGAGTTGAATTGGGTGGGTCAAAATGGGGTAAGGCAATAAATGGGTGGATCATGGGTTAATTATGCCGCCCCCCGTCTCGTTTTAGCTAATACTTGTATTTGTTATACTTGTTGATTTGTTGGAAGAGGTTCAGTCAGTGCCCTAGTTTCCAACTCCATATCTTCGAGAGAGCTCCTGGTTGCTGTAAAAGAATTCTGTGTTGAGAATTTTGCATGAGTTTTCTATCACAGGTTCACGCATATCCAACAGACAATCATTACCTCCTTGTGCAAAATGAACTACATCACTAGTGGAAATCGACTCCAACTCCTTTAAAGGTGCCAACATTGTATCCCACCAAATTGAGTTGACTCGTTCAGATCTTATCTTGTACCACTTTGTACAGTACCTGACAAGAAAATTTAAAGATATTATTAGATAGAAGCATCTACCAGTTAATCTCATTCTTACAGACTACCATTTTTTATATCTTTTTATAAGTTAACTCTTCCAATTAATTTAAAAGCTTCTGAATTGATCACCAAATGTCGCTGTCCTGAGGCGGCATGTGCCAATATTGATATTTTGGTTTTACTAGGATGCCCTATTTCACCTTTCCCCAAAATTTCGCCATAATTGTCCTCGTTACTTTGCTTATTCATGAACTACTATATGAACTAAAGTTCTATCTCAGTTCAAAACTGTAAAAAATATATAAATAAAAATCATGACAATTGTAAGAATTGACAATGATGATAATAAGTGCTTTAGATCATAAGCACAATGATGAGAACTATGATGATTGAGTAACAAATTTTAAAAGAAATCAAGAACTCATGCCTTGCACCTCGTCTATGTAGGGAAGGAGTAAAAAGAGGGGGAAATGACAGGGGAAAGAGATAACGGTTTAAGATTCTGTGCGTGAAACTATGATGGTATTAGAAAAGTTATTTTATAGCAATAAGACCAAGGAGTAAATCAATATGGACAAACCATAAAATATGATTGCATAAAGAGGAGTATCATGCTACAGATAATATGATTAAGATTATATATACAATGATTAACAGAACTAATAGCATGTTTGGCCAAGCTTCCAAAAACTGCTTATTTTGCAAAGTTCTTTTTGTTAAAAGTGCTTTTCGGAAAAGTACTTTTAGAAAGTAGCCGTTTGTGTTTGGCTAAACAATTTGAAAATCACTTTTGCCAATATTAGAGCAGTACTTTGTGCTTGGTCAATGTTATAAAAGTGTTTCTCGAGAAAAACTACTTTTTAGAGCTTCTGAAAAACAGTTTCTGCTACTGCTTAAAATCACTTGTATTTTGTTTAAAAGCTTGGCCAAACACCTCAATTTTCTAAGATAAGCACTTCTGCCTTCCCAGAAGCTTGGCCGAAAAGGCTATAAATCTAAGGAAACTACAGCAGTCAATTCATTCAGAACACCAAAGCAGCAAGAACTGGAAACCTGCGTGTCACATCTTTAGCTCCATTCCCAGCAAAAGCAACAACATATCTTAAAGGCAACTTGCATGCAGCAGCTGCAGCTTCCACATTTTGCTCTCCATCAGTTATTGCATTTACAACGTCAACATGCACCCACTTTCCTGTCAGGTTCTCACCACTGCAGTAGACTTCCGCCCAGTATAGAGGCGCCCCTATTTTACTAGACCCAATAGCAGTCGATATTCCATGAGAGGAAATTGAACACACTTCTGCTTTAATTTTCTTCTTTTTGAATGGTGATGCATTTGATGAAGTACTTTCTACATTCACATCTGAGATCTTAGCGTTCCTAGCAATTTCAACTGCGGTGGTAGAAAGAGCCATTTCCAACTGCATCTCAAATTCAAGATCCCCTTTTCTCTTTGGCCGCTCTCTCTTCATAATACAAGAATCATTAGCATCACGCTGAGCATCTGATGTTGATGGTGACATTCTTTTATAAGACATATCAGTAATAGTCTCTCCAGACTTGTCATTTTTAGCAGGAGAGAGAGGAGAATGCTTTGGTCCAGCCACCATTAATGTTGAAGAGTTAAATATCCCGCTACCAGCCCTACTAGGGCCTTGACCTGAGGGATATGGTTTCTCAATTTCAGGCTTCAAGGAAGCCACATCCAAGATTGATACGAACCTGCAATGAATGTCTTCAGATATCTTGAACGTGATTTCTCATGTTCGAAATGCACCAAAAACATGTATAAGAGGGAAGTTCTAATGCAAGACTGTCACCTAACTTCCCAGCCCATGCCGCTTGTTACCAAAATAAAAGTGTGCGGAAGAGGACTTCCACAAATGTGTCAAAAGGTCGAGGGAATTTGAATTGTTAGCACTTAGATAGGATATATTTACGCACTTCCTTACACCAACAATAGTCAATTCATTGCTAAATGTGTTAAACACCACGATGCAATAGCTCTAGCAACTAACTAAATATGTAACAGGAAAAAAAAGAAAGAGAAACAGAACTCACTTAATACGAAGTGGGGGAAACAAGGAACAAAAATAATTCAACTGACTTGAACATCAATAGAGGCTATTTAGTTGTAAACTTGTAATAGAATAGGAAAAATAGTAGCTTACCTGGTCGTAAGATTCAAAGCCCTAAATAGTGCCACAGACATTGCAGCAACCTGTTATAACGGAAAAAAAAGGGAATGTTTCTCAGATCAATGAGCAACAAACTAAACAGTTTTTTTTTCTATCAAGATGTAGAAGCCTGCGCAGCCTCTAACTCTGTTAGGTAAGTTCCAAAGTTTTGCAATTAACCGTGATATTACACCATATCTAAATGACCATTAGTTTCTTTATTTTCTTTTTTTAACACAAGGGAAAATAATGATCACAAGAACAATCTAAGTGAACAAACACAAATATACCTCTTCTGGTGTCCCTTCCTGAGACTCAAGAGTTGATGCCAAAGCTGAAGGAAATGACTTCTCAGTATCATTTGCACCTCTAACACGGAAATGACTGTGGAACTGCATTCAGTGGGTAAAAGGTGAAATAAAAGAGCGAAACTTGTATATCAAAGGGCAGTTATGATGATAACATATAGCACATACCCAATTGACAAGAGGAACCAGAGCTTTTGCAGTAAGTTTTGGAACATCTGTTAACTTCAGCAGATGTGTTGGCAGCAGTGAAAGTAAAGACGCCTGGCAAAAATAAGTAAATTCTTTTATAGTATAAGAATCAGTACATGGACGGAATTCTTAAAAAGGCCAAAAACTCATCAGTATTCCCATATCATGCACACAACAACAACAACAATAACAACATACCCAGTGTAATCCCACAAGTAGGGTCTGGGGAGGATAGAATGTACACAGACCTTACCTCTACCTTGGGAGGTAGAGAGGTTGTTTCCGAAAGACCCTCAGCTCAAGAGAAAGCATGACAAAAAAGGTAAGACAAGAATTGATGAAAGTAAAGAAGCTATGACAAAGAAACGCTAAATAAGCATTATGAAGAAGAGTAAGTAACAATAACTGCAGCAAACTAATACGATAATTGAAGTACAAGAAATAGCAGATAGTGACAAAGACTACAAAGATACTACTTCACCTATTAGTCTAGAAGGATACACGAGAAGACGCACTACTACCTACTAACCTTCTACTCTAATCCGCGACCTCCACAACTTCCTATCTAAGGTCATATCCTCGGTAAGCTGCAACTGCACCATGTCCTACCTAATCACTTCTCCACCAATACTTCTTCAGTCTACCTCTACCCCTCCTGAAACCATTTAAAGCCAACCTCTCACACCTCCACATTGGGGCCTCCCTACCTCTCCCTTGTACATGCCTGAACCATCTCAATCTTGCTTCCCGCATCTTGTCCTCCACCGAGGCCACTCCCACCTTGTCCCGAATAACTTCATTTCTAATCCTATGCTTCCTAGTATATCCACACATCTATCGCAACATCCTCATTTCCGCAACCTTCATCTTCTGGATGTGAGATTTCTTGACCGGCCAAAACTCCGCCCCATACAGCATAGTAGGTCTATGTAGAACTTGCCTTTAAGTTTTGGTGGCACCTTCTTGTCGCACAAGACTCCGGAGGTGAGCCTCCATTTCATCCACCCTGCTCCTATACGATGTGTGACATCCTCATCAATCTCCCCATTTCCTTGGATAATGGACCCAAATACTTAAAACGTCCTGGCTTTAAGATGGCCTACTCCTCAAGCTCCACTTCTCCTCATGCGCTATGTCACTGAACTTGCACTCCAGAGTCAAATATTAATGTTCTTTTTTCTTTTGAAAAATCATGCCAAGTCATAGATTAATGCCATATTAATGAGCATTACCCCAAAAAAAAAACATATGATAACTAAAATTATCTGAGATTTTAAATGTATATAATCTCTAAGTTTAACACATTGATCCACAACAAAACAAAGGTGAAAGCTGACAAATCTAGTTGGACATCAAGTAGGAGTTTCCTACAATTTTCCACATCTGTGTAATTTTTATTCCCGTTCATTTATTCGCCAAAAATGCCTTAAGTATCTAAGTTTAAACTATAATTTCGGAAACCTGTGAATAAAATTTTGGCACACCTTCTAAAAAGTAAGGTCATCTTACTCCCTCATTCCTGATTCATCATTCCCCCACCCCACCCCTACCCTCCATACCGACTTTATAAGGAAAACAGAGAATTACATACTGCTGCTTAACTTAGAATTCCTTAATTCCCCAAATCTGGAATGAATTTCGTGTTTTATTATCTTCTATTTCCTTTTCTTGGAGCCTGGGTAGGTGGGTGGATTCAAGTGAGAATAAGTAACAAACCAGTTAAATAGTTGTTAGGAGTTTTAGCACATGAGATACCCTTACATGCTAATATCGACGACAATTGGGGGAAGAACATAAGAAAGAACCTGGATAAGAGGATCATTGCAAGCACTATCTACCAACCTGCCCCTTGCTAGTAAACAAAGCAAGTTAACCTTATGCACAAGCTCAGCCAATTCCTGTAATTAAAGGGACAAAAAGTATTACTTGATGCACGTCCAACAAGGGACTAAAATCTTAGATCATGGCATTCATATACTTTCTCTATGATATTTAAACCACCTTTTCTTCGGCTGTTGCTCGACGTACTGTCTTCTGTTTACTAGGATCAGGCAGAGCATTAAACTCAACAGTCACACCGTTGATTGTATCTTCCTTAACATCGCTTTCGGACTTCAAAGTATGAACTGACCCATCTTCCCAGTCAACTCCATCAAGTTCATCTGTGCTTTCCTTTTCCACTTCCGATGGCACATTTTGTAACACATCTCTAGAGCAGCATTTAGCATCTAATGTAGTCCTTGCAACTGCAGTACCAGTAAATTGTTTTTCTGTCTCACTTGATCTGTTCTCTGGCTAAACATACAAAACAAAATAGAAATTTAAGAAATCCATTATCATCATCCGAAAGACGTGGAAACCACATATAATTATTGAGCATTACGAAACAAAGAGATACTTCTTGCTGAAGGAAATGTTTCACTCGGTACATTGCCTAACTGAAGTGATAGAGCAAGAAAGAAACAAACCTTGCCCTCAGAATCTTGTTTGCATAGGTAACTATCATCTGTTTTCGAAACCCGAGAGCCGCGTGACTTGTTGACTCGTTTCAAAAGTTTCCCCACTGCACCTCGAGATATGTTTGCAAGAGTTTCTGAAATCAAGCATGTTATTTCAACCTTCAAGTGCTCAAATCTCTACTATTATTGTCAATTCATATTAAAGTACTTATCAGGATTTTTAAAAAAAAATGTTATAATGAACGATTGCAATGTAACAAACCGTTGCCACTGGTTCCATCCTTGCAGCCGCTTCGGCACTCCATCTCACTAGAGTGTTTCAAATAGTCTTCATTTGCTGTCCAAAATGGAACACATAAGTTACCCGGACCTCAGTGTTTTCCGGTAATGAAACTAACAAACTAACACATACATATACAAGTCCATGCATAAGCATATTGATCTTCTCCCTTTTGATCATTGATCACAAATGATTTGCAAAGTTCATGAATGTTCATTTTAGTGTTAGATACCCTAGCCGCAGACAAACAGAATTACTTATCATCAAAATATACAGGTTATCAATTGAAAATAAACAAGCATGCCTCAGATGTTCTGCTATTGAGTACTTTTACTCAGTTTTTCACTTAAACTATTTGTTTTTCAAAGCTATAACCCAAACCAAGAAAGGGCTACCAACAAGAAAAAGAAATGAAAAACTGAATCCAAAGATAACTAGCAAAGACAGATGAAAAAATCCCATAGAGAGGTAGTAAAAGAAGAGGGAGACAAGCTAAAAAACTATGTGAAACAAGAATTCACACATTGAATTTTATGCATTTTTCCTTATTTTTGGCGTCATGTTGTTGGTTAAAGAAAAAATACCACTTATAAACAGAATGCCAAAGATATTCTAGCAAAGAAAGATGAAAGAACCTAAAAAAGGGGTTGTAAGAAGGACTAGAGAAGCAAAAAATGTAAACCAAAAATCTAAAAATTGAACATTTTTGCAGCCTGGTTGTGTAATTAAGAAAAACATACCAGCTGATAAACTGAATCCCAAAGACAACTAGCAGAAATAGGAAACAATAAGATAAAGGGTTAGTTAAGATACGGAGAAAGTAACTAAAAATGTGAAACAAGAATCAAAGATTGAATTTTTATGCATTCTTGGTTAAGTTTGCTGTAATGTTCTGTAGTTAAACAGTTGCTATATTGAATCCCATAGAAAAATCTGAAATAATCCTTTAAAGGGGTAGTTAAATAGTAGCATAAACAAACTAAAACTGAGAAACAATAATACAAAAATTGATTTTTTATGCATTATTGGTTATGTTTTGGTGTCATGTTGTGTGGTTAAGCAGTAGCTAAACTGAATCACAAAGACAATTAGCAAAGAAATGTGAAACAATCCAATAAAGGGGTGGTTAAAGAAGACACAGAAGCAAACAAAAATGAGAAACAATAAACAAAAAACTGATTCTTTATGCATTCTTGATTATTTTTTTTTTGTGTGTGTGTGTGTGTTTTTGGGGACATGTTTACTGGTTGAAGAGTTAGAAAACATACTAGTTGATTGATTGTGTTGCTTTTCCTGATTTCTGGTACGCATTTTCTCAATCAATTGAGCAATTGAGAAGAAAAGAAGAAGAAGAGGCGCGCACTATATGATACGGTTGAGACGTATGAAATTCCCAAACCCGGGAAGGAGGAAAGAGCAATTGTGCTTTACCTTTTTTTTTTCTTTTTTCTTCTTTTTAATCAATTTATTGATTTTTTTATTTAATACATATTGTTTCATTCACCTAACCAACTTTAACATGTAAAGAAAAAAAATACTCACCACCTTTAAAACTTTTTTGTTTCCTCCGAAAATAATGTGAATGGTCGTACGATCTAATACTTTCGAACTTTTAACTTGTTGGTGAGGATTTGAATTCATGGGGTAATCCTTCCACATTTTCTCTTCCCTGCCCTACGTAAGAGAATTTTTAAAAAAATGAGTGGATGATCTATATCTATATTTGTATAGGTTTTCATAATCACTAATATTAAGTATTAACTAACAAAATTAAGAAAGTTGGGTAAATTATTCAAAATTTTCTCTCATATGTCGGTTTATCTTTAGGAAGGGATAATGGAATGGAATTCAATCATTAACCAATTGAGCTACCCTCTCTCGGATGTGATTAATCTTCTTCTTTTTTGTTAATAAGATACGTTAAATATATAATAAAATAAGATTCAGCCACGTGTTATTTTGAGCGTTTACGCTCATAATTAAACTTGTAAAGTTTGGTTATAGATTACTATGACGTCTTAGAATTTGTCTTTTGAAAGTGATTAGTAAAATATTTTGTTGGAAATTAGCCTTTGACGGGAGTTGCGACTGACCAACTTTAACGGCTTAAACACTAGTGTTACGTATGTTGGAGAATCCGGTTCTTCACACATGCATGATCTACTAAGTCGTGAATAGCAGTAGGGCCAAGAATCGTCAAATCTCATTGAGAAATGAAAGAGATATTGGTCCACAAAGTAAGGTGTTTGAAGCATGGAAAGTGTGGTATTGTGTTCAATTCTCCCTCATCGGTAGAGGAAGAAAGAATTGTTGTGTATATAAGACTCGAAATTGGTTTGGGGTTTGGGACCCCAAGGGGTATCCCATGTGTTTAAAGGAGGAGGACCTAGATGTGCTTCGATTCAAGGAAAGACCACACGCCGCCGCCGCCTGTCCGGCCCGTTCGCTCACGGCCGTGGCCGTGGGCCTCGATATTATTATCTTTTGGGCCGAGAACTTTGCCGGATGTACAGTTTGGTCTGAAGTTTCGAGACGTCGAATTTGGCACCAAAGCGTAAACGCCTAGCACTCAATTCAGCCATTTATTTTGGCTGAATTACTCCTCCTATAATGGTCAAATCCGTTGGTCTTTCACCATTGATGTTGGTGACTTTACTACCTCCATAATGACCATTATTTGGCTATTATGGAGGCAGTTTTCAGCCCCTCCATCACCTATATAAACACCCCCTTACACCATTGTTGAGCACTAAGAATACACATATAATATACACGAAAAATTCAGAAGCTTACACAAGCAGAAAGTTTTTCTTCTTCCTACAACTTCCAAGCATCATTTCGTTACTCAATATTCTTCACGGTAGCTCTTGAGTTTCCTTTGCTCAAGTGTTCCATTGATGTTTTATCTTGGGAGACAAATTGTCCAGGACGTATAAAGGATACATACGGGGCAATATTGTCTTAAGGACAGAGTGCCACACTCGACTCAGCAAAAGCAGTTTCCATTTTTCCGTCTTCAACAAAATTGTAGTTTCAGTTTTGTGGTTCTAATGTAATTTTCAGATTACTAGTTGAATTATTGAATCTTTGTTTATCCTTTCGAATACTTGTAATAGTTATATACTTCACGTACTGCTTTATAAAGTACCATAGAGCAAAAATACCCAACATATTTGCTCAAACAATATCTTTAACAAACACATTGGAAGAACTACAAAATCTTGATACAATCAAAAAACTTTTTTCTTGCTCCTCCCTTAGCTTGAAGATCAACGACTCTATGCTGCTCCAGATAGTTATGCTTGTGATTGAACCCTCAAAACTTTGCACAAAGGACATGCACTTATCAATAATAGAATTGTAAGGTGGGTATTCATTGGTAATCATTCTAACTACCTCCATGGATACAATTTTCAGTGGTGTTAGGCCATTTTCCAGAGCAATTTCCATTCTCGGCAGGATAGTTAGTAATCCAACTATGATTGTGTTTTAGTACTGCGAGTGATACCTTTTGTAAAACTAATTATCAGTCTTCATTATTATCTCTAATATGAAAAATACTACACAATTTATGACGCATAACTTAGTTTCTACGAAACTTGTGCTGGACTAGGCAAAAGTTCAATTTCTGAAGATAAAAATGCTACAGAACTTATATCGAGTGAGGTATATCTGGATAATTTTTTAACAAGGGACAAAAATTAATGACCATAGAAATAAGGGGTAAAAATTTAAAACCAATGCGTTTGAAGGAGAATATGTTAAAATCGAGACAGAGACGAGAATTTAGAGAGACAAGAATAATGGAAGAATTATTTCTACTTTTCATTCATCATAATGACCTCCTTATATAGAGTTAATATCCTCATGTTCCTACTCTAATAGGATAAAGGGTAGCCCTATTCTAATAGGACTACAAATTCTATATTACCATAAATAGACCTAACCTATTATAATACCCCTCAAGTTGGAGCATGGGGTCTCGAATGCCCAACTTGCCAAGTAAATATCCATGTTGCGATTTGTCCAAAGCCTTTATAAAAACATCAGCCAATTGATCACTGGTTGACACATGACGATAAAGTATTATTCTGGATTGGAGCGCGTCCAGGACATAGTGACAGTCGACTTCAATGTGTTTAGTCTGTTCATGAAACATCGAATTTCGCACAATATACAATGTTGTTTGACTATCACAATACATTTTCACCGGAGATTTATATTCAACACCAAACTATGTAAAATTCCCTTTAACCATTTTAACCCATAGACTATCATTGCCATTGACTAATATTCTGCCTATGATGACGAGCAAGAGACAATGTGTTGCTTCTTGGTTTTCTATGATATAGGTGAATTCTCGAGGGATATAAACCAACCGGTAAGTGATTTTTGAGTCAATGGACATCTGGCCTAGTCCGACCATCCGTACAACTGGAGATCATAATATTTTCTCATCACAAGGCCTTGTCTTGGGTTCTTCTTCAAGTATCGCACCAAACGGATAGCCGCATTCCAGTGTGCTTATTTTGGTTGTTGCACGAATTGGAACAGAACATGCGCACAATACGAAACTCAGATCTCGTGAAA
This sequence comes from Anisodus acutangulus, assembly GCA_029783415.1. Lineage (NCBI taxonomy): Eukaryota > Viridiplantae > Streptophyta > Magnoliopsida > Solanales > Solanaceae > Anisodus > Anisodus acutangulus. The sequence goes on along the minus strand of CM056498.1, from coordinate 2,684,682 downwards.
CTGAGGTATATTAGTCTATCGATCATACGTCGGTATGGTTCCGAATCTTCTAAAGTAGCTCATTTGGCCAACGTCAAATTGTGATTCTGTTCCATGAGAGTATTGATTGGTTTAGCTCCCAGTAAACCAGACTTAGAGATTATATCCAAGGCATATTTTCATTGACAAAAAAATAATCTAGTTGGTCCATGTGCAACTTCAACTCTAGAAAGTACTTTAGAGGGCCCAAATCCTTCATGTGAAGATATTCTTTGAATCATTTAATGGCACTATAGTCATTTCTGGAGATAATCAGGTCATCCACATAGACTAAGATGTTAAGTTGCATACCTCCTCGGTGCATAGTGAATAGAGAATAATCAGATTACGACTGTTTGAATCCATATTTCATCAAAGCACTTGACAATTTCGTGAACAAATACCTTGGAGCTTGCTTTAAACTATACAAAGATTTTGGAGTCCACATACTTGCCCCAAATTAGAAACACGAAATCCCGGTCATATAAACTTTCTCCGTAAGCTCATCGTGTAATAAAGTATTATGCACATCCATCTGATGCAACTTCTAATTTTGCGCAGCCCCAACAGCCAGAAAAGTCCGAACAGTTACTACCTTAGCAATCAGAGCAAAAGTTTTATTTTAGTCAAAAATTTCCTCCGGTTTATTTCCGAAGATGACCAAACTAGCTTTATATCGCTCGATTGTGCCGTCAGAGTTGTACTTGATTTTGTACACCCATCTACATTTGAGTGCTTTCTTATCCGATGGCAAAGTTTTTAATGTCCATGTTCCATTATCCTCCAACGCTTGGATCTCTTGCCGCATGGCTACTTTCCAATGTTCTTTTTTCATTGCCTCCGAAAAGGTTTTTGGTTTGGTTCTTGTGGTAATTTATGCAAGGAACTTTTGGTGTTGCGGGGGAAAATTATCATAGGATATATAGTAAACTAAATAATAAGGTGCACCAGAGAATTGCTAAGGATCGGGCGGATGAGTTGATGGACTTCGTTTCCAAAAAGGTTCAGTGGCGTAGTCACGTAGCCGATTGATTCATGCTTTTGACGTTTACCTCGACCCAGTTGTTCGTCCGGATGAATTTCACTAGTACGTATACCTTGTGGTTGTCTCTATCCACACCAACTTATGTCTGCTCTAAATCCTACTGATTTGTAGGTTCGGTATTCGGTGTTTATACTCCGTCCATGTGAGTTTCATTCGTACCTATATTTTTTATCAGTCATGTCTTATTTGAAGTTGTGTTGGTTTATTCCTCCCTTCGTTTTATCCACGTTAACACAACTTTGTTTCGGAGATTCTCTTTTGTTCGGTATTACTTCTATGATATCGGTTAAGTTTCCCGGTCTTACAACGAAGGGGAATTAGTCTCGTAGAAATCCACATCTCTTGAGATCAAATATTCGTGGTTCTCTAAGTCATACAACCTCCAACCCTTCTTTTCCGTAGGGGTATCCCAAGAAGAAACACCTACGACTCCGACTCTCAAACTTGTCCCTCGTTCTTCCCTTTGTGTGTGCTAACCCTATCCCTCTTAAGTGCTCATACCGGGCGCATTCCCATACAAAATTTCATAGGGGGTTTCTATTCAGAACTAAAGACGGTGTTCTATTGATAAAATATCCTACAGTCAAAACACATTCTCCCCATAATTTAATCGAAAGATAGCCCTGGAATCTCAATGCTCGCGCCACACTAAGAATGTGACAGTATTTTCTTTCGACTCTGCCATTCTGCTGAGGTGTCCCTGTGCAAGATGTTTGAAATAAAATTTCATGTTCGAAGAAGTAAGTCTTCATATACATGAACTCTGTTCCGTTATCACTTCTAACTATCTTCACACTTTTTTCTGAACTGCCTCTCCACAAGAGCAAAAAAATCTTCAAGATTTGAGACACTTATTTCTTATCAACTAAGAGAAAGATCCACATGTCTCGTGAACGATCATCCACAATAGTAAAAAAAATATGAAGCACCACAAAAGTAAGGGGTTCTATATAGTTTCCATAAATCGAAATGGATCATCTCAAAAGTATCCGAAGAAATATTATCACTTAAAATAAAAACACTTCTCGTTTACTTTTTTCGTTGGCATACATCACATTCTCTATCCAATCTGTCACCACTTTCCTTTAAGCCTAATATCGTAATAGACTTCGTTACTTGTGCAGAAGGATGACCCATCCGTTTGTGCCAAAACCAAACCAATCAACTGTCTCTGCCTTCATAGCTCATATCAGTGGCACATTTCGGAAATAGTAAAGTCCACGTCTCACTCTTTCCAATCATATTCCTCGTGATGGAGTCCAATATAGCACATATAATTATATTAAATGTTGTTTTGTGAAATCTTCTAAAATGTTAGTTGGCTTAATATATTTTTTGAAATAACCTAATCCTTTTTTGTGTGCATTTCATCATCGTGTAACATGATGGCTCATTCGGTGTCACGCCCCAAACCCGACACAACAATAACACATCAATAGATGTGTTGACACCCAATTTTGTCCCATCTTTTATGATTTTATTCGTAATTTTAAATATTTTTGACACTTTTAAAATAATTTTAAAATATAGGCATATATATCATTATTAGTATTATTATTTGCATTTTTTTTATTTGTCATTTTGCATTTTTATATCATAATCATAGTTTTATCCATAATATTCTATGTTATTTATTTTCGCAAAATTGCATCGCATTTCCATTTTTTTTTAAGCATTAAACATTTCGCAAATATTATATTTTATTTTATTATTATCACATCGTTATGTTATTTTAAATCATTCACATCTTTTACAAAACAAAAATAATATTTTTAATGTTAAACCCCTTTTATATTTTTTAAACCCAAAACAATTTCTAACCCATTTTATTTTCCCAACCCAATACAAATTTCCCCAAACCAAAACCATAAGGCCCCATTCCCTTTATTTCCCCAACCCCAATCGGCCACCCCCATCTTCCAAGCCCAAGCCCCACCACCTTTTATCCCCTTTAAACCAAAACCCACAAAAACAAAATCCCAAAACCTTTTCCAAGCCCAATCAGCCAGCCCACCACCGGCTCCACTCCGCCAGTGCCGAACCTGGCCAAATTTCAACACCCCAAACCAACCCAACAACCATTCCCCATCACCCAAAACAATTAAACCCAAACCCCATTCTCAAACCTTCCACCAAATTTAACTCACTCCAAGCCCAACCCAGCTACTAACAACCCACAAATTTCTGAACTGCCAGCCCAAATTTAAACCTCGCAAGCCCATAACTACTCCCCCTTTTAATTCCCCTTAAAACCAAAAAGAAAACCAAAAAAAAAATCATCATCAAAACCCTTCTCTGAATCAGTCGTCGCGACCCCACACCCCCATACCGGCGACCCCACATCGCCGGTCACCTCGTCCTGCCATCACCAACCCCCTACCGTCACCAACCCCCCTCTGTTGCGCTGACACCACAAAATTCGCAACCCATACCCCCAAAATCCGCTTCCAAAATCGGATTTTTTATCCTTTATTTCGAATTTCAAACTCGTTTTTAAGGGGGAATCCACCTATAAATACCCCATGTTGTTCTTCATTTTAAAGGAGGGATTTGGGGAGGATTTTAAAAAGGAATTTTTCGGAGGATTTTTGGAAAATGATTCAATATATAAATATTTGTTGTGTTCTTGATTTCAAACATTTGCCTTCCTTGTTATTCAAGAATTGAGTCCGAAAAGGTTTGTTCTCCACTTTTGATTCTCTGATTTTGACACCTGATTCGGGTCAGTCATCGACCTGGTCGATCGATTTGGATAATATTTTCAGAATTCTTGCATTTCATATTTCTGTATGTTGGTTATCTGAAATTGGTGAATATTTGATTTCGGGTTGAGCACCTGATTCGGGTCGGTGACCGGACGGTCGACGATTTATTGGGTAATATTTTTCAGAATTCTTGCATTTCATATTTATGTATGTTGGTTATCTGAAATTGGTGAATATTTGATTTCGGGTTGAGCTTGATTCTCGGTCAACATCGACCGGTCAGATCGACGGTTTGGAAATATTTTCAGAATTCTTGCATTTCATATTTCTGTATGTTGGTTATCTGAAATCGGTGAATATTTGATTTCGGGTTGAGCTCGTTCGGTCACATCACCCTGCCGGTCAGATCGACCGGTTTGGGTAATATTTTCAGAATTCTTGCATTTCATATTTCTGTATGTTGGTTATCTGAAATTGGTGAATATTTGATTTCGGATTTTGATACCTGATTCGGGTCAGGTCGACCGGTGCGAATATTTTTCGGAATTCTTGCATTACATATTCTTGTTATTGGTTATCTGAAATTGGTGTTGAAATCTGATTCGGGTTTGAATCACTTATTCGGGTCGGGTCACTGATCCGGGTCGGGACGACCCGATTTGGATATTTCCAGAATTTCAGAACTTGGGTCGGATACGTTAATTGCTCACTGCTCGTTTCTTTGGCACTGTTTTACTGTTTTATTAATATCGCATTAAGGCCGATGAAATTGAATTCGAGGCCGCGCTTTTCTTTCGTTTCATTTCTCTGTTTTTCAGCACTGTTTTAAGTATCCGGGCAACGGATATTTTACTGTTTTAAACTAAACACCGCATCTTTTTCGGAAATTATTTTTTCGCTTCGCTATCGCTTTACCGTCACGCTGTCAAGCTTGCTCGATTTCATTTTTTTGCTGATTTGAACACGATACTACACTGGCCGATAAAAAATATCCGTCGATTTTGAGGCCTCCACAGTCGTAAAGACGGAAATATAACTTCTGGGCAAGGATGAGGCTTAAACCTTTTTATTTCATCCGAGATCAACATGTTTAGTAGGCGAGGTGACTAGAATAACCAACAAGTTATATATTCGCAGCCACGACGTGATTATAGTGATCTTTTCTTTTTTAGAGACCAACACGTTTAGTAGGCGAGGGAATCAAAATAACTACCGAGTCATATGTTTGCAGCCACGACGTGATTGGAATGGTCTTTTCAAAATTTAAGTTTGAGCCCTCCGTGATCAAAACATTTACTGTTTTGGACACGGATCCGAAGTTATTTGTATTTAACTGTTTCTAACCATTTGTTCTTGACAGCTTGCAGGGAATAAAGTAAATAAAGGCATATATTCCTCGGAGTTTATTTTATTTACTTTCTTTTTATTCAGCTTTTACCCCGCTCTGTATTGTAATATTATTTATCGCACTTATGTAACTATTGAAATGCTTAGAATAGGCAAACTTAGAGTTAATTCATAGGGTAGTTTAAGACTTGAAACTTGTCGCTAGCTTATTTATTTGTAGGCTCGGTTAATTCAAACTTAGAAACCCTCCGCTAGTTATTTATTTTAGGCTCGTCACGCGTATTCAAGATTTTTAAAACAATTTTTGTCATCTTTTATTTGCTTTATTAATCATACCGAATAAGTTTATCTTTTGTCAATTTACAATTCAATGATTCCCAAAATTTTACTTCTTTGGCATTATGAATAATTTATTGTCACAAATGCATATTTTCCAAAACTTTACATGTATCTTTCTTTTTATGTCATCCGAATACGTACTTGTATAAAATGCATCATTTACTAAATATTTGCAAAACATCTTTTAATCTATTATACTTTTAAAACATGCATTTTTCCTAGCAATAATTAACCTGAGTTTGATCGGATAACCGCAAGTTAGCGGATCTTAAAGGATGCCTAACCCCTTCCCTTTAGGATAATAAAGAACCCTTACCTAGAATCTCACTAGTTTCGCAGACCTTAAAATTGGAGTTACATTGCAGCATTTAGTTTAATATTTAGGTGTCCTAATTCATCGTAAAAATAATTAGGTGGCGATTCCTCAACCCTTTTACCCAGGATTCACCGGACACGTTGTGCTCCGCTTTGACCCGAGCAGGTCGAAATCGGGCGCGACAGCATAGCGACCCCGCTGGGGAATTTCAGGTTCTTAACCATAGCAAAATTCGGTTAATTATTGTTGCGCTTTACTTTTGCTCATTATTTGATTTAATACTTTGATATGTTTCATTTGTGAAGTTTTGCACAAACTGCTTTAAATGCTATATTCTCTTACTGCTTTCCTTAAATTGGCATTTCGCTCATATTTCTTCCATTCTGGAAAATTGACACTATCACACATTACACGCGAGGTGTGTTTTGCGCACCCGCAAATTTCTTTCAAATTACCAAATTTTAAGAGAGTTGGCGTATGCGCGGAGTGTCCGGACCATCCGGTGGCCGCGTAGCCTTCTCACTCGGGTAGTCCGCTCGGGATCCTTGTGTCTAGTCAGCCAAATCTTAGAAAATTTAGGATAGAGCTATACCACCCTTTATTTTAAGTCATGCATGCATACACCTTAGGTGGATCGATCCTTGGCATCGGCTCCACAATTAAGAAATCCGCCAAAATTGTCTACGGGTCTCACAACCCAACAACCAATCAGCATATTATGTATAGCGTGATAATGATAGACAAATCCAAACCTAATCATGACATGCCGAAATTGGAAAATGTACATTCATTTTGTCTCATTTCCAACAAAAGTATTTCAATTTAGGGGCTTGGATCAATCTATCGTGATCTCGCATATTTGGCGTTTAGGCCCACCTCCGGCATAAGAGAGGCCCAATGTATATTAGGATGCGCATTTAATTGCCATACAATATGTTTGCTATTTTCTCCTGTTTTTCACTCTATGCATATTATTTGAAGCAATAATTACTCGCCCTATACTAACTTGGTTTTTCTTCATTTTTAGAAGGTTTATTTTGCCTAGATTATTTTTCCCAAAGGTTGATTTGCGTTGACTAAACTGGCGGAACATCCCTACTTCACGAGGTCAAAGGCACGATCATTCAGCGAAATGACTGATTCAGGTGCATCCGAACAGACTGGTCTGAGACTTATCACTCTCCCGGGAGATGAATCAGGAGTTTCAGAAAAGGAAAATACTACCGTCCAGGAAAAATACATCGCCCAATCAACAGATGGCGCGAGATGCAGATCGAGATTGAGCGGCTCCAAAATCTCACAAACTTGTCCATTAGCGTCAATACTCTACTCCCTGAACAAGGGACGGATGCAACTGCACCGCAAACTTTTTCATCTCATGAACAACCATTTTCCCAAAATCTCCCCGAAAATTCGCCACTAAACAAAATCAATCCACATCACACTAACCCGCAAGCTAGTCCACAACAAAGCCCGCTACAAAATGATCCGGCGTTCTTCACAACTCCACATACCCAAATTACCCCACTCATCCAAAACACCTCTTCCACGCAAAATCACCAGGCAAACCAACACATATTGATGGCACACGTCGCCGATCACAACGAGCAGTATGTGCCACCAGTATATGCAACGGAAGCTCAACCTTTTACTACCACAGTACCAAACATGGCTCTTCAGGAAATCGGCCAGTGTGAAGAAATGGACAGGCGGGTAAGGATCAGGACCGATGAAAGTGTGGCGAGAGAGATTCATAGCCTAAAAGAAGCATTCAAGAGTATCCAAACCAGCAAGGGGCATGAAGGACTCGAGTACGAAGATCCGTGAATGCATCCCGACATTGAATTACCTGTCGGATATAAAATGCCAAAGTTTGACTTGTTTAATGGGAAAGGAAATCCTTACTCTCATTTGAGATCGTACTGCGACAAACTGGTTGGGGTAGGTAAAAATTAGGCCATCATAATGAAGTTATTCATAAGGAGTTTGACAGGAGAAATACTCGACTGGTACACAAGCCAGGACCCGCAAAAATGACATGACTGGGGCACAATGGCACAAGATTTCGTGGATAGGTTCAAAATTAACACCGACACAGTCTTGGATAGATTTTATTTGATGAAGTTGGAAAAGAAGTCCACAGAGACCTTCAGAGAATATGCCATGAAGTGTAGGGCAGAAGCAGCAAAAGTTCAACCCCCGATAGCAGAAAGTGAGATGACCACTCTCTTTGTACAATCTTTGAAAGATGCAACATACTATGAGAGAATGATAAGCGTCATAGGACGAAGTTTCTCTGAAGTTATAAGGATGGGAGATTTCATAGAAGAGGGAATCAGAACTGAAAGAATTACAAATTTTGTAGCATTGCAAGCAACGAGTGAGACAATCCAGTCGGACTCATTTGAGGGAGCAGTAAAGAGGAAGTGAGACGGAGTGTCCTCCATCATGACAGTTCAGAAACATAGGCCAAATCAAATGTCGACCTACCAAATGCCATCACCTCAGCCTCCCTACTACAATCAAAACAACCAAAGTCCTCAGCCTTCCTATTATTACCCATACGCCCAAAGCCCTCAACCTTACTATCAATACCCACCTGGTCCCTACCATGTCTACCATACCCAGCCAATATATAGCATGCCTCGAGCGCCAGCCTATCTGAATCCCCCACAATATCCGTCTGCATACTTACCTCATCCACGAGTCCATCCACCAAATGCACCCAGACCCCGCGCAAAATACGAAAGAAAGCCAGCCAAAACCTATACACCTTTAGCCGAACCTCGAGCCCAGTTATATGAGAGACTGAAAACCGCAGGAATACTCCAGCCTATCCAAGGAAATGTCCCCAATCCTGTTCCCAAATGGCACGATGAGACTAAGCATTGTGCATACCACTCGGGAATCCCTGGACACGACACTGAAAATTGCTATGCCCTCAGAAACAAAATTGAGACATTGATCAAAGAAGGAGTTATCCAACTGAAAGGACATTCCTCTAATGTAAATAATAACTCTTTGCCAAATCATGACGATGCCAACGTAAATATGATTACCGTTGATGAAGAACACAACTTGGAAGGAACCATTGTGCCAGTCCAGAGAGAGGAAAAGGTTGAATTATCGGCCTTTATCACCCCTATGATTACAGTCCAAGTGAGGGCACCGTTTTGGAGTAGAAGTGTTTCCTCCAAAGCCGCGGATCATGACACCATCTTTTCCTTTAAGCCTAATATCATAATAGACTTCGTTACTTGTGCAGAAGGATGACCCATCCGTTTGTGCCAAAATCAAACCAATCAACTGTCTCTGCCTTCATAGCTCATATCAGTGGCACATTCCGGAAATAGTAAAGTCCACGTCGACGCTCACTCTTTCCAATCATATTCCTCGTGATGGAGTCCAATATAGCACATATAATTATATTAAATGTTGTTTTGTGAAATCTTCTAAAATGTTATTTGGCTTAATATATTTTTTGAAATAACCTAATCCTTTTTTTGTGCATTTCATCATCGTGTAACATGAGATGGCTCATTCGGTGTCACGCCCCAAACCCAACACAACAATAACACATCAATAGATGCACCAAGCCATATGCCTCGAATGTCAATCATCCTCTGGACTGACACAATAATAGATGCACCAGGCTATACGCCTCGGAGGTCAATCATCTTCTAAACTAACACAATAATACTTGCATCGATACGTTAGAATCCATAATGGCTAATCGTCTTCTAGACTAGCACAACTTTCCCATACATGCCCAAACACTAATAAAGATAAAAATAATAACATATCAGTTGAATCATCAACCATAGCTTAGAGCCGAATATCACTTTTCAAGTCATCATCTCAAAATAGAGGTATTTCAAGTCATAACCAATTAGAAATAATATTCAACTCTCTTATTCAATTTCAAGTTCAAGAAACCCAGTCAACAACAAAACAAGTTTAAGGTCCAACCTTTTAAAAAATGAGTTCAATCATCCAAATGGAAAAAATGAGTTTCACAAAGTAGTATAGTTCGTATAAGGTTCGATGCGAGCTTGACCCTACACATGCATGACATTGTCTAAAAGAAATCATCTTTAATTCCGAAAGAACTTCCACCAAACAAGTGTTTCAATCATGTTCATATTCAAAAGAAAGACTTCAAGTCACGAACAATCATCTACACGTTTCAAACAAGATAACATACTTAAAAAAAAAGGTTTTTGAAAATTAGACATACCTCAATTTCCGCTAAAAGCTAACAAACGGATTCTTCCTAGTCCAACAATCGTTCTACAATGGTTATTATTAACAAAGTTTAAAACTTTAATCAATTCTACGAATTTCTATCCTTATTCGAAAAACTAGGGCTTTTCTAGCCTTAAAACTTGTTTCTGAACCCTTATGAATCACCCATGGATTCTTATTATTTCTAATACCTTACACTAGTTTCACCCCTCTCAATAATTTTAGTAAATTTCAAAGAACATACCTTCAAGAAATTTCCCAAAGTCTCCTTCAACTTATTTTTCTTTGATTTTCAAGAATCTAAGGTGTTGAGAGATGAACTAGGGTCAATTTGATGTGACATTGATGTAGTAATGATGGGAATTGATCAAGAATCTACCTTGGATGTTTTGGAGAAGTTTTAGGATTCTTTCCTCTCAAAAAGTCGGTCAAAACGAAGTGAGAATGAATATAACAAAGAGGGAAACTTAATAAATTCAGAACAAGAAAAATAATGGGCCACAACACCTTCGTGTCGCGGGCCCATCATGGATTGGACCACCCGCGGCACCCCTACAGTGCGGTGGTGCCGCACAAGGCAAAATGTTTTCCTAGAAGACGTTCAATCCGTGACACCCTCACGACGCGGCTGCCGACTTTTGCTCAGTAAAATGTCATAACTTTTTGTGCGTAGCTCTGCTTGCACTGGGCGACCTACAATTGGAAAGGTATTTCAATTACCTACAACTTTTATAATTTGCATTTTCTCATATTATCAAAGGAACTATTCGGAAAATTGGAAATAGTAAAAAGTCCTCTAAAGTTAGACGAATTTAAGAACTTTTATGAACTCCCTTAGTGGGGTTTGACTTTAAAAAGACTATATACCACCTGAACCCATCCAAAGGGATTCGTATAACTATAATATGACATGTCAACGCTCATTTAATTCACTCACACTTAATCCGGATTTACGAAATGTTACATTCGGGGGCCTTCTTTGTTTTGCTCTTGCTTGGTAGCAACCTTGTGTGCGAGCTTGGTCCGGTTTTATCATAATCCAAATAATCAACTAGTTGTGATACATAAATTAAATTGCATGTCAAATCCAGAACATAAAGAACATTCTTCAACCATATCCTATCATTCCGCCTGGTTGTTTATTTTTTTGTAGCCACCGAGCTACTTTCGTCTGGAATATCAACCAGACACGTATGTATGTCTCTATTATTGCTCAGTTTCTCCTAAGGGTAGCCAACGGGGCGGGTTCGGGGTGGGATGGTGCGGGTCCCCACAGGATGGGACTGGGGGAGGGCGGGACCGGTCCTCCGATGGGACTGGCGGGCCGGGACTCGCAGGATCCGTCGATGTCCCGTCCCATTCCCGTTCCCATCGGAAAAAGGGACATATCTTATCAGGCTGGGGCGGGGTCGGATCGGGATAGGGTTTTCCGATTTATTTATTTATTTATTTTGTTTTTGTTTTTTGCACTTAATTTTTAAAAATAACATATTAAACACCTCAATAATTGAATAAGATATTGTAATAAAAACATCACAAGGTTGTTTTTGTGCCTCTTATATTATTTAATAGAAATATGATTCTTTTGTAATACAATTTCAAAATTAAAACTTTGTGGTGTTGAAAGTTTCAAATAACATAGTAAAATTGTAATTAAAAAATCACATATTTATAAACACATTTTCTAGTTTCTTCACAATGTCTTGTGGTTCTTCCGTTGAAATTGGAATTTGTTGGTCAAATTTCTCGACGTCGCTTCCACCTCCGTCGGATAAGATTTCGTTGTAGTTTTCATCGCCTTCTTCGTTGATCTCTGATTGACCGCACCTTCTACACTCCGCTCGTATCCAATCTCTTAATAAAACTGCAATCTCCAAGTTGTCTTCCGCTAATGAGTGTCTGTGCTCTCCTATTTAAAATCTTCCGATAGAAAAAAAATATTTTCAGACATTGTTGATGACGCTTGAATGTTCAACACATCTCGGGCCATCATTGATAGTGCGGAAATGTCTTCTCATTCTCCCTCCAGTATTTCAGCAAGTCTTCACGTCCTTCTTCATTGAGAACTGCTTGGTACAATACAACATCCTGCAAAACAAAAACATCAAACTCGCCAACTTGATTAGTAGTGGTACCACTAAATATTCTATGTCTAAGACTTTCAATACTAGCCGCAGAAACAACATATTTTTTATAAGGCTGTATTGTAGAATAAGAAGATGGTATAGAAGCCGGTATATTGCTAGCACTTTCTTGTTGATAATGCGTATATACTATTTTGCATTCATCGTGTATGCTAGACAAAACTTCTTCTTTAGTTGGTTCCTTAGGTGATTGTTCATTTGGATTTTTTAGAGTTGGAGGTGGAAGTACTGCTATGCAATCATAAATAGTTTCAATAAGTGCTTTACAATCGTCTATTTTAATAGTCGAATTTAATACAGCACCAATAATATAAATAGTGGGAATAGAAAAAAAAATATTTTTTAAGTTTGATAAACATTTTTTTAATAGGTGCCTTATAAGATGGTTTTTCCATATATTCACTAAGTAACAAAAATATTAAAGCTATATAAAATAACATAGTTGAAATAGTAGGATATTATATACCAGAAAATTCTTTAATTGATTGAAAAAAATCCAATAAGTTCTGAATTTTTTTCCCAACCGTTATCTATAAGCATATCAGATAATTGGCGTTAAAAAAAATAAAGTTATAGGTCTTCTATAATCATAAGCAACAAATAGTTGTTCATATAAAGAATTACACCTAGTCGCTACTTCTTCGAGAATTTTTCTATAAGGTAGTCTACAATCACGACAAGTTTTTTTATATTTTTTTTCTTTGTATTCTATTATTTTTAAAAATAAAGTTTATAGCAAATTGTATTTTTATTAAGAATGTCTTCAAAAGGGGATATACCTCCTTTACAACTATGTTATAAATATAGTACGCACATTTTATATGAAAATGATTAGGAAACGATGGAGTTAAAAGTTTTTTTAAAAGTCTAATATCATAATTATTAGAAGAAGCATTATCTAACGTAACAATCATTATTTTTGTCAGTTATACCATAATAATCGCAAATTTGATGAATATTTTCTGCAATAAAATTTTCAGTGTGCATATCATCAATATATCTATATGCTAAAATACGTTTTTGCATAGACCATTTATAATTTATCCAATGACATGTTACAATTAAATAATCATGTCCGTTAGTACTACGACCTATATCAGACGTGATAGATACTTTGCCAGGAAAATGATATAAGGAATAATGTAAATATTGTTGATATTCATGTGCAAATTTAAAAACATCTTTCCTAACAGTTGATCTAGAAAAACCGTTAAAGCGTGATTATACATATCTCTAATGTAATGAATAAAATCAAGAGGAAATGAAAAAGGCAAACCCTCCACCGCAACTAATTTTGCTATTGCTTCCATATCTCTATGTTTATCGTATTTAGGACCTACAATTCCCCCCGCCGTCGGGTTAATTTGACCATGTACTTGGTCCGGGACACTATGTGAACCTTGTCCCGACTGAGAGCGCATTGACGCACCAGACTTTGTAGTCTCGTATTCATCCCACCTAACTTTGTGAAAACTTTGTACTTGTCTCAATAAACCTCCCGTCCCACCCTAAACAAATAAAATATAATATTTAGTAGGCAATGTAGACTTGTAGTATAGAGATAGTTTGAGAGATTAGAATTAAAGAGATTGTTGGAAGATTTGTGAAAAAATAAGAGAAAATGAGGTATTTATAGTTGGAAAATTGGGTTAAAGTGTAAATATATTAACTGAGGGGTTAAAATAAATATTAAGGGGGTAGGGGGTTGGGGGAGGCCAAAAATGGTCGTTGCACAACGACCAAAATATAAAATGGTCGTTGTGCAACGATTATTTTTTACAAATGGGAGGGGGCGAGATCGGGGCGGGTCAGGTGGGACCGGGTCTGGGGAGGGACGGGCCCCGGTGGGACGAGCCCAGGTCCGGTCCCTGGTTCGAGTCCCGTTTCGGTTTTTTAGGGGGTATCGTGGCCGGACTGGGCTGACCCGGGCCACTCGCCAGCCCTAGTTTCTCTGAATTACATGTCACATGGTTTGTAGCTCTAAAGTCTATAATCCAGGATGAGTTTTCGGTCTTACTATTCATCTTCTCATTCAGGTTTATTCTCTGGAAATTCAACATGTGAATCACAGTGTTCCGGTTCTCATCGCTCAAATTGTGAAGTCCTGTGCCATATGTGTTCACCGATCCTATCTCCGCCTGAGTTCTTTCTTTGACAACCGCAGTGTTAGCTCAATAGTTGTCTCTTTCACAACTGAATCCCGATCCACCCCTCTGCTGTTGTTGTTGTCCTCGTCTTCTTCTTTCGATTTTTTCATCTTTTTTTTATTTCCCGACCACCAATAAGTCGAAAACACCCATCTACAACGTGTCCGAATCTCTTGCAATGTGTGCAAAATGCAGCGTCATTTTTTCCTTTACCTTGGTCACGATAATGTTTTTTCTGTACGGTAAAAGCTATGGTTTCACTCTGGTCCTCTGTTTTTCGTGTGATTCCTCTCACACACTCTTCTTACATCAACTACGAACATACCTTGTTTAATGATGGCAACAGTTCCTGGGCCAGTATGTTCGACCTCACCATTTCATACGTTCGCTCATCCAATCCCATGAGGAAAAAAATGCATTTTTTCTTCTTCTGTTTTTGACTTCTAGTACAGTTCCTAGATTGTAGGTGTACTTTCCGCACGTACAAGTTGGGATCTATTCGTAATTCGCCAATTTCTCCCACAACTTAGTGAGTATTCTATAGTAATCCATTATGGTCTTTTCCTTTTCCTTGCACTTCGCTAGTTCTGCCTTTAGTTGTTGTATTCGCGGATCGTTAATAACGACGAACCGCTCTCGGATGCTCGTCCATAATTCTTTTGCTTCCTCTTTAGTGTAATTGTTGAGCGAAGCGTCGGTTCTATGGTCTTACGAATCCACGACACCAATAATGAGTTTATAGTCCACCAATCTTCCAAGTCCGACGACTCTTCGTCCGATTTCTTGATTGTACCGTCGTTTATAGTCCACCAATATTGTATTCATCTTTTTTGCTCTTAGGGATATCCTCATGGATCTAGACCATTCTTCATAATTTCCCCCATTCAATTGGACTTGTGTCACCAAAATTCCATGGTTATCATTCGACGTAATGTCGTAGGAAGAAATTATTTTTCTATAGGGTTTTGTATTCTTCAACGACAATTCCTTTATTGGTATCGCCGTTTTCTTTACCGTCACCTATTATTGTTTTAGGATTTTTGTGTTCTTTTTAACGTGACTCTGATACCATGTTAAAATTGAGATAGAGACGGGAATTTAGAGAGACAAGAATAATGAGAGAATTCTTTCTACTTTTTATTCATCATAATGATATCATTATATAGAGTAAAGATACTCATTTTCCTAGTCTAATAGGGTAAAATGTAACCCTATTCTAATAGGACTACAAATCTTATATTATCATAAATAGACCTAACGTATTCTAATAAAATCCGTGCAAGAATTTGAAATTTTCAACATGCTTTGGATTGGGCCTATGAAGAAGCCTATAGGGCCTATAAACGAACCTTAGAGAGGCCCAAAATACACTTTCGTCCACAGGAAGTAGTCGGGTCGTTGACCCCAACTGCTATATAATGAACCCCTCGTTCTAAACACAACAAAAAATTAATAACCCTAAGCTAGAAATCCTACTCCGCAACACGCTTTTTTCTCTCTCAAACCCTAACACACTTTTTTCTCTCCCTATAACATAAAAAAATCTTCTATTCAATGGCGTATCTTTGTTAAACCTAAAATTCTCTTCGTAATTACTCTATTTCTCTACATATTCGGCGAAAAATTGCAGATTTGTCTGTTCGTTGTATGTTGCTACAGATCTCGGTAAGCTTTTTATCCTTTTTTGCTATTGAAATTGCGTTTAGCGTTGTTGAATAGCCTATGTGTTTGTTGATTTTTGAATAGTTTGTATGCTTGTTTATCTATTTGTAAAATCATGTGTAAAAAGTGCACTAGTTATAATCGTAGATTTGTATGTTCTATAGATATCGGTAAGATTTTTATCATTTTAAATTTGTTCTTTGCTATTGAAATTGCGTTTAGCGTTATTTAATAACTTATGTTTTTGCCGATTTTTGAATAGTTCGGTTGCTTGTTGATCTATTTGTGAAATCATTCGTAAAAAGTGTACTAGTTATAGAATCGTAGATTTGTCTGTTTGTTGTGTGTTGATATAGATCTCGGTATGATTTTATCCCCTTTTCTCGTTTTTTGCTATTGAAATTACGTTTAGCGTTATTTAATAACCTATGTTTTTACTGATTTTCAAATAGTTTGTTTGTTCATTGATCTATTTGTATCATGCACAAAAAGTGTGTACTATTGATAGAATTGGTGATTTGTCTGTTCGTGCTGTGTTGCTATAGATTTCGGTAAGATTTTTCTATTGAAGCTGCAGAAAGTTCATGTTATACCGTTATTCAATAACCCACGTTTGTGATGATTTTCGAATTGTTTGCTTGCACGTTGATCTGTTTGTATCGTTTGTAATGCTTTTGTTCTACTTCATACATAATTGCCAAATAATGTCAAACGTTTTTACTCTATTTTGTGTGATTTGATGTTATTAATTACTGTAGCTTTGTTTTTTTTAATTTGCTTTATGTTTTTGTTCAAATTTTATGCAGATTTATTCGGAAAAATAATGATTTTTGGTCAACCTTTAACCTTTGTCCCATTGTTTAACCTTTAACCTTTTCGTTAAACTTTTGATGTGATTCAATTATTGCTTTTGTATCGCCCCTACCATCTGTAGGGACCACACAATTTGATTTTGATATATAATTTTCATTTTCATTTTTGTTATTGCAAATAGATTTCTATTTTAGGTATATGTTGTTTGTATCATTGTTTATGTAGCTCTATTATGTGTGTGTGGAGTTTCAATTTTATGTTTTTTATCTGATTTATATTGTTATGCGAATCACTGTGGACGTGGACTAGTTATTTGTTATGTCATACCTTTATATTTACTAATGTTTGGCTATTGAAATTGCTGTTATAGCTGTAAAGATCCTGTTATGGTGTTCTTTAATCACTATTTGTTGCCGTGTTGTTTTTTTACTTGGTTATCTGTTTGGTACGTGTGAGCAGAGGATATATACCTCTCTTCCATCTGCCGGGAACCTAATCAGTGATTAATCTAATTTTGTGCTATTAGAATTTCTTGTGTTCAAATGGGAACTAGTTCCTTAACAAACAGATTGTGTAATGCTTTGGATCCGATTTATCTTTTCTTTGCTATTGGAAATTTTCATCCCTTTTTCATGGTATAAGTTTCCACTAAGACAGCCATATGTTTATTTTCTACTTCTTTCTAATTTATTAGTAGTTCCTTTGAGCTGTGTGTGATATTTGTGTTGTCTAATAGTCTGAACATTTTCTAGTTTAAATGGCATGGAAGTTTCAACCCTTGGGTCTGTTTTTGCTTCTTTTGTATTTTTACTGGTCTATTTCTTGCTAATTGTTTTTGTTGAACATGATTTTTTAGCAATCATTGTTAATGTGATTTTGTTGTCCTTGCTTACAGATTGGCTTTTAGCTGAAATTCCTGGCCTGCTTACGTCATCATGGCTTCACTGGATATGACTCTTGATGATATGATAAAAAGTAGGAGAAATAGTGAGAGAGGTGGTAGGGGTCAAGGCAGGGCCCGGCGTGGAAGAGGGGCAGGGAGATCATTTAGAGGCGGATCATCATTTAGAGGTGGAAGGACAACAAGAGCTCCTCATAGAGGGCCACTTGGCGTTAATGCTTGGCCATCAGCCCACACAATTGCTAAGGCAAGCTCAAAACTATTGGAAATCTTATGATTTCATAGACACATCTGACATGCTTTATGAACCCAACTGAAGGTTCTCTGCTTTTGTTTCAAGAGACTTTTGATTTTTTTGGTTCCAAGAGGAAGTCCACTTTGGTTCAGCCATTATAAGCTGTTCAACTGTAGTGCAATTGTTGATGATCTTTGAACTTTCTCCTTACTCGAGATTTCTGATGGATATTGATATAAGTGGGAGATTCAGGTGGCCCTGTTCAGGAAAATCACTGCTTTGTAGCATGTTTCTTGGGAGACTCATTAACTGAAAATTTAAGATCCTTTTCACCATTTTAACACCCCTAACCCCTAAATTTATAGAGGGTTGAACTTTCTTAACCATCTATAATCCTTATTGTCTAGTAGCCATCGCTCTAGTTTCTCATTATTGGTTTAAAGAGGGAGTTTGTGGCTGTCGTCATGAATTCTACTTGCATTTTGTGGAACTGCTAAGGGACAAGATCTTCTGTTAGCATCTCATTTCAAGGCGTTTTTGCGAAGGTGGCTTCATTTGAACATCCTAACTGGAGCTCTTACCTTTTTGCTTAAGCACCTGATGTGCAGTGGGTCAAATACTTTAACTCCCATCTACACTTAATTCTGCATCATTGACTTCTCTTTTGTTATTAGATTGCATTTTTTGAGCAATTCAACTTAACTGGAAACTACTGCTAGTGCGATGGAACTTTGATGAATTGATCTACTGTGGAAGAATGGTGAATTTATCTTATTGTTTGGTAGCATGCTGACTTTTACTTTCAAACCTGTTAATATTTCCGGCATGCTTGCTTCAGTCTTTCCGCAGAACCAAGAATTTGCCATGGCAGAATGGTTTGTTTGAAGATAGCCTTAGAGCTGCAGGATTATCATCAGTGTTGGAGAGTGGCACAAAGTTATATGTTGTCAATTTGGACATTGGAGTGACTAGTCAAGATATAAGGGTACACATTGATCCTGTCTTTTCACATTATACACTCCTTTGCAATAGATGTCTTTGAAGATTTGTTAAAACTAGATTTGAAACACAGGAACTCTTTTCAGAGATTGGAGAACTAGTTCGATATGCAATCCACTATGACAAAAATGGACGCCCAAGTGTAAGATATTCTGTCCATTTTGTATGATAACATTTGCAAGATCTTTACTACTTGATAAGTTGCTATACAACAACATACATGGTGTGGGAGGTAGAGTGTACGCAGGCCGTACCTCTACCTTGGGAGGTAGAGAGGCTCTTTTCGAAAGACACCCGGCTCAAAAGAAATCTGTTTGAGTTAATAATATAAGTGAAATCTGTTTCCTTGCTGTTTAAAGATAACAACAATATATGAGTTTTTGCATATATTACTATTTATCTGGAAAAAAGAAATATCATTGAATTATAACAAATGCGAGGAAGCGAATGAAAAGAATAATATCACCAACAGTTCTCTGCTGATGATCTAGGAAATTTAAGTTGTGCGAAGCTTGTCATGGCTGAGGCATGCATAGAAGAATAGTCTTCACTGGCTCTCGGGCATTTGGTTATAAAAAAAATTAGATTTCAAATTGATAAAGTAGAAGACCTACAGCTGTCTTCAGGCTATTTTTTTGGGGACTGCTGCCTTCTGTGATTTGTTCCAAGACCTTGAGTTGTGGATTCATTGAATGTACTGTCACATGCCGTTACTTTGCTCTTGGTAGGTCTTCCATTGTTATATACCCCTTCATTCATCCTATACAGAAAATAAACTAGGCCCTAATTTGTAGGGGGTTGTCTCAGTAGAACCACACATTCTCACATATAGGTTTGCAGAACTAAGCTATTTGGTAGTAGCATTTGTCTGCAGTGATATGTTTTATGGTCATAGTAGTATTTATTGTACAAACTGGATGTCCACTTACAACAACAACAACATACCCATTGAAATCCACAACGTGGGGTCTGGAGAGGGTAGAATGTACGCAGACCTTAACCTTGGCAGGCAGGTAGAGCGGCTGTTTCCGAGAGACCCTCGGCTCAAGACAAAGCACACACACTGGATGTCCACTTAAAGGATGGAAAATTTGTAGTATCTGACTTGTAAATACGAGGTTAAATGAAGAAATGAGGATTCATATAACCAACCCCAACTTCTTGGTGACTGAGGCTTAGTTGTTGTTGTTGTTGTTGTTATTTACTTGTAAACATGATAGTGGAAATCACTTCTTTAAGAAGCGAATGTATGGTTCTTAGCTTTTTAACTTGTAAGTATTGTATGAAATCACATTTACTAGTTGAAATCAAGATTTGAAGATCCAATAAAAATGCATTCTCTGATTAACTTAGCAGAATTAAATCTTAGTTAATATATGGGGGTCATTTGAAGGTATTTTGCACTCCGTCAATTCATTATGAAAATGACTGCTAAGTGTCCTGCTATTGTTTTATGCAAAAGTGCTGCTTTCTTCCCTTTAATATGTGTTGGTTTTTATTTATAAAGCTCTTTTTCTTGTTATAATGCTGGCATATCAAAATTTTATCATTTGTTTGGTATCATGAAGTAATATTTCAGAAAAGAATAGGATATTAAAATCTAGCATCTAGAAGCACATGTCACTAGTCAGTGTATTAGATTGGTTTTCAATATTTAAACTCGTTTTTGTTGGATTTTATGGTGCTAATCTGTATGGGTTTAGTTTTGTCCTTAATTGTAAACTTGATCTTATCTCAACTTTCAGGGTGCTGCTGAGGTGGTCTTTGCCAGGAGAAGCGATGCATTCCAAGCTCTTAAAAGATATAATAATGTGCAGTTGGATGGGAAGCCTATGAAGATTGAAATAGTTGGTTCCAATCCAGAAATTCCCATGTCAGCTCGTGTGAATCTAGTTGGAGGAACCAACCGGAGGAGGACTGTTGTCATGGCGTATGTCTATCTATTAACCATCTCTTTGTTTGACCAAGAATTTTGTTGGTTCATGTATGTGTATCTTGTGAATGCCAACTGTGTGCGCTTACATACTTAATATGGTCTCTGTATAAGCATCAAACTTCTTGTCTCAACCAAGTCTCATGCAGTGGATGTACTTGTGGTTGTAGTAGTGCCTTGTAGATTATAGGGTCTGCTCCAATTAATTTGTTTTGTATCAATCTTTGTTTTCCTTTGTTTATAGGACTGGAAGTTTTGTGTTTGCTGTTTTAGGTTTTGTTTGTTTGTTTAGGCGTTCTGTGCTTGATGCTGTAATTTCTTGATATAGGCTGTCTTGTATTTTTGTTACCAAAGGTTGTGTAACGTTTGTTTTTTCTTTGAGAGTTAAATTTGTCCTTTGATTTATGCAGGCCGGGTGGCCCAGCTCGAGGAAGAGGAGGTACTACATCTTTTACTGGTCGGGGTTTTAGGTAAATTTCTGATGTGGACAGTTATTTTTTCTTTAAATGACTTCCAGTTTTTGGCAGTCCTTAAGCCTTTAACGACTGAGGTTTTTCTTGGTAGACAAGACCTTAATGACTAATTGAGATAAGTAATAAAATCCTTTCTTTGTATACTGAAGTAGTATATGCCTATCTTTTGCACTACACCCCAATAAAAACTAAAAGCCAATTACATGTTCAGCTGTTTTCATGGTTGCATGTGCTTAACCTGGATTTCATGTTTCTGTACAAAGGGGCCGTGGTGGTTCGAGGAATGCACCTGGGCGCGGTCGGGGTGGCGGTTATGGTCGAGGCCGGGGCCGCGGTGGTAGGGGAAGTAACAAGGGTGTTGAGAAGTCAGCTGAGGAACTTGACAAGGAGCTGGATAGCTACCATGCTAATACTGAACCCATGCAAACTTAGTTGAACTTAGTTGTGAAACTGCTAAACTTGTGTCTTAACTAGAAGAGCCGCTCAGTGCTACTATCTGTCTACATCCCAACTGAGTTGTGAAACTGCTAAACTTGTGACTTAACTAGAAGAGCCGCTCAGTGCTACTATCTGTCTACATCCCAACTGATGTTTTCCAGTTGTAGTTTCTTACCGTTTATGATTGTGTATTGATGGAAAACAGTGGTTCTTGTCTCTTGCCAACTTCCCCTGCAATTGAAGTTCTGCATGCTTAACGTAATTACATTGTTCAAATTGTACCACCCAGCTGAGGAGATGAAGAAAGAGAAGCCCTTGAAATCTGAAGAAATTATGAGAACTTTTGAAGGAATCCATGTTTGGTGTGGCTGTTGATCATGGAGAGTGATGCTTCTGGATTTGTGTTGAATGCTTGTAATGAACAATACCCACCAGAATGAGCAGTGAGTTAACACTTGCTGCAACACACTTTTATAACTTGTATGATAGATAAACCTAGGTTGATCATCATGGCTTTTCTATATAATAGAAACAGGAATACAGAAGATAGATGTAGAATCAAAATGAGCAACCACAAACTTTTATTTCCTATATCCCTTGAGCGAGAAAGAAGAGGATATAAGAACCAGTCATTGCATCTCTCCATGGACAAGATAGGGACACCCATACCGCACCAATGACGCCTCTACCCTCTTGGACTTCCAAAATCTCCAAAATGAGTGGAGGTGCCTGTGCTCGTTCTTGCCTAGCAACTCTACAATTATACTGATTCACTTCAAATTTGAACTTACTTCCCCCAATGATTAATGATTATTTGTAGTTTTCATAACTTTCTCAAAATAAAAACTAGTAGTAACTGAATTTTGTCTTAAGCTTTAGCACCCAAAAGGGGAAAAGAAAAGAGGAAGAGATGCATAATAATTCTGCGTTCACATTTCAATACATAGATAAGATAAGAGCTTCAAATTATTCAATCTCAAATGTGAAATAGTCTACACTCCCCACCCCCGCTAATTATTCAATCTCGAATATAAATATTTCATTATTTTTAGATGAGTATATTCTTCTCTGCCTCGTCGCCTTTCTTTTCTTTCTCCTCCTCGGCCTCTTTCTTTATTTCCTCCTCCCCGTCCTCGTTATTTTCTTCTTCATCGAAGGCAGATGCTGGAAACGACCTTTTAATTCCACTGGGAATGGCAAATGTGATTTTATTAGATTGAGGGTCCTCAATCGAAATATCAGAAATATTAACCCAAAAAGAGAGCTCCTTAGTCTTGACGCCGGTGATATTTTTCAGTCGACGATCCTCAACAAACGATGTGACCTCAGCAGCATACGTCACGGTCTTTTTGATCTTCTTGAAACAGTGGTCCGTTTCCTTCTTCTGCTTCAGCCAAACAAACCCGGTTTCATGGTTTCGACCAACCTCCACGATGTCCTCCAATGGGAGGAGTCCACGTGGCATGTTGATTTCCTTGAGGAGTTCAAGAGATTTCTGCATGCAGATCAAGGGATCAGTGTATACTTCAGCATTTTCGCGGCGGTTGTCTATAACTTCAACCTGAGTTGATGACATTTTTTTTTTTGAGAAGCTGGGAAAGGAAAATGAGAAGATAAAATTCAGTGTAATGTATATGTGATGAAGTTTTTGAGTGAGGGATCTGGGAATTCATGGGGATACTTAATAGGGCCAATTGAGAGTTGAAGATACCAATGCCCTTGTTTCCGTAACGTGTAAGTTGGATAGCTCTTGATTTTAAAAATCACTCTTGAAGTTCTACATTTTCCATGTGATATGCTGGGATAGTGATCTCATGGCCATGAGATAAAATGCAGTAATATTTTATTGGGAAAAGGGTCAAATTTGCCCTCCAACTATGCTTTATGGAACAACATTGTCATCCGTTAAACTTTGAGATCAAATATACCCTCACCGTTTGCAAGCTTGTTAAATTTGCTTTCGGATGGACGGATATGTGAGTTGGATGCCACGTCGGCAGACCACCACCACAAACTACCACCACTGCCATCTCCGACATCAAAACAACACCAAAATCATCACTGTCGGCCACCAACAAACAACCTCCAGATCTCCCAAAATCATCACTACTGACAGAGCTCGTCGTGGCGGTGGTTTTTTATTCTTTAGTTTTTTATCCAAATCCGACCCAAAAATCCATATGTTTCCCCTCTTTAATTTTTAGCTAAGAATACATGCGTCCACAATGAAATTAGATATTCTGAATCTGGTGTTGCCATTGAATTAGGTTATTCTTGCAAAGATGATTTAGCTGTTGCACATAGGCATTGTGCTGAGGTATCGTTCAAAATTAAAGGAAAAAAGTGAGTAGAACAAAATCATTAACTGCCAGCTCGCCGCTGGTAGAACACCAACCGACCACCACTGTTTCCCTCTCTCATCTCTTCCTTACCACCGCCACAACACCAACAACAACGACCCCAACTCCTTTGTCTTCATCAACCACCGCGACCACCAATCCATCATCTCGTCCCACCACTGCTTCTCCACCAGCCGACGAAGAACCACAATTGCCGCCACTGCTCAACGAACCAAACGACACCCTTACAACTATTATTTGAATGGCTAACCGTGACCAACCGATAAATGGAAAAAAATCACATATATCACTTCTCAAATCAGGAAACCTCGTATTAGTCGATGCAAATCAGATCAGTGTTTGGGAATCTAGCACATAATCATCAACTTCCTCTGTTGAATTAAACATGTTGGATAATGACAACATTGTTCTTGTAACTCAATGGGTCGTTGTTGTACATTGGTTTTGTGGTGGAGAAGGGGTTGTGTTTGGTGGTGGTGCCGCGAGGCAGGGGTGGTGTTGGTCTTGGTTTGCCGGAGATAAGCTCCGGCAGTGATGATGATTTTGGGAGATCTGGGGATTGTTTGTTGGTAGCCGACGATGATGATTTTGGTGTTGTTTTGATGCCGGAGATGGCAGTGGCGGTAGCTTGTGGTGGTGGTTTGCCGATGTGGCGTCCAACTCACATATCTGTCCATCCGAGGGCAAATTTAACAAGCTTGCAAACGGTGAGGGTATATTTAATCTCAAAGTTTAACGGAGGGCAATGTTGTTCCATAAAACATAGTTAGAGGACAAATTTGAACCTTTTCTCTGTTTTATTCCGTGTTTGGTTGGTGGGATAAGAAATAACATTCCCATGAAATGTACTAGAATGATGGAATTAACTATCACATATAGAAGGTGGATATCCTATCTCATTCCGCAGACCTAACGAGCCCGCTTTATGTTAAACTTACATCAATTGCTTTTTGGGTACCCTTATGTTGGTTTATTTTGAGTTAATCTTTTGTTTTGGAGTTGATACTGTGAGCAAAATTATGCTACTACTTCTGATGGATAATGTAACCGGTCAGGAGCGGTAGAATTTTGAATTTATAGATTCTAGATTAAAAAACTAAGAAAAGTTACTGAATTCTTGATTAAATATTTATACACAAGTTTAATGTCTGCGTCAAATCTATTTCGTTTTATCCAACCCGTAATCCGAAAGCTAGTAACCAGTAACAACTAAGAAAATTATGGAAAAAGAATTGCAACCTTTTTCTGTTATCAGTGCATGAAGGAACAAAGAAAAAAGCCCAAACCAGAATCATGGCAATTCTTTGAGCCAAACTAGCACGGGCTCGCCACAACTAGTATTATTAGAAACCAAATGTCATGAATTACCCAATTTAAAACGAATATGTTTGCAACCGTATTAGAATGGCAGCTTGTTTCGAACTTTAGACATATAATCTGTTAAATATACACAATATATATGTGTATATTGTCTTGGTTTCTCCCTTGCAATTACCGTATATAGAGTATATATTTAGGTAATATTTAGTCTCATAGTTTAGGTAATATTGTAATGTAATTAGTATTGTACACTTACCATAATAATTGTATTACCATAAATGTAATCCAAGTAGAATAAGATTTTAGGAGTAGAATAGGAATATGATTCTCCTATTATGGAAATATGTAACTTGTATAAATAGTCTTTCAATTAATGAAAATAATCAAGGGATTATTTCTTTCATGGTATCAAGAGTCTAGGTTTATTTTCTCTCCCAAATTCTCCACCTTTCCGTCGAATCCCTAGCAAAATCCGAGACCTTGCTCTCGGGTTTCGTGGAGACGAGAACCCCCTTCTTCCAAAAATTTCTCCCTAATCCCTCAATCATATATTGTTCTATCAATATGTCTACATCCCGGAACATGTTTCATCATGCCCTTACAGTTTCTAACATCAAGAATAACATCCCTCTTGTTCTTGAAATAGAAAACGTCAAATATGCGACGTGGGCCGAACTGTTGAAAATTCACGCACGATCGCATCAAGTCATCAATCACATAATTTCCGCTGCTCCTGAGGATATGGAGGTGTCAAAACGCGAGAATGATCCTAAGTTGTGGACGACTCTTGATGCTACCGTCCTTCAATGGATATATTCCACAATATCTACCGACATTTTGCAAACAATTATTGAGCCTGACGCTACGGCACATGCGACTTGGGATAGAATGCGTGATATATTCCAAGATAATCAAAATTCTAGAGCCGTTACCCTTGAGCAGGATTTCTCCCACGTCAATATGGAAGATTTCCCTAATGTTTCGGCTTATTGTAAAAGATTAAAGGAATTGGCGGACCAATTTCGCAACGCGTTGGCGCGGTTTGAACGATCGTTTGGTCCTTCAAATGGTTTCAGCCTCTCAAGCCTATAGTGGTGTTGGGCAGCTTCTTCGGCAAAACAATCCGCTCGCAATTTTATCGTGCCTGTTCTATGCTTACACTAGAAGAAGCATGCATGGCAAAAACGAGCGGCTACTCTGCTAGTCCTCAGAGTCATGATGACCGAGTCCACGGTGTATCCTACCGGTTCCAACAACTCGAGCCAAAACCGCAACAACGGTGGCGGCAAAAAAGGCGAAAATAAGAAAAATAATGGCAAGAAGCGCGGCAACAGCCGACAGAATGGTGGTGGCGGTGGGGGTCCTCGCGGTGGTCAGCAGCAACAGCAGTTCTGGGGCCCACAGTGGGCCCCACAACAGCAGTTTGGGCCCAACCAGTTTGCCTCCCAGCGGCAGTTTCAACCCAGCAACTTTCAGCCCAACTGGCAGTGGACGGCCCAGCAGCAGTCCAGGCCCAATTCGGCCTGGTCCACTTACAGCCAGCAGTCTGGGCCGAGACCACAAGCAGGGGTGCTTGGGCCTCGACCCCCGCAAGCCTATCACGCAGCGACACCCACGCCTACCGACATCAAAGCCGCAATGCACACATTTGGTTTAAAATTTAAATCCTCCGGATCCAAATTGGTATATGGACACCGGTGCCACTACCCACATGACATCCGATTCAGGTACGCTCTCGTCTTATTCCAATTTGAGTAACCCCGCGGTATAATTGTTGGTAATGATAATTCTATTCCAATTCGTGATTATGGTCATAAGACATTATCTCCCCCTCATCCACCTCTTATCTTGAAAAAACCCCACACTCCCCCAAATTGATTAAAAACTTAGTCTCAGTCAGTAAATTCACTACTGACAATTCCGTTTCTATTGTATTTGATCTATTTGGTTTCTCTGTGAAGGATTTCGAGACGGGGAGTCCTCTCATGAGGTGTGATAGTATGAGAGATCTTTATCCTATCACACCCAGTTCTGGTCCATCGAGTCAAGCCATGCCTTAAGCCTTTGCAACCATCTCTCCTTCCTTGTGGCATGCTCGTCTTGGTCATCCGGGATCATCTATTTTGTCATCTTTAGATAAAAATAGTTTAATTTCATGTAAGGGTACGAGTCGTACACCAAATTGTCAGTCTTGTTCTTTGGGGAAAATTGTTAAGTTGCCATTTGTAGACTCAAATTCTCATACTTTAATGACATTTGATATTATTCATAGCGACTTATGGACATCTCCGGTTCTTAGTTTTGTGGGTCATCGGTATTATGTTTTCTTTTTGGATGATTATTCTAACTTTTTATGGACGTTTTCGATAGCGAAAAAATCTCAAGTTTTTTCCGTCTTCTTAAAATATAGACTCATTCATTAGAACCCAATTCGATCGAGAAATTAAAGATATGCAGTGTGATAATGACAAAGAATATGACAATGGGGTGTTTCGAGAATTCTGTGCTAATAATGGAATCAATTTTCATTTTTCTTTTCCTCATACGTCTTCACAAAATGGGAAAGCCGAACATAAAATTCGTTTCATAAATAACATTATCCGCACTCTATTAATTCATGTTTCTGTACCCTCATATTTTTGGCATCATACTCTTCAAATTGCTACATATCTCCTTAACATAATTCCTTCCAAAAGTCTGACATATTCTTCCCCCCTTCAAATTTTATATAATAAGACTCGTTATTCCCATCTTCGGGTTTTTGGGTGTTTATGTTATCCGTTATTCTCATCCACCACAATTAACAAACTTAAGGCCCGGTCTACTCCGTGTGTGTTTTCGGGTTTTCCATCTAATCATCGTGTCTACAAATGCTTTGATTTATCATCTAATAAAATCATCATTAATCGCCATGTCATTTTTTATGAATCCCAATTTCCATTTTCTAAGGATAATACTCCCGTGCCTAGTTCGTATAATTTTTTGGATGATAATATATCCCCATATGTTATTCAGCATTTTTCGGACATACACCGCACCCAAAATTCTCCAAATGCCCAATGCTCACGACCCCATCGGTATGTCGCCTCACCTATACTGATTCACCACTGACCAATTCCAACGATTGGGTTAGTCTCAGCCTCGAACGGTCCAGCCATTGCTCCAGATATCAGGTGTTGGGCCAAGAAAGCCCATCGTCACGCCACCCGTCTGAACCCAAAGAAATTCTCAAATTAGTCAATTCTCACTCGAGTCATAGACCGATCACTCGTAGTCAACGGAGTGTTTTTAAATCAAAAAGACATTTTAATTTACATTCTAATGTTCTTAAATCACCCTTACCCAAAAATAACGTGTCTGCATTAAATGACCCGAATTGGAAAATTACTATGACCGATGAATTTAATGCTCTTATTGATAATAAGACGTGGGTGTTGGTACCCCGTCCATCTGGTATTAATATTATTCGGTCTATGTGGATTTTTGCTCATAAGGAAAATTCAGATGGTTCATTTGCCCGACATAAGGCGCGACTTGTGGGTGATGGTAAGACTCAGCAGGTTGGTGTTGATTGTGGTGAGACGTTTAGTCCGGTGGTCAAGCCGGCTACCATTCGCACTGTGTTTAGCTTGACTCTTTCGAAGGCATGGCCTATTCATCAGTTGGATGTCAAGAATGCTTTCCTACATAGTGATCTCAAGGAAACAATCTATATGCATCAGCCGTTGGGATTCAGGGATCCCAACCATCCTCATCATGTCTGTTTGTTGAAGAAGTCCTTATATGGGCTTAAGCAATCTCCACTGGCCTGGTATACGCGGTTTGCAGACTATGTTTCGACTATTGGGTTCACTCACAACAGATAGGATAATTCATTATTCATTTACCGTCGTGGTTCATCCGTGGCCTATATCTTATTATATGTGGATGATATTATTTTGACAGCCTCTTCCGATGCCTTGCGCCAGTCTATCATGACACTGCTCAACTCTGAGTTTGCTATGAAAGACTTGGGGCCCTTGAGCTACTTTTTGGGGATTGCTGTCACTCGACATTCCGATGGGTTGTTCTTATCTCAACGGAAGTATGCAGCTGAGATCATCGAGTGGGCGGGGATGTCATCATGTAAGTCCACTTCCACTCCAATTGATACTAAGCCCAAGCTAAGTGCTGCAGCCGGCGTACCCTACGAGGATCCGACCCGCTATCGCAGTCTTGCAGGGGCCCTTCAGTATCTTACCTTTACGAGACTGAATATTACATATGCTGTCTAGCAGGTGTGTTTGTTCATGCATGATCCCAGACTTGAGCAAATGAATGCACTCAAACACATCATTCGGTATATTTAAGGTACACTTGACTATGGTTTGCATTTATTCCTTCCTCGACGTCCACACTTGTCTCGTATATAGATGTTGATTGGGGTGGTTGTCCCGACACCAGACGATCGACGTCAGGCTATTGTATGTTTCTTGGCAATAACTTGATCTCCTGGTCTGCAAAGCGTTAGTCAACTCTATCCCGCTCAAGTGCCGATGCTGAATATCGAGGGGTAGCTAATGTGGTCTCGGAATCATGTTGGTTACGTAATTTGCTTGTAGAGCTTCATTGTCCCATTCAGAAGGCAACCTTGGTTTATTGCGATAATATTAGTGCCATCTACCTTTCTGGTAATCCGGTTCAGCACCAACGCACTAAGCATATCGAAATGGACATTCACTTTGTCCGTGAAAAGGTTGCTCGTGGTCAAGTTCGCGTATGCCATGTCCCGTCGAGATATCAAATTGCCGACATCTTTACAAAGGGTCTTCCCTCGATCTTTTTTGAAGATTTTAGGGACAGTCTCAGCATTCGAAGACCGCCCGCTATGACTGCGGGTGTGTGTTAAATACACACAATATTCATGTGTATATTGTCTCGGTTTCTCCCTTGCAATTACCGTATATAGAGTATATATTTAGGTAATATTTAGTCTCCTAGTTTAGGTAATATTGTAATGTAATTAGTATTGTACACTTACCATAATAATTGTATTACCATAAATGTAATCCAAGTAGAATAAAGTTTTAGGAGTAGAATAGAAATATGATTCTCCTATTATGGAAATATGTAACTTGTATAAATAGTCTTTCAATTAATGAAAATAATTAAGAGATTATTTTTTTCATAATCTAATGCCTATAGCAACAAACATACTCAACAAATGGATGGGGCAAGAATGTCAAGCAATTAACAAAATGAGAGGATATGATCTAAGTGTAAAGTCGAAATTCAGATTTAACATATATTCGTACACATCATCACATGAGCAAACTATACAAAAGCATTTTACAAAAAAAACAACTACGCCTAAGTCCCAAATAAGTTGGAAATCAGCTATATGAATCCCTCACTTCTTCATTTAAGTTCATTTCACATACAAAACAAAACAAACAAACAAAAAATGCAACTACAATCAATCGTCGTTTCTTTCTGCTTCTGTTTCTATGCCCCTCTCTGGGGTTTTAGAATTGTACATTCTGTTTCAAGTATTGTTTTACAAAAGAAAATGTACAGGAAGAATTGAACAAGAATCGTGGAAACGTGAATAATACTACTCTTCAAGCATCACAAAAAGTTAAAGAAAAAAGAAAAAGAGAGAAAGCACCTTCAAAGGGAGTTGTTATTCAGTACCACTTGCTTCTTTGTTCAAAGTTAACTTCCCCGTTTCATCTCTTGTGAAAAGCTTTTCAACTACTTCATTCCAGTTAGTTCTTGCATCGGTGGAATGGCCTGTACTTGTGGATGCATCTTCTTCTCCTTTTATGAGAGAAGCCACCTCCGCTACTCCTCCCCTCACTGATTCTTCCTCTTTATACACCAAGGGTTCCTTCTCTGCATCTATTGGCACGGCATGTGGAACATTTAAAGTAACAGCTCTTTCTAGTGCTTTCTTGTGTTCTTTTTCTAGTGTGTGCTGCCTTTCAATTTTCTGCGCTGGTGGTGGGGTAGTCGTGGTCTCAGCAGTAACCTCCTTGAGTCTCTGCAGGGACACGTTTACTCAGGAAAAATAAAAATTACTTCAACAAAAAATTCAAGTAAACAACGATGACTTTCTAGCATGCGGAGACATAGCAGGGTTTAGTAGGCTTATTCTGGAGTCCATTACTCAAATGGTCACTCAACTATTTGAAATTACCTAGGAAATTCATGTTTCTTTTGTTTGAAATGAAAAAGTCACTCAACTATGTCTATATCACTCAGAAGGTCACTCAACCGGCCGTATACCCAATTTACCCTCTAAACTACTTGGTGAATTTAGAGAAAAGCAGGCAGTGTTTTGTTGGCCGTGGGAAATGCTATTATACCCAAAAAAAAAAAGACTACGACTTAATAACAAAGATGACACCCTGGAAAATATTCACT
The DNA here is from genome assembly GCA_029783415.1 of Anisodus acutangulus. Lineage (NCBI taxonomy): Eukaryota > Viridiplantae > Streptophyta > Magnoliopsida > Solanales > Solanaceae > Anisodus > Anisodus acutangulus. Next base: position 2,652,837 of record CM056498.1, on the reverse strand, counting down.
CCCTTTCACCATTTGCACACATCAAGTGTAATTAATCGTTTTTAGAATTTTTGGTTCCTTTCGCGGGATAACCATGAAAGTTCATTACGTCTGAAAGGCTCATACGTCTATGTCCGCAAGTGCCTCTCTTACTTAAATTTTATCATCATTCACTTATTAAAAATGTCATGGTAGGGATATGAAAATTGAAATCTGAAGAGGAAAAAGGCACAAGTCCTTTCTCAAATGGAAAAATATTCAAAAGTCACTTACCGCTAATGCCTTCTCTGATTCTCTTTGTATCCAAATAATTGCATGATCAGATGTTGCATTGCATGACAGCACAATATGTTCAAATCTTCCATCAACTGGGATGGCAGTTCTAACATCTGGAGGGAATCTCCCACATCTGTCAAGCAGGAAATGTGATTAAGAAAAAGTTTTGAAGCATATATGTTACAACATCAGTGAAAAGATCTTAATGCAAGGGTAAATCAACTTAAGACCATCTTAAAATTTTTACCCAATAGCTCAACTTCCAAAGCGTACCAAAAAAAATCATTTTGCTTAGAATATAATAAGCAGAACCCCTAAGCCCTCACCACTGGGTAATAAGAGTTCATATCAATGCACTTCATAATAGCAGCAAACAATCTGTTCAATAACTCTGACTCTAAACATGCTTAACATTAAATAATTTCGTAGTATCCGTATATGGAAACTGAGAACATAGTGAGCAGTAAAGTTCGGTAGGTATATATCTCAGCTTGCAGAATGAGATAGGAAACAGGAAATGGTCCAGTCTAGGCCAACTCGTAATGCACTTGAAGGAGAAGAACAGAAGAAGACAATAAACTGGCTCAGATTAAAAGGTTTAAGCTAAGCTTTTGGAACTTAAAAACAATCAGGTTCGGTATAGTACTTTCAGTCTGTTAACAGAACAGTTATGCTTCCAATCATTACCATCCATGTTCGACACACTTAAAAACACCACATCAGGTTTCAAGTGAAGATAGAAGCTTCTGAAAACTGGAATTGGAATTTAAACTCCGTATTCACCAAAAATAATGGCATTTATGGCAGGCAACAGGTAGAATACAAGAACATTTCTTTTTGTCTGGACAGAAAATTGAGTTCAGACTTTTGGATGTTTAGACTTAGTGAGCATATCAGTTAGCTAGCATAAATGATTTGACTTACATGGACTGCTTTGCTTATGACTTTGTAAAGGTATGGGAGTACATCTGCCATGCCTCTTTGTCCAAATAAAAGATTTGAATTGAGCAAAGTTGGATATCTGCATTAATTACTTTTTTACGTGTCCATGTGACTGTGCATGCATATAAGTTCTTGGTGTCTATAAGTCCCATTCTCCTTTTTTTCCCTAGAGTGTCATTTGGTCGAAAAGGCAACAAATATTGGTGCAAGGCTAAATAGCCTGCATTGTTCTATTTGCTTGGAAATAGCAATGAAACTTAACATGTTTCAGATATGAAATTTTTTCAGTAACACCTTGAATAGTTCATAATTTTTTTTTTGCTGTGGTTCATAAATGCTTCTTAATCCAAGCTGACAGGTCGGCGTGTTGCCAAAGCAAGGTCACCTGCTTGAACCTATTGATGCACATTTCTAAGATTTTATGCCTTGGAAAAACAGAGAAGCAGCTCGCGAGGGCGATTCTACGTGAGACAAAAAAAAAAGGTTAGGCTGTCTATTCTATCAAGCCTGCCTGAATGGGAGCCTTCTGGAACTAGGGGCTATCTTTCATCTTCAAAATGCGGGGAAATACAGGAAAGGGATTGTTGTATCTGTCAGGATTGGCATTTCGCAAATCCATGCATAGGAAAAGATGAGAGCCAGGCAAAGATTTATTTGCAATATTGGAAGTTCTTTTTTCTCTCTGAACACATATTGGAAGTTAGTTAAACAAGGTTAAAGAACAAATGATGGGCCAGAATAAAATCTTCAGAGTTCATAAAACACCAGATATTTTTCATTTAGGACAAACGCATACCAGTTGGTAATAGCACAGAATCAGGTACCAACACCAAGAAGACTCCAAACATAACACAAAGACTCGAGACAACAGAAGAGTAAGAGGAATGAAACCTCAAGATACTAAACAGAGGAATTATTTAACGAATATGTGATGATTAGTAATGGCACAAGGAATATGTGTTAATTCTGAGAGACTTAGCATAGAGGCATGTTACAGAATCATCACTAATTTGCAAAACTCTAACAGTAGTGTGGAGTAGTAGTGTCACCATTTGAACGTGATTTACCTGCAAAATTTTCTTTCAACAACGTGATACATTCGACCAGGTGCATATAATCTTCTTGAATCTTTGAGCTTCCTACCTTCAGGCATGAAGGTATCTCTCAAGCACACCAAAAATAACAAGCACGGTAAACTGTTGAAAGCATTGACGTCCAGTTTAAGAGATATTTATAACAATTCCTCCATAGAAAAAAAAAAGAGGGAATTTAGAAAACTCAAGGGCTTTGCTCTGCACCCAAAGAGTATAGGATAATTGAACTAACCAGAAGACAGTTCTGAATATATCTTCCAGTGGGGTGGGTGTTCTTGGTAAGAAATCATCCTGAAGTATAAGAAGGCAGAATAGATATGTTAAATTCAAAGAACAAATCAACACCTAGTTTATTGCATTCATCTTTCAGCCTACCAACTCTACAATTTGAGTTCAGAGATCATAGAAGGAAAAGAAATCTCCAAGTTGGAATCTTCTCAAAAAAATTTAAATTCCCGGATAAAAAAAAAGCACAAACATCATTTTTGGTTTATTTTATTGCAATATCCTGAAAGTTTGACTTCCCCATCAATTAGTCGAGGTGCGCGCGAGCTAGTTCAAACACCACAGTTATAAAAAATAAAAGAACTTCAACTGGTATAAGAAACTGATCAAACAGGATAAGATTTACACAGAGTAAATTCAAATGAGCTAGTTTTTGGGACGAGAGGAACTCTAAGCTAATTCGACAAAAAAAAGTTACCATTTGGAAGTCTCAACTAGTCTGACTTTGCATTTCGGACTATGTCACAAGTCATGGTACCTGTAACATATCTGTTAATAAGCTTATTGTGCAAACTTTAATCTACATTAAGTTGGTCGTAGTATAGAAGAACGAAAACTGCCATAGGCTAGTGCAACTGTCTCCTAAAGTTCATCTGATGGCTATCATACACAACTCCTGCCCTATAAAATCCTGTAAAAACAAGGTATCATCGATAATTTTACAGGATACCTCTTGTATACGGCCAGTTTTTTCAGCCATGTTTATGAATAAAAATATGTTTACCTGATCAAAAAAAAAATCATCGATAATTGAGAAGCTTTTTCCTAGACTTGTTCTTATACATGTGAGCATCCCAAAGTCTTGATATGTGCTTTTCAAGTATAGTATATATACATGCCAACAAATCTTGACACAAAGACAACAACTATAAACAAGAGACCACATTTATCTGCACTAAAAATAAGGACGGAATGATAGTCAAAGCAGTCCCAATGCATTTTCACCATTCACTCATCACAAGTTGATTGTGATAAAGGAAAGACATTCAAAAAAAATTCAATACGCTTCTATATTTAAGGACATATTAAGTTATCAGATTTCGTTCTTTTCCTCTAGCCTCCTGCATTCTTCTGCCAAAAATTACTAGCTAAATCAACTGACCAAACAATCATTTAGTCTAAATCATACTAAAAAATAAACACCATATCCAACTTTTCAAGTCACAAGCTACGAATGTACAAAATATTAATCAAGTAGTAACATTTTTTGGAATATGTTGCTAAAGTATGATCTTAACAAATTAGAATAGCCAAATCAATGACGACTAAACCAACTCACCTGCAAAACCACCGAGTGTATAACATCAGCATACTTAACAGCCAAGTTGAGCGACATACACCTAGCAGGAGCAACAGCATAGCAACTGATTAAACTCCTCGGAATACCCCCTAATCGATCCCCATGATTCGCCACAATTATAGTCAACAAAGATGCAACTCCAGAACCCAAAGAATGCCCAACAAAGATCATCTTGTAACTCTTCCCATTCTCAACCCAAAGCCTTTTCAAAGTCTCGGACTCCTTATTCAACATCCAAATTGCTGCCTTCAACAAACCATGATGCACATACCCACCATCAAACATCTGTTTCCCGAGCTTATTATCCATTAACACTTTATAATCACTTTCTTTAGCCAAATTTAAACCCCTAATGGCTACAACAATCTCATGGTGTTCATGATCAAGGTAAATCAAATAAGGTGGAGCATTACCTGTGGGAGAAACAAAATAATATCAAATGAAAATATTGTTGTAAATAAATGGAAAATAAACAATAGAATTGTTTGAGCACATAAACACAGTGGCAGAGCAATAAATTCATACAAAGGAATACAAAAATACTACTAGTAAAATATAAGCACCACCTATGATTTGAGCCTGCGACCTAAACTAACTTTTGAACCCCCTTTGACACTACACAATATTTTCTCCAACTTTTTTTTGCCCTACTTGCACAGTATCGGAATTTTTTTCTTTAACATTTTTGCCCTATTAGCACACTATCATTTTCCGACGAAAGAGATTCAATTGAACCCCTTATTGTAACCTAGCTCCTTGTTACCTATTGTATTGTATCATACTGTTACTTTAAATATAATGTTTGTTTTGATTGTTACATCAATTTTATTGTATCGTATCGTTAAGTCCATCTTATGTAACAACGAAAAGTCCCATTTTATGTAAAGATCGATCTGGTATGGTCGCGTCTTTACCTCATTTTTTTCTCACTTTGTCATTGCTTATTATTTAATAATCCTATTTTATCCGTCACCTTTTTTTTTATAATAACTCTAACAGTACCCTACTTTTCTATATAATATTGTAAGTTTATTCTTAAGATTGCTCATTTTGTGACGTTATCTAACAACAAAGGGCAGCCCGGTGCACTAAGCTCCAGCTATGCACGGGGTCCGGGGAAGGACCGGACCACAAGGATCAGTTGTACCAGTCTTACCCTGCATTTCTTCAAGAGTTTGTTTTCACGGTTTGAACACATGACCTCCTGGTCACATGAATGCAACTTTACCAGTTATGCGAAGGCTCCCCTTCGACACATTATCTAAGAACAAAAAATTATATAATCCAACCAAACATTGCATTAACACTACTGCACAATACAATTATGAAACAATATGTAATAACCATCTGAATGATATGTTTAACAACCATACAATGCATACGTTATGAAACAATAAGTCGTGATAGTCACTGTCCTAAGAAACTAATTCAGCAATGTGAAAAATTTACCTAGTGTTTCTTGATATGCAACACGTTTCACAGCCCAGTTGGGGTTAAGTTTATAGCCTCCTTCAGGTGGAAATTTTGGGTTATGAAGGTCATCTTCATAAACAGCAAGAATTGTACGGCAAAGACGAGGAATAGGTTCAAATTCATCATAGGTTGCTGGAGGCCACGTGGCACTGTCATCATTGCCTATATAAGTGCAACGTTTCCATACCCAACGCATACATCCTAACACCACCACACACTCAAATCCACAAGCAACTGACATTAATTAAGCTTGAAATGTCTGAAAATGGCAATCAGGAACTGTAATTTTTATATGGGTATGTAAAAAGATTGTTTTTTGAGGTTTATAACTGGAAATATTAAGTGGGGTTGCAATAATTTTACAAGAATATGTGATGGTTTGGCTTTTTATTTTTTTTCCTACTTTTTTTGGTTTTTTCAAGATTGAGTGGAACTGGGAAATTATGAAGAACTAATAAAAATCTGAAGTTTTCTCAAATGGGTATGCTAAAGATTGTATCTTTGGGATAGGTGGAAATTTTACAAGAATTAAATTTTTTTTTGGTTTTTTGAAGATTGAATAAGGGGGAAATGAAGAACATGATAGGACTAAAAAGGTCCGCCCGGTCCCGTTATGCCGGATTCCAGGAAGGACCGGAAAAAACGTAATAGGACTAAAAATCTGAAATTCTAGTCCGGGACATAGTTGAATGACAAATGAGGAAAATTTAAAATTCAGCTGGAGTTTTGTAGCGTGAGTTCGAACCCTAGTGGGAGCTATTGCTATCTTCTGGGTTAGTCATTCAGGCACATACTTGATTTACTGATAGTAGAGCTGAAAGACCGGACTAATATCTCCGGGAATAATTTGGTGTAAATAGGAAAACTGTATATAAAAAAAACTCAAATTCTATATGGGTTGTGTGAAAAAAATATTTGTGTTGTTGGGGGTGTCACGTGGGTTTCTAAGGATTTACAAGAAATCTTAGGACATTATTATTTCTCAAGGTTGAACAGAGAGGGGATTGATTTGATTCTACTCTGATTCTTGGCTTAGGGTCTAAGTATGTATGTTGTGTTCCACATTTTGTGCTATGATGGAATGTCTATTGAATACTAGAAGTTCTTTGTACAAAACTACAAATGCATGGATTATTTAGAGCCCGTTTGAGTTAGCGAATTAAAAGTAATCAATTGATGAAAAATACTTTTAGGTACTAAAATTAATTTTATATATAAATAATTATGTGTACAATATATAAGTGTTGAAACTGGCAGTAAATAATTAATGTATTTGATAAAAATGTGTTGATTAGTACTTTTTTTTTTGTTAAACCGAGTGAAATTTCTTTACAACTATTTACAATATATATATATATATATAAGAAACGGACGAAAGATGAAAATAGAATAAAGAGATAATTAAAAGTTATATTTTAGAAAAAGTATTTTGAAAATTACCAAAAATATTAATGATAAAATTATCAAAAAACTTGGTCAAACGAAAAGTGTTTACAAATAATAAAATTATAAATTAAGAGTGATCAACTTATGATTTTTAGCTAATTTTCCTAATAAACATTTAATTTATAAGTATTTTTATATTACTAAATACAATTAAAAAAATACTCGTAAGTTGATTTGTTGTTGACCAATTTATAAGTTTAGCCAAACCTCTATATTTTTATCATATAAGCTGTATTATTTTTTTTGGTAACTTGCCTTTTGATTCAATGGCTTTGTGGCTGCGGGGATGCATTGAATTATTGAGTGGGAAGGGACAAATTCATGTATCGTGTTCAACGAATTGACCAAATTGTTCCACGATATAAAAGTTGTATACTTCTTCCCAACAATGTGAATATATTTCTATACAACGTCACAACTCGCAATTACTATCAACAAAAAAACATATTTTCTTAAAAAATATATTTTTGGAAAATAAGTTGTTTTCGTATTTTTTTGTGTGTGTTTAGTATGTACTTTACGGGGGTAGAGTGTGTTGAAGGTAGAAAGGAGATAATCAATGAGATGCCAGTTGTAGAACTTGGTTTTTTCTATCTCTATTAGAAAGTCATATTTTTCTCATTTTTAAGAAATTTATTTTTCTAACAAATATATTTTTTTAAATAAAATTAATTAATATTTTAACTGTATTTTTACCTCGTTTTAAGAAGATTGATGTTTTCCTTACTTATCTTGTATATACTCAGACTCGAAACCTCTAAGTTATCATCAAAACAAGTATTACTCATCTTTTTACTAGGTATTCGGATTTGTAGCACGCAAAACTAATATTGACATACATATTATATTATTTTCCTAATAATTTTTTGAGTGGTTTGAGAAGAGCGTTTTGTTTTGTTATAAAAGTAGTAGACTCGTCTCTTTATTTTTGGAATGATCTTTCAACAAGAGTTTCTTTTGAACGTGTATTTCAGATTAAAAGGGCAGCTCAGTGCACTAAGCTCCCGCTATGCATATGCTCTTTGGAAGGATCGGACCACAGGTGTATTTCAGATTATCGACAAATATTTACTTATTACATATAATTACATGTATGTTGTAACTGCCACCAATTAATTATGCCAATATATTTTACATTGTCAATCTGCACAAACTTAAACCCATATGAAATTAGATATAAATAATTGTGTAGCCGAACTTTTTGCAATTGAGGCTAGTCAAGATATAATTGGATATATTATAAACTAATTAAACAGTCAATGTCTGCGTTTGGTGATTTTTCCATGCAAATTCCACAATTATTTCTTTTAGTCTGACCATTCCAACAAGTTGAGAAGGGATTGACCTTCTTTTACTATGGCGCAGGAGAAAAAAAGGAATTTAATAGACATGTTGAATATTTGAATTCCAATATTTTTTTGGTAGAATTTGAATACCAATATTAAAGTGAGAAATTTAGTTTAAAGTCCAAGATAGCCGATAGGATTAAGAAATAAGAAGAAAATTAACATCCCTACACTCTATCTGTATTTCAAATTATATGTCCTATAAGTTCTTTTTCCATCATCTAGAACTTCAAAATGATACAATTCTTTCTTTTGGTCATAAACCGAAATTTATTAATTAGATAATTTACTTAATAGAAAAGAAATATGCATTTATATTGAAGACATAATTAAGTTAATAAAAGCTTGCTATCTTTAACAATTTAAGATTTTGTACGAGATGATTACACACTTTAATATGGTATTGGAACATGCAAATGTCCTAGTTGGATCTCACTGTGCCCCATTAATAAAGAGAAGAATCAATATATTTTCTTGTGTATTTATTTGAAGAATTAAGCTAAATAGTAGCTCATCCAATCGCCTAAACAAAAAAAAAATGACAGATATATAATATACTAGTGTCATTTGGCCCGTGCTAAGCTCGGGCCAAAATCAACAGTGAAAATTCAACTTTTAGATATTTTTTCAATTTTTTTTGCTCTTGCTTCTTTTTGTAGCATCAGTTTGGCACTTTCGAAAGACTTCTAAAATATTAAAGTACAAAAACGTATTTGAAAGTTGAAGGAAAACATTTTCCCTAGTGTATATATTAGATTTTAAAAAAAATAATCAAACAATTGAAAGCTCTTTTAGTTTCTATTTTACTAATATTTTTTTTGAGATTTCCGATGATCCAAATTGAGCTTTTCGTAAGTTAAATTAGTTTCATTTATTTATTTGAATTGAATTCATAATGGCTAGCTTATTTTTGCGACAATATACTACTGTATTCAATTAATTTTAAAAATATTTAATGCGAAAACATTGTTGTATGATGAAAAACAATAAAGTTAGCTTATAAATAAATATATATAATTAAAAGCCTTCATATTGCAAGATACTTTTGTATATGTTCTTTGACATTAAATCACACAATAAAATACTGAAAAGTTAATAAAATTAGATTGTTCTTACTTTAAGCTTTCTTTTTCCTTCCAAAAGATGCATGGTAAAGAATAACATTTTTCCTTTTTTTTTTAATTTAATGAACCATTTTATGAGATCTACATTGTAGTATTTTTTTCATGTTGAACTTAACTATTTTGTCCTATATTATATAAAATATTGATAATCCATTCTTTTGCAAAGATATTTTAATATTAAAAAAGAAGAAGTAAAGAATATACTTTTTGCAATTGTCTAGTATTATTACTGTTTGAAGATCAAATTATTTTTTCTTTAACTACAGTGTCTTTTCAAACATTTTTAGAATATATGTAAAAATTAATGTTTTATAGTTTCTCTTTTAATATTGTAATTTAGTAGATAAATTTTATGTTAAAAGTGCACACACATAAATTTTGATTAATTAACTATATTACTTCAGAATTCATTTTCGATTGAGACGGAAGCGATATGATTTACATTTTTTATACATGTTTTAAGTATTTAAAAATGATATAAGTTATTTGTATTTTTTAAAATTTAAAACTTAATTCTACCTTAAGTGAAATCTTTGTTAATTACTTATGCTTGCCAGCATGTATGAAACAAAATTACAAGAGAAAATAACAAAAAAATTATGTTTAACTGGATGAATAAAAATTTAAAATAGAAAATGATAAATGGCAAATAACATCAATAAATAATAAATAATATTATAAGAATAATATTTTAATTCAATAATTAAGCCTATAATAAGATATAATTTGCATAACAGGGTAATTCTTTATGTGTCTATAATAAATTCTTAAGAAAAAAATATAATTTGAAGCAAGTTTAATTAATATTTTCACATAAAAGACTCAAATATGTATGAGTATGCTTTGTGGGGGGTCACTATAACCTTTTTCATGATATCATTATTTTTACTAGCATGAAAAAAGTCCTTAATGTTCTTAAAATTTATTAAAATGTGTGAGGATTTACAAAGTCATAAAAACTTCAACTAGGGGTAAAAAGAGACCAAAAAAATAAAATAATTCATGCGAGGACTACAAAAAATGGGGATTCTCCCTTATATATAATAGTAAAGTTGTATAACCATGTATAATCTATGTACACGTAAGAAAAAGTAAACAACAAATTCGACCAATTATTTGTGTAAGAATTCCTGTTTATTTTCCTTAATATTCACAAGCCCACCTCATTTTAAGAGAAGTTTTAGAGGAATAATGAGTGATAATATAATAGGATAAGATATGATAATTCTATTGTCAACTCATTTTGTTTTTGTCTGCAATTCAAAGTGAAAAAGAAAAGAAAAAAGAAGAACAAAGATCACCAATCAACCTCTAAAATATTAGGCTCATTTCTCTTGTACCTCATCTACCTAAATCAAAATTCTCGAAGAATATCTATTTCTAATTTAAAACGTGAACTAAGGTTTATTATAAATAAAATATTAAAAAGTGCAGCTAGTAGCTAAATAGTAAGCGGGTAAATTAGTTGCTATAAAAACAAAAAGGGACCATAAATGGTAGAACTGTTATCTTATATTGTAAAATTCGATTTCGTTGAACTTTTTCCAAAAAAAAAAAAAAAGAAGATAAAATCAGGATGATAAAAAACATATACTTAAGGTGAGGACCTTACATTTTCATATATTTTTTTAACGAAAAAAAAATCACATATTTTAAGGTTAAAATGTAAATAATACAAAGATTCAAAACGAAGATGTAAATTGGAAAATTAAACTATGGTCCTTTTAAAAGCTAAAATAGAATTTAATAATGGAAATTGGAAATACAATATTCACTTCCTACCTGGGTCATAAAATGGAAGGAGCCCACAACACAAGAATTGGTCTCAACGGCCCATTTACTGGGAAAGCCCATTCAGCCATACTGAGCAATAGGGATGTTCATGGTCCGATTTGACTCGATTTTTAGATAAAATCAAATCAAACCAATTAAGTCAGTTTTTTAAAATATTCAAACCAAACAAACCATTATAGTATAATTTCTATCGATTTTCGTTTTGTTGGTTTTATTGGTTTGGTTCGGTTTTTACTATTTATGCGGGTTTTAAGGATGTATTTTATAATGCGAAAAAATTGATATAAGTGAGGTACAAATAATGAAAATGAGATACAACTACTATCTCGATGAGTACTTATCTTTAATTCAATATGATTCTTACCAATGGAGATATTATTATGTGCTTAATAAGCAATTAACATCATGATGTTTTAGTTTGTTTTCTCTTATTTTTTCTTCTGAAAACTTAATAACTTCTTTAAAATTGTGCGGATTTTCAAGCAATCTTATAAAACCGCAAGAGAATATTTTTAACAAATTTACCTTTCCTTCTCCTCGCTACTGTCAAAATGTTTAATGAGAGACTACGAAAGTTAGACAAACCCACATAAGGAAAGAAATCAATCTAATCACTCCATTTCAAGCCTTAGAGAATCCAAATTGGAGACATTCTCACCGAATGTCATTTTAATGATATACTTGTTCGACTATTATACGTATATCGAGATTTTTAAATTAGTTGTCTAAGTGACATAACATATAATAATTGATATGTAATATCGATCTTGAAATTGCATTAGGTAATTTTTTTCATTATGTGCGTCAAAAAGTTAGGTACGGGCATACTTATTTGAATTTAAAAAATTGTTGGTAATTTGAGTTACTCAAATTCAGAGAGATGTGTGCATTGTCATGGCCAAATTGCTACTTTTCTACCCCTAATTATTATGCACACACATATTTCAATGTCTAGCATCATAATAAAAAATTTAAATTATTTGCTTTATTTATGCGTTCATGAATATAATAGTTTTTATTGGGATAAAAAGAAAATCACTCAATTTCTCTATTTTTTCTATTCCTACAAACACATTGTGAAAATGCAATGAAGCAACTGAAAAATTGCAATAATGTGGATCTTAAGTTGAAACTTCAAACTTTGTGTTTGCCCAGAAAGCTTCGCTAGTTCGCTAGTTCGCTGAAGTGAATGGTTTGGCAATTCCTTATAGACTAGGGTTTTAACTTTTGTCTTCTTTAATTTAATTTTAACTTCAGAAAATAAAATATTTTAACTTAAATTTAAATAGGTTAGGGAAAACAAATGGACTAGACTTTTTTTCTAATTATTTGAATTAGTATTGGACTTGGAATGAGCCAAAATTATGAAGATATATAATTTTTAATTAACATGTACAATAATATATATATATATATATATATATATATATATATATATTAAGTATGTACATATTTATCGGTTGGTTCGGTTTTTATTGAGTTAACACCAAATCAAATAAAATATTATCGATTTTTAAAAATCTAAAACCAAATCAAACCAAACCGAGTCGGTTTTTAATTTATTAAGTCGGTTTGACTCGGTTTATCAGTTCGGATCGATTTTTCGGTCTCATTTGAACACCCCTACTGAGCATAATCCTAGTTCTTTTCATTTATTTTGTTATCTATTCGGTGTTCGATATCCATATTGAGGCATCGACTAATCAGATTTGTGATACATAAGACCCACATAAGGGAAAAATGTCCTGTATCTGAATTTTTATATACCGAAGGCTCAAACTTGAAACTCATAGTTAATGATGAAAACATCATATTCATCCCTCCACCATCCTTGATATTCAATAAGTTAGTCATGGCTGTAACTAGGGATGGCAACGGATAGGATATGGACCGGATCATACTAGATCCAGATCCAGATCCGTTTTTCATACTTGAATCCAGATCCGAATTCAGATCCGTCGGGTCCATAAAAATCATATCCAAATTCGGATCCATCGGATCCACCGGGTCCATGGATCGGATCTGGATCCACATGTAAAAAAAATTGTCTTGCTAAGAATGTAATCTTGCTAAGATTTTTTTTTGAACTGACAAACGATTTTTACTTAGCTAACAATTTACTGTTTTCAATTTTTCATATGAAATATTTTGTTCGTTGTCTCGTTTTGATTGTGAGCTATTAATTGAAAATGTTGGACAATGACAATAGTTGTGAAAAATGCTGACTAGTATTTCCACAATGCAGAACTTGCATGTGCTTGGAATCTCCACAAATGAAGTGAATATAATTTTAACTACTTGTCTATGGAGATGTTAGTCATTCACTAATATAACATAGATTTTATTATCGAAGTTACCTCTTTATTTTTTGGTTTTTGAGTTAACACAGGGATAAATTAAACTTGTTTTGAGAATTAAACTTGCAAGGATGTGCTTAGCAATTTTAAGAAAATACTTATAAAATTACATTCTAGATTATGGATATATTTAATAAAAAACGGATTCACGGGTCGGATCTGGATCGGATACGGATCTCAAATACAAGATCCAGATCCAGATCCGATCCGTCAGAAATGGAACCGGGTCCGATCCGGATCCGTCGGGTCCAAATTTTGAAGATCCATATCCTATAAAACGGATCTGGATCCACCGAATCCGGACCGAGTCCAGGATCCACTGTCATCTCTAGCGGTAACTTGGGATTTTTAGTCAGCCTCTTTATCTTTTCAAGTTAGTATATTTTAATTAACCTAATTGGTGCCAAGAAAACAATGCCCTCTTCATCTTTTGAATTAATGAAAGAATACCATTAACATTCTGTGGCATTTTTTTTAAAGATTATGTAAGCATCACCTATAAACTACTTCAACAATAATATTATTACCTTAATATATTTCTTTCGACAACCCAACCAAAACTGTACTGATTTTTTTCTAATGTAGTGATGATAGCATTATAGTCTAACAAGTTGAGACCCCTTTCTATTACTCACTAGCCATAGCAAGAATAAAGTTTTTTTCCCTATCTTCCTACCTAAAGCAAAAGCAAATACACTTAATTATCTAATTCCGCTGGCCAAATGCAAGAAAATTTTCAACCATTAAGAAGAAATTCTCAACTACCAACAAATTTAACTTCCATAAACTTTAAACTTAACACTCAAAATTCAAAAGATATTCCCATTAAGTGAACAGCAAGAAGAAAATCAACCACCACCTACTATGATTAAACTTGAAGTACATGACATAGACTAAAAAAAGTGTCATGCAAATTCACTACACACTTATAAATTCTCACAATCAATTGCAACATTAAGGACTAAACCAAAAAGCACAATTTCTCCTTCTATCTCGGAGTATCCATTCTCTGCTCGGCTTCGATTATTACTTCCCGTAAGCGAAAAAGAGCTTTTTCGAATTGGTCAAATGGTGAATTTGGATCAAGTTCTTGGATTATTGATAATTGGAATTGTTGCATCTGTGGCTTCATCAGGTGGAGAACAAGTAGTGACATATGTATTTGGTGACTCATTGACAGAAGTTGGGAACAATAATTATTTACAATCACTAGCCAAATCTAATTTCCCTTTTTATGGAATTGATTATGAAGGTGGAAGAGCTACTGGTAGATTCACTAATGGAAGGACTATTGGTGATATCATATGTAATACCTTTGGACTTTGCTTCATAATCTAACCTTATTCATTTCCTTCTATTTCCAGGTGGCAAATAGCGGGTTGAGTCAAATTTGGATGAGTCAAAACGAATAAGATCAATAAAGTGGTCATGAATCAACTTGTCAAAAGTTTGTTTGGGTCAAAATAGATAGCGTCAAGTGGAGTCAAATAACTGGCCATACCTCAACTCACCTAGCTTATTAACTCTCCCCAAATTTACATGATTCCCAATCTTCATATTTTACTTAGGATTTTCGGATTTGAGTTGCATTTTGACCTGTCCGTTTACACTAGTTTGACCGTCTTGAAACCCATAGTTTGATGAGACATTTTGAGTTCAACCCGTTGGGTCAAATCAAGAAACAATCATAATTCAACTAGTTTAAACTTAAGAAGGTTACACGAGTTACTAAAATTTGTCGATTTTACTACCATTTCTCTCTTTTTTATTTCAGCTGCGAAACTTGGGATTCAATCACCACCTCCATATCTTTCGTTAGTACCAAATGATGATGCAATCTTGAAAGGGGTGAATTATGCATCTGGTGGAGCTGGAATTCTCAATGACACTGGACTCTATTTTGTAACAATCATTCCCTTTTTTTTTAATTTCTAAATTCTCTAATTACTTTCATTTCCAATTGATTCTAAATGTGTTATCTATAAAAAAACAGATTCAGAGACTGACATTTGATGATCAAATAAAGAGCTTTGAGAAGACAAAGGAAGCAATAAAGGCTAAAATTGGAGAAGAGGCTGCAGAAAAACATGCTAATAAAGCTGTTTACTTTATTGGAATGGGTATGTTTGTGCATTAATATAACACGTCTATGTTCCTCGGACTTTCCAGACATACTGTCGCACCCATATCACATCCTCAAAAATGCACTATCTTTAGAGGATCTGACATGCACCCAACGATATTTATAAGAAGTCCGAGAAACATAGATAACAATATATTAGCATAACTTTGTGGATAGCAATAAAAACTACAAACAAATTCCTCTCTTGGTAATGTATTTGCCAAAAAAGAAATAAAAATCTACTGCTCTGATGTCAATTTGTTGTAATATTTTCAGGTAGCAATGACTATGTAAATAACTTCTTGCAACCCTTCTTAGCAGCCGGGCAACAATACACTCACGACGAATTCGTAGAGCTTCTGACTTCAACCTTAGGCGAACAATTCACAGTAAGTTATGCAGAGTTCAATACTGAAAAAGAAACACTATGTTAGTAATGCAAGATTTTACTCTGCATATGAGACGTTGTACAAGTAATACAGAATGTGATTGAAAGATTAAGTTTTCTTATACTTCAAGCCAAACGACCCCTTATTTTTTTTCCCTTCATTTTCTTGAATTTTAGAGGCTTCATCAACTTGGAGCAAGAAAGATGGTGTTCCATGGGCTTGGACCACTAGGTTGCATTCCTTCACAAAGGGTGAAGTCTACAAGGGGAATATGCTTGAAACAAGTCAATTTATGGGTGCAAGAATTCAATTCAAAAGTGAAAAAATTGGTTGCCACTTTGAATAAGCATCTCCCATATGCACAAATAACATTTGCAGACACTTATCCAATAGTTTTGGACTTGATTGAGAACCCCACTGCCTATGGTAAGCTCATTTTTTCCTTAACTACAACAATATTCTGTGTTTTTGGTAAAATACTGAAAATTCTTTTGAAAGTGAGAGGAGGGAAAATGCGCTACAACTAACATAACATCCAATTGAAATATGGATACTTTTTTTTAGTTTTTGCTTAGACTGTAAGATTGTATTAATCTCACTTGAGAGTCTTTCTTATCAATATAAATATATATAGTGTGTACAATATTGAATCCTAATAGAATAAGGATCCTATATTTACCATAATTATACACTACTATTAATTATAAATTATATGGTGAATATATTATAATATTCACTAATACACCCCACAGTCGGAGCGGGAGGAGGCCGGACGCTGAGACTGGATCTGAAGTCAATGAACATCTGCCGAGGAAGACCCTTTGTGAAAATATATTCATATTGGTACGAAGCAGGCACATGCAACACCTTAACTTGACCTATAGCAACATTCTCACGAACAAAATGTATATCCATGTCAATGTGTTTGGTTCTCTGATGCTGAACCGGGTTATGAGATAGGTAGATCATAGAAATGTTATCATATTAGACCATAGAAGCCTTATGTAAGGGACACTGGAGCTCTAAGAGGAGGTTTCGGAGCCAGCAGATCTCAGTTACAACATTTGCAACACCTCTATACTCTACTTCTGCACTCGATCGGGAGAGTGTGGCTTGCCTCTTGGCAGACCACGAGATAAGATTGTCACCTAAGAACACACAGTAGCGGGACGTGGAACACCACATGTCTGGACAACCTGCCTAATCGGCGTCCGTGTAAGATATCAGCCTGATCAGTACAGATGGGTAGAGATGTAATCCATAATCAAGAGTGCCCTTAACGTATCGAATGATACGTTTAAGAGCTGTAAAGTGAGGCTCCCTGGGGGCATGCATGAATAAACAAACATGCTGAACAACATATGCAATATCAGACCTGGTGAATGTAATACTGAAGTGCACCTACAAGACTCAGGTAGAGAGTGGTATCGGACACTCGATCACCGTCAACAACATTGAGTTTCGACTTTGAGTCGACCGGAGTAGGCATAATTTTGCAATTCACCATTTTAGCCATGTACACAATTTCTTCCGCATACTTACGCTGGGATAGGAACATTCTATTTGCAGTTCTAGTCACAGAAATCCCCAAGAAGTAACTCAACATCCCTAAGTCAGTCATAGCGAATTCGAATTTGAGCAGCCGAATGATCTCATTTTTCAATACATCAGACGAGGCAGTTAGAACAATATTATCCACATATAATAACAAGTACACAATGTCACTACCTCGATGAAAAATGAATAAGGAATGGTCACATTTACTGCACACGAACCCAATCCGCATAATGTAAGTAGCGAAACACTCATACCAATCCCGAGGGGCCTGTTTCAAACCATACGGGGACTTACGGATACGACAAACATAATGAGGAGCCTCTGGATGTACAAAGCATGGTGGTTGGTGCATGTAAACTATTTCTTTCCAATCTCCAAGTAAGAACGCATTTTCACTTCGAGCTAATGAATAGGCCTGTTCTTCTTCTTACCCACAGCTATGCTCAGAATAGTCCGAATAGTAGCTGGTTTGACCACCGGACTGAAAGTCTCACCACAATCAACACCTTTCTGCTGCCTTGTGCCATTTGCCACAAGTCTAGCCTTGTGACGTTCAAGATCACCACAATCTCTGAACTTATGATGAAAGAGCCACATACCTCGAATCACATTCACCCCTCTGGCCTCGGAACAAGATCCCATGTGCGTTGAGAGGTAAGCGCATCAAACTTCTCACGCATGGCCGCATTCCAATTTGGGTCAAGTTATGCAAGTTTTGGGCTTTTAAGTAAATGTGATATGGATTGGGTGGATATGTTAAAGTGGAATTTGGGTTTAAAAATCCCGTGTTTAGCATAAGTTTACATGTGGTGTGTGGGCACATGGTCTGTGGTAGTGGGCCTCGAGGTATGTGGCTGGGTGGCGGTGTATTGCGGGTTGGTTGGGTAGAACCGGGGGTGGGGCATGCAATGGCGGGGTGGAGGCATATAAGGGCAGGGTGGAGGCATACAAGGGCAGGTTATGGTTTGGGGTGTCGTTGGCACTTATTGGGTAGCGGGTCATTTCGAGGCAGTGCGGGACCGATGGTTGGGTTGCGGTAGTTTTCGGGATGGATGGGTATGCCGGGGGACGACAATCAATGTGTTTTGTAGTGCATTTTGGACTAGAGGTGAGGTGTCTAAATCATCAAGGAATCTGTAATCAGTGACTCAGAATTTTTGGATGTTGTCAAACGGGAAAACGTATTCAACAAACGTGGCGTGCTATTATGATTTTGTCGGTGGATAACTCATAGCACAAGTACCCCTATGGTTTGAGGGGAAACCCAGGAAGGCGCACGGAGTGGAGCGAGGTGCTAATTTATGGGGAGTCGTGGATGTCAGATTTGGGTAACAAAGACAACCGAAAATTCTAAGGTGATCATTAGAGATGGCAATGGATCCTGGACCCGGTCCGGATCCGGTGGATCCAGATCCGTTTTATAGGATATGGATCTTCAAAATTTAGACCCGACGGATCCGGATCGGACCCGGATCCATTTCTGACGGATCGGATCCGATCTGATCTTGCATTTAAGATCCAGATCCGGTCCAGATCCACCGTGGATCCATTTTTTATTAAATATATTCATAACCTAGAATGTAATTTTATAAGTATTTTCTTAAAATTGCTAAGCACATCCTTGCAAGTTTAATTCTCAAAACAAGTTTAATTTATCCCAGCGTTAACTCAAAAACCAAAAAATAAAGAGGTAACTTCAATAATAAAATCAATGTTATATTAGTGAATGACTAACATCTCCATAGACAAGTAGTTAAAATTTTATTCACTTCATTTGTAAAGATTCCAAGCACATGCAAGTTCTGCATTGTGGAAATACTAGTCAACATTTTCCACAACTATTGTCATTGTCCAACATTTTCAATTAATAGCTCACAATCAAAATGAGACATAGAACAAAATATCTCATATGGACATTTCAAAATTGGAACACATTAAACTGTTAGCTAAGCAAAAATCGTTTGTCAGTTGAAAAAAAATATTCTTAGCAATGTTACATTTTTAGCAAGGCAATTTTTTTTACATGTGGATCCAGATCCGATCCGTGGACCCGGCGGATCCGATGGATCCGGATTTGGATATGATTTTTATGGACTCGATGGATCTGGATCCGGATCTGGATTCAGGTATGAAAAATGGATCTGGATTCGGATCTAGTAGGATCCGGTCCAGATCCGATCCGTTGCCATCCCTAGTGATCATAGGTAGGGATCTGACAGTAGAGAATTTCGGCGGGTGTCCTAATTTGAATCGCACGGGTAGGTAAGATGTTAAGAATGTGTTCTACCATTTTAATGCATATACCCAAAAGGTAGGGGGAGAAACGCATGAAAAAGAAGTGTACTAATCATATTATTAATGGTATGGAGAATTCTTTCGGCTACCATTTGGAGGCGAGGTATGGGGACACGAGAAACGAAAGATCATGCCATTAGCCGCACAAAAGTTATGAAAAGGGGAATTATTCAACTCACGACTATTATCACATTAAAACATTTTGATGTCTTTTTCAAAATGCATTTTAATCATTGTATGAAATTCAAGAAATTTGGAGAACACTTGAGATTTGAGTTTAAGCGGATAGACCCAAATGAAGTGAGAGAAATCATCCAAAAACACTAAATAATATATATGGCCTAGGTTGCTAGTATATAGGAGAAGTCCATAAATACGCATGAATAATATCAAAGGGAGAGAAAATGATACTTAGAGACGACGTAAATGAAAGTCTAACATGTTTCCCTAGATGACAAGAGGAGCAACTATGGGAAAGTTTCACGTTATGACATTGGATTAGATTGCGGTTTCTAAGGGAATAAAAAACATGAGCACCCGGATGACCAAGTCTACTATGCCATATTGATGGAGATATTGTAGCTAAAGTGGTGGGAGGAGTGCCATGGGCAGTGGGCGTTGATAGGAAGGGATAGAGGTCCCTCACACTATTGCATCTAGTAAGAAGTTTTCTTGTACGTAGGTCCGTTATAGAAAATCCAAATTGGTCAAAATTGATGGATACAGAATTATCAGTGGCAAATTTTCTAACGGAGACTAGGTTCTTGATAATATTAGGGGCATATAGGACGTTTTTAAGAGAGAATTGGGGATGCGGTGGTGGGGTTAGTGTATGGCCAAACCTTTGTATTGGAATGCGATGACCATTGCCGACCATAATAGATTGAGGAGTATTTAAATTACACAGTTGTGGAAGATTACCAGAATTGTTGGTGAGGTGAGACCTGTATCTATATATCATGCATTGTCAGGCCGCTGTAATTTGAGAAAACCGAAAGTAAGGCCCAAATCCATTAGATTAAGGCTGGACGACTGCTGTTGAGCCGTTGTGTAGTAGGCCTAACGACTTGGGCATGTCTGAGGGAGATCCGTATAGGCTGGCAGTATACTGGGCCTCGATGTAGCCCATTGAGAGTGTTGCTGGGCCACTGGAGTGCCGCGAGAAGGGCTGGCCCAGTCCAACTTGGCCCACTTTTGCTGAGGCACTGCCGAAACACGGTTGGGCTACTGTATGTGGGCCACTGGAGGGCTGCCGGATGTGTTGGCCCAATTCGAGTCGGCCCACTATTTCTGGAATGATGCTGGACCGATGCTGGGTTGTTGGGCCTGTTGCGAACTGTATGTACTGGTGGCCAATTTCCATGAGAGGGATTTAAGATGTCGGGAGTTGAGGAAGCAGAATCGGGAGAATCCATGAGGGTTACCGATAATTTTGTGGAAGAATATCGGTTGAGAGGCTGCAGTATAACGACTGTATAACAACGGTATATCGGGCTTTTTATGTGAGAAGGGTATCGGGTGGTGTATACTGTTAGTATACGTGATGTATACGGACTACCAGGCAGGGAATATAGAGGTTGGTTGTATGTGTATATTGTTGTATATCAACAATAATATACGGAGACTGTTGGAGAGGAAGGGGAGTATATCAGGGATATATGCGGTATATGGGGCAGTATATCACGGCTATACGAGTAGTATATGGCTATGTCACTGAAAAAAAAAAAGAAGGAGATCGCCGGAAAAAGAAGAAGGAGGTATACGACGGCCAATTTAGGGTTAGGGATTGTTGGCTCTTGATACCATGTAAGATTGTATTAATCTCCCTTGGGGGGTCTTTCTCATTAATACAAATATATATGGTGTGTACAATGTTGAATCCTAATAGAATAAGAATCCTATATTTATCATAATTATACACTACTATTAATTATAATATGATAAATATATTGTAATATTCACTAATATAGACGACTTATATTTACAGGATAATCAACACATGATTTCTTTATCTTGAATCCAATAGATTCTTTTTTTTTTCTTCCAATCTTTCGCTTAGAAAACTTAATTTATAGGATAATCAACACGTGATTTTTTATCCCTTTTTATCTTTCGTGATAAATTGTCCCCTCGTCTTGTGCTTCAATTTACAAGACGAACGAACGCCTCGTTATACAATTTCGACCAAAGGTAATCCTCTTATCGGAATAGCTTCAGAAACACCAATTGCTATTATTAGGGACGAAGTTACCGTTCGACTTACGGGTTCGACCTTTTATTTGAGTTTAAAAATCTACTTAATATGTATGAACTCATAAACTCAATATCTTAGCTCTGACTCTAGCTATTATAATTTTCCAATAACTACTAATTCGATTTTTAGATAAGAAATGGTAACTAGTAAGTTCCAACCGTTAAGAATATTTATAGGTCTATAACGATGTAAAGCAAGATCTTAAAGAGATTTTTCAAGAGTTTTGCTAGTAGTCTACGTTGCTTCCTTTCTTACTAACTCTTTCTTTATTTGGGCTTTTAAGTTGAATTTGGATACTATATTTGCTTTTAGGTTTCAAGATTTCTAATACGTCATGTTGCAATGTGGACACAAGTGTTGGAGGGTTGTGTTTGCCAAACTCAAAGCTATGCAAAAATCGAACAGAGTATGTTTTCTGGGATGCATTTCATCCAACAGATGCAGCAAATCAAGTGCTGGCAGATAGAATTTTTTCCTCCCTATCTCATGAGGCCTCTAGCCCTGCACCGGCACCTTCTCCTCGAAAGTTTCTTCAAGTGAACGGAAAAGATTAGACGAATGGGACCTATTATGAAACATATATATGAAAAAGATTCTACATTTTAGAGTGACCCGTTATAAGATAAAGTGTGATACTTCATGTTGAGTGAAGAATGATTAATTCGATTTGTCGTGAGAGGTTGCAATTATTATTTATTCTATTTAAAATTGAAGTTTACCTAATGTGAAATGTTAAGAACATATAAATATATATTTTGAGGCTGTGTCAAATCCTTTCCAAGATCGTTTATCAATCAAAAAATGAATTTTTTTTTAGCTTGATGTAAATCACTTCAAAAAATTAGGTCTTTCTTATAATGTAAGTGAAGATTCATTTACAAAATATAAGTTGCAGGAGACACTGTAGTGACAATATGCATATATTAAAAAGACTAGTTTTTAAATATGTGCGTTGGTCGTGTATTCCATGCTAATAAGTAAAAACATTTTAAGAGGATATATAAAACCAAGCATAATCTTATCGAAACTTGATATTAAATGAATTTGGGCGGATATCCTTCATCTACCGAGAACATAAAAATGTTGCTTTAATAGCAATTTTTTCTAATTCGGTCAGTATTATTATAAACTGAAGACAATACGTAATTAAGTAAATCTTTTCTTTTTTCCGCTTTTGGTCATTCTTATTGTAAATCAATTTCAGTTAAATGACAAAATTAAAATATTAAGTTTTTTTAGAGTCATCATTTTTTCTTCAAGTGATTATGTAATTACTCAACACTGTGCTTTCCAGAGTTGTTCTTTCCCGATAAACGTTTCAATTGTGTGGATTCATCATTCATTAGTTTGAGCTTGTATTTTTTTCTTCAATTTTTGTTTAACTCATTAAAATAATTATCACCAAAATCCTATAATAATAAAATTAATGTAACCCATAAAACCAATCATAAAATACAAACCCAAAAAATAAAGCGCAAATATTACCAAAAACAAAAAAAGAGGAAATTCCGGCAATATAACTCCAAAGATATATCAATAAAAATCATATAAACACAAATAATATTACAGCACACCAAAAAGAAAAGTATCATCAAATAAATCTAAAAAACAAGAATATCTATACAACTCCAAAATGAAAAAGAAAAATCAATACTGTGAGCTAACAATAACTTTCTCTCAAGTAATAGATAACCCGTTCTACAATTCATTTTGATTCTCACTGTTCATCTCATAAGTTTTGAGAATGCTCATCATGGTATGAAGGTCCATTATGGCAAGATTGTGAGCTTTTTCAATAGCACAAATCTTTAAATTGAACTTTTCAGGAAGAGAACAGAGAGCCTTTTCAACAAGTTGAGTGTTGGTTAATGGTTCACCAAGCACTTGATATTCATTTGAGATGTCAATCAACTTTTCAAATATCATCCACTTCTTCCATACTTAAACGTTCATATTTACTCATGAGCATGCGTAGCTTTGTCCGACGAACTAAGGTAGAGATGTTGTTTTCGATAAGACACCACTCGATTCTAGAAAAACGTTTTCAAACCAAGTTTGAAAAATGCAAGAGCAAAAAAGCTTATGATGAAAAAATTGAAGTACAGAAAAGCACTGACAGCAAAACAATAGTGTTAAATATACATAGGATATACACGTGTATATCCTATGTATATTGGTTCTCGGTTTTACTGTTTGACCGTGTATAGTTTAGATAATATTTTAGTATCCTAGTTTAGGTAATGTTGTGGTGTAATTAGTATTGTACACTTACCATAATATTTGTATTACCATAATTGTATAGTTAGTATCCAAGTAGAATAAGGTTTTAAGAGTAGAATAGGAATATGATTCTCCTATTATGGAAATATGTAAATCGTATATATACTCTTTCAATTAATGAAAATAATCAAGGGATTATTTATTTCATGGTATCAGAAGTCTAGGTCTTAAAATCCTCTCTCAAAATTCCTCTTAATTTCCGTCCAACTACATCATTTTCCGAGCCCTTCTCCTCGGAATTCGTGCAGACGGTCGATCCTCTCTTCGCAAAATTTTCTTCCAAATCCCTCAATCACATATTGTTCTATAAATATGTCTACATCCAGGAACACGTTTTATCTTGTCCTTATATTTTCTAACATCAAGAATAACATCCCTCTTGTTCTTGAAATAGAAAACGTCCAATATGCGACGTGGGCCAAACTGTTCAAAATTCACGCACGCTTGCATCAAGTCATCCATCACATAATCCTCGCGGCTACTGAGGATACGGAGGTGCCAAGACGCGAGGATAATCCTAAGTTGTGGACGACTCTTGATGCCACCGTCCTTCATTGGATATATTCCACAATTTCTACAGACCTTTTGCAAATGATTATTGAACCTGACGCTACGGCACATGCAACTTGGGATAGACTACGTGATATATTCCAAGATAATCAAAATTCTAGAGCTGTTAATCTTGAGCAAGATTTCTCCCAAGTCAATATGGAAGATTTTCCTAACGTTTCGGCTTATTGCAAAAGATTGAAGGAATTGGCGGACCAACTCCACAACATTGGCGTGCCAGTTTCAAATGATCGTTTGGTCCTCCAAATGATTTTCGGCCTCTCCGAGGCCTATAATGGTATTGGAACGCTTCTTCGTCAAAGCAATCCTCTTCCGTAATTTTATCAGGCTCGTTCTATGCTTACACTCGAAGAAGCATGCATGGCAAAAAAGGCGGCTACCGATGCTAGTCTCGTGGTCATGATGACCGAGCCCACTGTTCATCCTACCGATTCCAACAACTCGGGCCAAAACCGCAACAACGGTGGCGGCAAAAAATGAGGAAATAAGAAAACTAATGGCAAGCATCGCGGTGGCAACAATAGCATCAGCCGGAACAGTGGTGGTGGTGGCCCTAGCAACAGTCAGCAGCAACAATTTTGGGCCTCGTAGTGGGCCCCTATGCAGTGGCAGTGGGTCCCACAGTCATAGTTTAGGCCAAATAGTTTTCAACCCTACTAGCAGTGGGCTGCCCAGCAGCAGTCGAGGCCCAACACGACTTGGCCCACTTACAGTCAGTCCTCTGGGCCGAGGCAGCAAGCACGAGTACGTGGGCCGAGGCCCCCGTAGGCCCATCACGTAGCGGCACCCACTTCTACCTACATCGAAGCCGCAATGTACACGCTTAGTTTAAATCCTCCAGACCCAAATTGGTATATGGACACCGGTGCCACTACCCACATGACATCTGATTCCGGTACTCTCCCATCTTATTCCAATTTGAGCAACTCTTGTGGCATAATTATTGATAATGGTAATTCTATTCCAATTCGTGGTTATGGTCATAAAACCTTGTCTCCCCTCCCCCCCCACACATCCACCCCTTATCTTGAAAAATACCCTACATGCCCCCAAATTGATCAAAAACTTAGTGTCTGTCCGTAAATTCACCACTGACAGTTCTGTTTTTATTGAATTTGATCCATTTGGTTTCTCTGTGAAGGATTTCAAGACGGGGAGTCCTCTCATGAGGTGTGATAGTAGGGGATATCTTTATCCTATCACGCCAAGTTCCGGTCTATCGAGGCAAGCCTTGCCGTCAGCATTTGCAGCCCTTGCTCCTTCCTTGCGGCATGCTCGTCTTGGTCATCCAGGGTCATCTGTTTTGTCTTCCTTAGATAAAAATAAATTTATTTCATGTAAGGGTACGCGTAGTACTCAGAATTGTCATTCTTATTCTTTAGGAAAAATTGTTAGGTTGCCGTTTGTAGACTCTAATTCTCATACTTTAATGTCATTTGATATTATTCATAGCGACTTATGGACATCTCATGTTCTTAGTTGTTTGGGTCATCGGTATTATATTCTCTTTTTGGATGATTATTCTAAATTTTTATAGACTTTTCCGATAACGAAAAAATCTCAAGTTTTTTCCATCTTCTTGAAATTTAGAGCTTTCATTAGAGCCCAATTCGAATGAGAAATAAAAAATATTCAATGTGATAATGACAAATAATATGACAACGGGGTATTTCAGGAATTTTGTGCAACTAATGAGATCAATTTTTGTTTTTCTTGCCCTCATAGGTCTTCACAAAATGGGAAAGCCGAACACAAAGTTCGTACCATTAATAACATTGTCCGCACTTTATTGATTCATGCTTCCATACCCCCGTTGTTTTGGCATCATGCTCTATAAATGACCACATTATCTCCTTAACATTCTTCCGTCCAAAGATTTGACATATTCTTCCCCTCTTCAATTTTTATATAATAAGACTCCTTCATATTCACATCTTCGGATTTTTGGGTGCTTATGTTATCTGTTATTTTCGTCCACCACAATTAACAAACTTCAGGCTCGGTCTACTCCTTGTGTGTTTTTGGGCTATCAGTCTAATCATCGTGGTTACAAATGTTTTGATTTGTCATCTAATAAAATCATCATTAGTCGTCATGTAATTTTTGATGAATCTCAATTTCCGTTTGCTAAAGTTAGTAATCCCGTGCCTAGTTCATATAATTTTTTGGATGATGGCATATCCCTGTCTATTATTCACCATTTTTGGACGTATCCCGCACTTAAATCCGCCAATGACTCCATCGCCAGTTCTCCAAGAACATCACGGTCCAAAGAATCGGGCCACCTCCCCACCGATGCCGCCTGGGCTTGCTGCTTCTGCCCGTGATCCAGTCCTTGTGTCTACTACTGTTTCCAGTTACCGAATTGGGCCAACAGGCCAACTGCCTGCACGCCAGTCCGTCCCGAGTCCAGAAAATTCCCAACATCTGCCCAATTCTTTCCCGAGTCATAGACCGGTCGCTCGTAGTCAACATGGTATTTTTAAACCAAAAAGGCGTTTTAATTTAAATTCTAATATTCTTTAATCACCCTTACCCCGTAATCATGTGTCTGCATTAAATGACCCGAATTGGAAAATTGCTATGACCGATGAATATAATGCTCTTATTGATAATAAGACATGGGAGTTGGTACCCCGTCCATCTGGTGTTAATATTATTAGGTCTATGCGAATTTTTGCTCATAAGGACAATTCAGACGGTTCGTTTGCAAGGCATGAAGCTCGACTTGTGGGTGACGGTAAGACTTAGCAGGTTGGTGTGGATTGTGGGCAGACGTTTAGTCCGGTGGTCAAGCCGGCTACCATTCGCATTGTACTCAGCTTGACTTTTTCGAAAGCATGTCCCATCCATCAGTTAGTTGTGAATAATGATTTCTTACATGGTGATTTCAAGGAAACAGTGTATATGCATCGGCCTTTGGGGTTTAGGGACCCCAAATATCCTCATCATGTCTGTTTGTTGAAGAAGTCCTTATATGGGCTTAAGTAGTCTCCACGGGCGTGGTATAAAAGGTTTGCTGACTATGTTTCGACTATTGGGTTTACTCACAGCAGGTCGGATAATTCCTTGTTCATATATCGTCGTGGTTCATCCTTGGCTTATATACTATTATATGTGGATGATATTATCTTGACTGCCTCTTCCGATGCCTTACGCCAGTCTATCATGACAATGCTCAGTTCTGAGTTTGCTATGAAAGACTTGGGGCCCTTGAGTTATTTTTTGGGGATTGTGGTCACTCGTCATACAGGTGGATTGTTCTTATCACAGAGGAAGTATGCAACCGAGATCATTGAGAGGGATGAGATGTTATCCTGTAAGTCCACTTCCACTCCAGTTGATATTAAACCCAAATTGGGGGCTGCAACCGACACACCATATGAGGACCCGACCTACTATCGCAGTCTTGCAGGGGCCCTTCAGTATCTCACATTCACGAGATCAGATATTACATATGTCGTACAACAGGTGTGTTTGTTTATGCATGATCCTAGGGTTAAGGACATGAATGCTCTCAAACGCATCATTCGATATATTCAGGGTACACTTGATTATGACTTGCATTTATATCCTTCCTCAACATCCACACTTGTCTCGTATACAGATGCTGATTGGGGTGGCTATCCGGACACCAGACGGTCTACGTCTGGCTATTGTATGTTTCTTGGCAATAACTTGGTCTCATGGTCTGCGAAATGTCAGTCGACTTTGTCCCGATCCATTGCGACACCGAGTATCGAGAGGTAGCTAACGTGGTCTCGGAATCATGTTGGTTACATAATTTGTTGTTGGAGCTTCATTGTCCTATTCAGAAAGCAACCTTGGTTTATTGCTATAATGTTAGTGCCATCTACATTTTTGGTAATCCGGTTCAGCACCAGCGCACTAAATGTTACACCTCGTAATTTTAAGACTATAATTAGAGGACGTAATTAAGGAGGTAAGATTCGAATCTTGGATATAGAGTATATTTATATATGCTAATCCAGAAATTAGTATACAAGAGGATGTGATTCCGGAAAGATGTTGGTCACAATAAGGGTGACGTTGGATACTTATAGCAATAATTGTATATTCCCGTTATGGAATAGTATTGTATTATAAAATTATGCAGTTGAGGATCGGAGGCTTATGAAATTCCGGGGAATTAAAAGAAGTGGGTTTGAGATTTATTAATTGAAGAACTTGGGGGCCAAAGTGTAAAAAGGAAAAATCAAAATTTTTTTTATAATAAACCTACACTTACCTCTTCATCTTCTTCTACACTTAAACAAAAAAATAACGCTCCTCTCATTCTCTCCTCTACACTAATCCGAAAATCACCCTCCACCCAAAACCAAAATTAAGGTTGTTATCTTCTCTTCCTAGACTACATTCTTCACCAAAAATTAGAAGCAAAACAACACCAAAAACCGTGGCGAAAACAATGGCAAAACAGCCACTGCTTGGCCGAAAATTGCCCAGAAAATTGTGATTTTTGGGATGAAATTTTGGAAGAAAAATGTGTAGGGATGATGGCTTAACATTGTAGAACACTTGCATGTCAATTGGAGTTGAAGAAGTGAACAAAAAGGAGGAGAAAAATTACAAAACAGTGGGGATTTCCGAAAAAACAGTGGCAGAAAATTGCGGACTGTTTTGACGAATTTGAGGTATAAAAAATCTTCTTTCTATGATATAATCGGAATGCATGTGACCATTTTGGGCTAGTTGCCAATTTGGGACAGATTTTGGTATTGTTGGATTCGTTGGTTATTGTTGTTATTATTATCACTAATTGCATGATGAAATTGAAAGGAAACGTGGAGATTTAGTTGGAATTAGTTATATAGAAGTATTAAAATCCGAAATTGGATTATAGGAATTAAGATAAGAGTTATGGAATTATGACATGTTGTGGCCAAGAACTTGCATGAAATTGTTGGACATGTTGTGATGTATATGGACTGTTTTGTGGTATTATAATTCTGAAAATTTAGTCACCATTATGCATGTTTAAGTGTGGTAATTTCTAAGGTAAGTCCTAAAGGAATAAGGGTGTGGAAAGGCATAGAAAGGCTTCACATTCTACCCTCGTTGTTGTTGGAACATGAGCTGTTTTGTGGGCTGTTTTAAGGTGGATTAAGAGGCTAAATTTACATGAGAAGTGGGTGTGTAAATTCCCTTTATTGTTGTCTTGGTTGTGCCCTTAATTGGTGCTTGTTTATTGATGTTATTAGCCTCGTTTGGAAGTTGTGGAAACATGTATAAACTGGGGAAGTGCTGCCCGAATTTTTATAAAATAAGAAGTCGTTATTCGATATAAAGTATGCTAGCGATCATAGAATTGTGAGCATATTACCATTATTATAGGTTGAAGTTCTAAATCGAGGGCGTACTCTAATATAGAGTTGATTAGTTCGTCTAAGAGGTATGTGAAACTCTTACTTCTTTCTTTTGGCATGATTTAATGAAAGTATGCAGTGAGACGTACTTAGTTCTTATACAGTTTAATTCCTAATGAGGATTGTTATGAGAAGTGCGTATGCTTTTCAAAGAAGAGAGTTTATTATGACATTATTACAATGATTTTATTGAGAGTCAGATGATAATTTTTACTTGCATATGGTTACTCGATATCTACTGTGCTAAGTGTTACTACTTTACCTCACCGAGTCGAGGGTAGGGTTACTGACTAGTGCCTGACCTTGCATTGTTCACCCAGACCCTCACTAGAGGTAGGGTTCACGTAGGATGGATCCATAGATGAGAGATGATTTACCGAGTCCCAAAGATGGGCCGGGTTATGATATGATTCCACCCGAGTCCCGCATTAGTGGAGTCGGGTTCACGTTCTGGTATATATATGTTTATGGACATGCATTCATGTTTTCTTGACTTGACTCTCATTTTTATAAGGCACATCGACTTTTTATAGTTTATGACAGTTGGATTTGAATCCTTATTTTTTATCTTGATCTTACATTTACGTTGGCTAATTATGGTCTCTTTATACTTCATGTTTTACATACTCGATTACATTATTTCGTCGCGACCCCTTTCCTCTCGAAATTGCGTTTCATGCCCGCGCAGTACATGTTTCAGTTTAGTGAACCTCAGTGCCTAGGTTCCTACCGTGCGAGTTGGAAAGCTCCTTTGATCAAGGCTTTGTCATTTGGTACGAATCTCTTTTAGACTTATGTTCGTATTTAGAGCACGACGGGGCCCTGTCGTCGTATGTCGTTATCATTCTTATAGAGGTGCATGAGACGCGTGGTGGAGTTGCAGTATGTAAGGGTTATGACTCTGTTTTGAGTAGGTCATGTTATTGCCTTATGTCTTTGAGGTGTTCCCATGTATATACGTTACTATCTGGTGGCTGCCTTGTCGGCTTGCTTGTTATGTTATATTGGCTAGTTGTGACTCCTCAGGAGACAAGTACAATCTTGGGTAAAGGCAGCCTCGCCGGCTTGCCTACCCTGGCATATGTTGCTATTGCGGCGTTATGCTGCCGGATTTCAGACTCATTAAGTGTTAGTTGGATTATGTGTGACAGGTTAGTATAATGACGTCATTAAGGCGGTTTGTCGCGGCCCGTCGGGTCGGTCGTGACACTAAACATATCGAAATGGACATTCACTTTGTTCGCAAAAAGGTTGCTCGTGGTCAGGTACGCGTCTGCCATGTCCCGTCAAGGTATCAAATTGCCGACATATTTACAAAGGGTCTTCCCTCGGTCCTTTTTGAAGATTTTAGGGACAGTCTCAGCGTTCGAAGATCGCCCGCTATGACTGCGGGGGTGTGTTAAATATACATATGATATACACGATATACACGTGTATATCCTATGTATATTGGTTCTCGGTTTTACTGTTTGACCGTGTATAGTTTAGGTAATATTTTAGTATCCTAGTTTAGGTAATATTGTGGTGTAATTAGTATTGTACACTTATCATAATATTTGTATTACCAAAATTGTATAGTTAGTATCCAAGTAGAATAAGGTTTTAGGAGTAGAATAGAAATAGGATTCTCCTATTATAGAAATATGTAAATTGTATATTTACTCTTTCAATTATTGAAAATAATCAAGGGATTATTTCTTTCAAAGAGAGAGAAACATGGTAAAAAGGAGCAACAACAGTAATAAACTTGAGGAAAAATTATATCCCCACCTTTAACTTAAGTTCTATATGATCATTTTTTTCCTTTACTTGTTTTTTCTAGCTTAGCTATACTAGTACTACTTATTTAGGATTGCAAGAACCACCACCACGGCCATCACTTGCACCATTATCAACCCCGTCATTGCTACCACCACCACCAGCTGCACTATCAACCCCGTCAGTGCTATCACCACCGCCACTGGCACGGATACCACCGTCCGCAGACACTTACTCCAATAAAATAGCCTTTTTGCATATGCCACATTTATTAGTACTAGTAGTATTTACCTTACCACTTATGGCATCATGAATATCTATAGTAACATCTTTTGCACCACCACCACCTTGGGCGGCTCCACCGCCAGCTCGAGCAGCGGCAGTCTGGTTGTTCCGGTTGCCACCGTAGACATTCACGTGGACAGATGACGCAGCAACAACAAGACGGGTGGCTCTTATTTCCTTAGCTCTACAATTAGTGCATAATTCTATGATGAACATAAATACACCAACAAAGACAAAAATCAGTAAAATGATGCCTAACACGTCCAATGCATCCATTTTCTAATTAACAAAGTTATAATGAAGTTCTACTAAAGAACTAAGCCATCATTTATAATAATTCCATAGGAATTTATTTTCCATTATAGTCTACAAACGTGTTAATTAATTCCACCTCCTTCAAAACTCAATTACCATCTTCGGTTACTTTGATAGTATCATGATTCCTGTAAGAAACTACTGCGTAATTTCATCAACATTTGGTAGAAATGGCGTCATGCCAATTTATGTTACTTAAAATTTGGTATTGGTGAATATTGTAGAAATATTGTCATGAATTAATATGCTTGCAAAGATTCTTCAACTTAGAAGTAATTGCTTCTTCTTTTTTTCGGGAAAATTATAACGCAATGCCTTTGAGTGATCTAATTTACAAAATATGACAAAATGTATAGGTTTTGTATATTTCGGTCATAATGATAAATTAGTTTGACAAAATGTAAATATTGGTAAGTTTCACTTTTGGGGCTCTTAACATTTTTAGCCTGGCGGCTAAGAATATTTTCACCCGCCTAACCTTAATTGTTTGTAGCCTTTGCTCGTGTATACTCAATGTATACAAAAGAATAATAAGTATATGCTATATACACGATGATTATAAACAGATTATACAGTAATTATAGTGGTTTACCTCAGGCTGGTAGATCAGCCGTTGTTTAATAATAATGGTGTATGGATCAACTTATGCGCATCTTGATTATTTTAATAAGTACATATCACTTTCCACTAGCTAGTACAAATACCGGGTATAAAATTCCTTTGTTAGGCAACCAAATACTATTATATTTGAAAAATGTTCATTATAACCATCCTTTGGTAACTTAATAAGAATGATAAAAACACTGGTTAGCTTGCTACATATTCAAACTCTGTGATATTATGATGAGTGTAAACTAAAATTTTGGTCACCAGCTGAAATTTTCTTTGATTTCTTTCTGCCTTTCTGGAAATTAATCAAATTAATTGACCCTATTTTCTAATATAGTGTCTAAATAACAGTCGATCAATCTTCTCATAAAACTCTGATTAATAGTAATTTAAGCTTCATTAGTTTTGTAGGTCACATGAATTAGTTTAATTTCCAGTCATGAAAAAGAACTCAGTGGTGAAAGTTCTTGATTTCATTAGCACCGTTGGTGCCACCTGCCATGTTTAGATCTGTTCTTTGTGTGTTACAAAATCTTGTGGTATACGGGCAATTTTGAGGCATACATTGACTATTTTATCAAGTACGAGTACGACTATTTTATCAAGTATCTACTACTTTCCATCAATACAAATACGGAATATAAAATTCCTTTCTTAGGCAACCAAATGTTACAATTTCACGAGCTGTAGTATTTTGGACCTCCCTCTGAAAGTATACTAGCAGCCAGGATTTGTTAGTTGTTGCTGTCAATTACCTAAATTAGCCTTGTTTACTGGTGAAAGTGTCTACACAACACTTAATCCCAATAGTGAACAAAACAGTGATCCATGTTTAATTGGCATAATACATAAATATTGGACCCTTTAAATCTGATGCGTCTTATTTAAAAACTCCTAAAATTATGTTTAGTCTTAATCACACTCCCCCCCCCCCCACACACACTTGTTTTTTTAATAATCGTTAACCCCTTAAATAATAATTGATCCTAATTATTCATATACTTGACTTTTCTATAATTCATGTGATTTCAAATGACATTTGGCTCTTGAAAGTATAAAATAACAACCACATCTTATTAATATGATGTGTAAAAATTTTAAATACCATTTTCTTTTATGTTTAGTCATTCCATCAATTATTTCTTTATCTCCTTCCACGTATCTTCTCTATTCCTCCATTAAAATATAGCTACCAATTTTTTTTCTTTTATCATTTTCCTTTTGAGGAGTAATGATTATAGAAAAACCAAGTATATATGAGGATAATTAATTAGGATCAATTATTATTTGAGGAGATAATGATTATAGAAAAACTAATTACATGAGGATAATTAGGACCAAGTATTATCTAATAGGGAATTGAATAAAACGCGTCAAGTTTAACATTTGTTTCTAGCCATGAAGAAAACTATTGGTCACATAAAATCTTCAAGAAAAGGCAACTACTGCTAAAATTCTCTTCTTCATTAACAATGATGTACGTGTCAATTATTTTATCAAGTACCTACCTATTATATTTCACCAATACAACTACCGGATATAAAATTCCTTTCGATTTAGGGAAGAATGTTCACCAGCAAAGAAAAAAGAAAATCATAAAACCAGAACTTAGTTCACGAACTAATGTAATTCACAATTTCATACACTATATGATTTATAAAAAGGAGTTGATCTTGATACATCATATGAAGTTTAAGAAGCATAAATTATATGCCTTCCTTTAACATAAATGTTAAGAGTCCCACATCGAATATGGAATGAGAACATGGACTCCTTATATGGTCTTGGACAATCTTCACCCTATAAGCTAGCTTTTGGGGTTGAGTTAGACCCAAGATCCATTCTTTACATTGTATCAGAGTCAGGCTCATTCCTATTCTTTATTCATCGATGTTGGGCTCCCAAATTATTTTATCCACGCGATTAACAAGGTATGGGTGTGCGGAGAGTGTTAAGTCCCACATCGGATATGGAATGAGAACATGGACTCCTTATATGGACTTGGACAATCCACACCTACAAGCTAGCTTTTGGGGTCCAACCCCACGGCGGGAACTGCCCCCACTGCCCGCTTCCGTGGTACTGTTGCGGCTGCCAGGGGGTCGGTTATGTCCCTGCTGCCTCCGCCGGAGTGGTGTCCACCGCCACGGCCCCGTCCCAGTCCCCTTCCACAATTATTTTTTCCTTTGTTATTGTTGCTATTTTGACCCCGTTTTGGTCCATTGTTGCTGCTCTTTCTCCTACTTTATGACATAATCGTTTGGGACACCCGGGAGCACCTCTGTTAAATTCTCTTAGAAAGAATAAATTTATTGCTTGTAACCAATCTTTGGGTTCTCATGTTTGTCAGTCTTGCATTTTTGGGAAACATGTTAAATTACCTTTCTCGTTATCTACTTCAAACACTATTATGCCATTTGATATCATGCATAGTGACTTATGGACATTCCCAATTTTAAGTTTGGCAGGTCATAAGTATTACATGCTTATTTTGGATGATTACTCTAATTTTTTACTGACATTTCCCATTGGAAAAAAAATCAAAGGTTCACACTTTTTTCATGCAATTTAGTGCTTTCATCCAAACCCAATTTGAGAAATCTATTAAATATTTCCAATGTGATAATGGGAGGGAATTCATAAATGACCAATTTAAGGAGTTTTGTCACAAAATGGTATGTTATTTCGTCTCTCTTGTCCGCATACTTCTACTCAAAATGGGAAAGCCGAACGAAAAATACGAACAATAAATAATTTAATTCGCACACTTCTGGCCATTTGTCCATACCACCATTATTTTCGCATCACGCTATTCAAATGGCCATATACCTCTTAAACATTCTCCCTACCAAGTTACTTTCAAACCTCTCACCCACACAAATTATTTATCATCGTGTTCCTTCCTACACACATTTGATGGATGTTTGTGTTATCCTCTTTTCCATTCCACAACCATAAACAAACTTCAAGTTTATTCCACCCCGTGTGTATTTTTGGGATACCCACAAAATCATAGGGGTTATAAGTGTTATGATATATCTAGTGAAAAAATTATCATCTCTCGTCATGTTGTTTTCTATGAGTCCAAATTTCCTTTGCCAACATACACACGTCTTTCCCGCCTTCATATGATTTTTTAGACACCGGGCTACATCCACTATTGCAATATTATTTAAACAACCCATATTCACAAGCCCAAATGAGGGAGCCCAATGCTCCTTCTCCATATCTGTCGGTCCAGCCACCTAACCGAAATGGGCGAGCCAAACGGGGGAGCCCACTGCTCCCTCTCCCTTTCCATCGATCCGGGCGAATGGCCCAATGGCTCAAGCCCAACCGAGAGAGCCCACTGCTCGCGCGGTCCAGTAGTAGGCGAGGCCCAATGATAACTCGGCCGAAAATACAGCCCACAACAATCCGATCACCCCACTACCCCAACAGTCCATTTCAGCCCCACCCCGGTCCATTGAAACCCGTGTCATGCATGTAATTTTTTTGCCTAAGCATAATTTTAATCTGACGTCCTCTATCTAACCATCCCCGATTCCTCGAAATTCGAAAGCTGCCCTATCAGACCCGAATTAGAAGGCAGACATGTTAGATGAGATTGATGCTCTTATTAAAAATAAGACGTGGGAGTTGGTGCCCCGCCCTTCTAATGTAAACATAATACGTTCTATGTGAATTTTTTTGTCATAAAAAGAAATATGATGGTTCCTTTGAGAGGCACAAAACCCGTCTTGTTGGTGATGGTAGGTCTCAGTAGGTTGGAGTGGATTGTGATGAAACTTTTAGCCCAGTGATTAAACCGGCAACTATCCAGACAGTTCTCAGTCTAGTTCTGTCAAAGTCATGGTCCATTCATCAGTTGGACGTAAAGAATGTGTTTCTACACGGTCACCCACAGGAAACAGTTTACATACACCAGCTTTTGGTATTTCGAGATCCTACTCATCCTGATTATGTTTGTTTGTTGAAGAAGTCTTTATATGGTCTAAAACAAGCCTCTCGAGCATGGTATAACAGGTTTGCTGGATTTATTTCCACACTGGGCTTCTCACATAGCAAATCCGATCAGTCTTTATTTATTTATCAGAAAGGGAATGACATGGCATACCTTCTTCTCTATGTGGATGACATCATCCTCACACCGTCATTTGTCTCTCTTCGCCAGTCCATTATTTCCCTCATTGTTTCTGAATTTGCTATGAAGAATTTGGGTAATTTGAACTATGTTTTGGGCATTGATGTAACTCAACATGCAGGTGGTCTATTTATTTGCCAAAGAAAATATGCTGAGGAGATAATTGACAAAGTCGGCATGTCTTCATGTAAGCTGTCACCTACACCGGTGAATACCAAGGCTAAGTTAAGTAACTCGTCAGGGTCTTCATACGGTGATCTGACAAATTACCGCAGTTTAGTAGGGTGATTGCAGTATCTCACTTTTACGAGATCAGATATATCATATGTTGTTCAACATGTATGTTTACATATGCATGACCCGAATGAGGAACATATGTGTGCTCTCAAATGAATTATGCGGTATATTCAGGGTACTCTTGATTTTGGCTTACATCTGTACAAGTCAGCCATTTTCGATCTCACGTATTATACCGATGTTGATTGGGGTGGATGCCCGGATACCAGATGCTCCACCTCAGGTTATTATGTATTTCTCAGAGATAATTTGATCTCGTGGTCGTCGAAGCGACAACCCACGCTATCTCGGTCTAGTGTTGAAGCCGAATATAAAGGGGTAGTAAATATTGTCTCTGAACCATGTTGGCTCCGTAATCTGTTATTGGAGCTCCATTGTCCAATCAAAAAGGCAACCGTAGTTTATTGTGATAATGTGAGTGCCATATATCTGTCCGAAAATCCCGTACAACATCAACGCACTAAACATATAGAGATGGATATTTTATTTATCCGTGAAAATGTTACACATGGACAAGTCTGTGTTCTCCATGTCCCGACCCGCTATCTGATTTTCGATATATTCACGAAAGATCTTCCGCGGATACGTTTTGATGACTTCAGGGAAAGTCTTAGCGTACGAGAGCCTCCCGCTAAGACTGCGGGAGAATGATAGATTATTTTCATAATCAAAGTAAAAAAATTTATGTTTAGTTTGTAAATATTCTTAGTATATTCTATCATAATTGTAGCCTAAATTAAGTATTGTAAACATGTATATAATATTACAATGAAGGAATGAAAGGATTACGAAAAATATTTCCTTCATGGTATCAAGAGCCAAAATTGACCCTAGCCCTAAAATACCTAAACCAGCCGGCCACCACCCATCCACCCGTTGGAACCCTAGTTCCAACCGCCCTTATTATTTTTCTCTCTTTTCTTCGATTTTCTCTTCCTCTTTTTTTTGTTTCTCTTGGGTAACAATGGTCGACCAAAATAAACTCCATCTCGCTCTTGCCGTAAATAACATCAAAAACTTAATTCTGGTAATTTTTGAGATGGAAAAATAGCAATATTCATCTTAGGCAGAGTTATTTAAAATTCATTGCCGCGCATACCAAGTCATTGACCATATTCTTCCTCCAAAGCCTCAATCAGGTGACAAGTCCACCACCATTGATATGGCTATATGATCTCTCTTGGATGCTATTGTCCTTCAATGAATTTACAGCACCGTATCGAACGATTTTTTGCACACCGTATTGGAACAAGATTCAACGGCACAAGCATAGGAGCGTTTGCAAAATATTTTTCAAGATAATAAGATTTCTCGTGCGGTTTATCTAGAAAATCAATTCACCAACGTCAAATTGGATGATTTTCCAAACGTTTATGCATATTGTCAAGAGTAAAAAATGCTTGTCGATCAACTATTCAACGTTGGTGCACCGGTGACGAATCAAAGGTTAGTTCTCCAATTAATTGCGGGTTTGAATGAACAATATGATGGATTTTCTACGTTCATTCAACAAAGTAATTTGTTACCACCATTTTATGAGGCTCGTTCGAGGTTGATCCGCCATCGCCCCCTTCTTTCCACCACCGCGTCTACCAATGATTTTGGCCCTCAAAATTCTGATTCGGGAAGTGGTTCAATTCGCAACAACAATGGACCAAAATGGGGTCAAAATCGCAACAATAACAAAGGAAAAAATAATGGTGGAAGGGAACGGGGCAGTGGAGGTGGACACCACTCCGGCGGAGGCAGCATCTGCGGGCAGCAGGGGCAGAACTAACTCCCCGGCAACCGCAGCAGTACCACGACAGCAGGCAGTGGGGGCAGTTCCCGCCTTGGGGATGGACCCCGCAACAGTGGGCCCCTCCCTGCCCGTACCCCACAGCCCAGTGGGCCAAGACAAACCCACCAACCCGGCAACCTAGGATCCTTGGTAGCCGTCCACAACAAGCATTTTCAGCCCATGGACCATCTTCTTCGAGTTATGTTCCAACGGATATCGATCAAGCCATGAACACTATGACTCTCACGGTTCCCGATGACACATGGTACATGGACACGGGGGAAACCTCACACATGACGGTATCTCAAGATACTCTCTCGTCTTATTTAATATAAGCAGTAGTAAAAATATTATGGTTGACAGTGGACAAGAAATTTCAATTCGTGGTATTGGGCGATTAAACCTTCCCCCTTACCCACCTTTACATTTAAATAATGTCCTACATGCATCCAAACTTATTAAAAATTTGATATTTGTGTGACGTTTCATCATTGACAATAATGTTTCTGTTAAATTTGATCCTTTTGAATTCTCAAAGAAGGACATTCGGACGAGGATGCCACTAATGAGATGTACTAGCACTGGGAATTTGTATCACATCACCATCACCACCAACAACCAAGCCAACTCTTCATCAACTTTTGTTGTTCTGATACCATGTAAAGAATGGATCTTGAGTGTAACTCAAACCCAAAAGCTAGCTTGTAGGGTGAGGATTGTCCAAATCCATATGAGGAGTCTATGTTCTCATTCCATATCCGATGTGGGACTCTTAACAATAAAATTCCTTCTGATTCAGGGAAGAATGTTCACCATCAAAGAAAAAGAAAATCATAAAATCAAAACTTAGTTCACAGGGTTAATGTAATTCACACTTCATACACTATATGATTTATAAAAAGATCTGGATCAATATGAAGCTTAAGAAGCATAAATTATATCCCCTCCTGTAACATAAGTACGATCGATATCATTCTTTTTCTTTTCTTTTACTCATCTTTTTCTAGCTTAGCTAGTACTAGATGGGAATGCCCGTGCTCACCACGGGCCCGGGCCCAACATTTTAAATGTGCAGAGTGATTGTTGATTTGAATGCTCTGCATAATTATTTTGTGTTAAAAAAAAGAAAAATATAGAGCACCAAAGATATATGAAGTGAAAATGGCGTAAGCTTATATAGGTCGAAGTATAGCAGATGTTATGATAGAGTGTATAGAGTAACAACAGAAAACCTATCCTTTCTAGTCAAGTGTTACCCAATAAATTATTAATATTAATTCTCAAAAAATGATTATGCATTACAATGAGATAGAAGCAGCCAGATTTTCCTTACAAATATAATTATATGCATGCACAAGGATACATATAATTATATGCATGCACAAGGATACATATAATTATATGCATGCACAAGGATACATATAATTATATGCATGCACAAGGATACATATAATTACATGCATGCACAAGGATACACTCCACGGTAAATGAATGTAAATCACTTTACAAGATTGCAGCAAAATAAGATATGTCCAATGCATTGCTTAAATAGTAGTAGTAATCATGATTTTGGTTAAAACGCAGGCTCTCGAATCTCACTTCTTAACCATCAGAAATTCCAATCGTCTACAAATGAACCTCAGACCTTTATAGGTTATTATAGTCAATGGAAGCACTAAATATTTGGATAAATATAACACACAACCTGGAAAAGCATTTTGTCCCAAAGCAACACGCATCTGGAGTTTCACTTCTAGGTTGTATAATTACAATCATCCAGACTCATCTAATCTCTCTTCAACATATCAAATCTTGCAAAGTCAGTGGAATAAACCAAAATTTCAGCTCAGTTTAAACAGCACCTGCAAGAGCAACTAATTAACGATCTAATAATATTAGCATCTTATTCAGGAAGACAGAGGGAAAAGCTCACTCCGATCTTTATTCGGTGCACTTTATGTCATTGTTTTTCAGTAATGTAATGTGACATCGAAGAGCATATGGAGGATGCCGTTGCTCTTGCATCACATCAAGAGCTGGAAAAATAGCATCTTCCATGTTTTGCACGTCTGTCTGGCGAACAATAGGACCAAAAATATTATTACATGCTCAACCTACAATTGTAAAGTTCACATGACGGCACCAAAAACTTTAAATATATATAAGTTCAGTTAGTATAAAAAGGAAAAATATACTATAACACCTAAGATAGTAGGGAGATGGATAGTGCTAGATTACAAAACACATATTGCTCTTAACATAGAATTCCAGTGATCTCAACTAAGTATATACCCAATTTTCCAAATTTGGCACTGCATTCATCACAAATACAATGGAGCAGTCACCTACTGACATTAGCAACAGACGGACAATCAATTTAACCTTACTTGTAATGTTGTTTTTGTTTTATTCAGGGTCCTCTAATAAAAAGGTTAAATAATCCATAAAAATTCATGTAATTTCTGCTAAAAAATTAAAGATGCATGCCGAGTTTCTAAATGATGGGAAGAATAGAGCTTTATAATTAAACCAGATAACTTCAACATATTTCATCCAGTTTCAATAACAGATAAGAAGATAAGAAATATGGATATCTTATCCCGTCGTCACATGAAATGAACTCTTTCAAAATTCGTCTTATCATATTCATATTCATATTCATATTCAAAGGGTAACATATCATCTTCATTTCTCAAATTCCATAAATCTTTCCAATACATAACATAATAATGGTTGATAACGTCATCTGCATTTATCAACAAATGTGCCTTTGCTAAAATAATATTGAGTAATTAATTTCAGATTGGCTGATAAATTTAGAAGTATGGGATTCGACTTCACCGTATAACAAATTTATAGATCTACCGAAGAATTGGGGGAAGAAGGACACACAGGGAATGAATGGGAAGATCGAAAAGTTGGAAGAAGAAAGGACTTTTTGGTTAGACGCATGGAATTGGCTAAGCATATTATTCGAACAAATACTCTATAAAGAAACAACTGCACTACATCATTTTGAGGACTTCTTAAAAGTTCAGTACCTAATCACAGACTGATACATACATATTCACTTGCATATTTTGCTCTTTGGAAGTTCAATCAATCAAACTCATTAAAAATTAGTCAAAACTCTTTATTAACAAAAACACTCTGTGCACTAAAAATCAGAATACAGTTGAGACATAGTTACCATTAAATTGCAAGATGGAAAAGAGGAACATAATATTACCTAGACATCGACGAAATTATTTATCCTGGTGTATGCAACTAATAAATAAATTATAACTTATCAAAACAGTTAAAAAATATGAGTGTTCAGTTCCAAATTCTAACAAAGTCTGGATGGTTAACACCCACCTTTATGGTTGTCCAGCATAACTTCTTAATTTCCTTCTTATGCCATTACGTAAATAAAATTTGTTTCAAAACTAAGAACTACAAAACTCAAATTTCTTCTTTTTATAGCTTTAGAGTTAAGATATCATCCAAATCATAAGGGTTCAATTCCCCAGTAATCCCCTCCTCATTCCCTCTTCCCGGATTGACGAACTAAAAAAGAATGGATTACGTGAAGGGATTGTGATTTGTGACTGTACCTTGTTGTAGATGATGATATGTTCAATTCGAAGTACCCACCAGGGGTCATTTCAGATTCCTGGAAAATTCTTGTTATCTATATTCTGGGTGTGCACTCTATCATCTTTAATTTGTTCTTTGATCTCAGTGACATTCACAGATAGTGTAGTGGAAGCCAGATGTCCAACATAAGTAAAAAGATAGACAGGTGTCTTCCCAAAAATGAAACTGGGTACACATGTATATACAATGAAGGCTAAATAAATTGAATCACCAATGACATAAGTCCAGTTTTAGGGTACAAAATCAACCATGGTTGTGGTGTAGTGGCTGGTACTACTTCATCTTTAACCAAGGTCTCGAGTTCGAGCTTCCTTTATTACGGAGTCACCATTGTTAGGGAGTGCTTTGCCCCCCAATATGGATTACCCGGCACGAATCCGGATTAGTCGGTCCCCAATATGAGTGCCGGAAACCGGATGGAAAGACCAAAAAAGGGTACAATTCGAATAACTTTTTGTACAATAATTGATGCAGTGTTCGTAACAGGCCTTGTTGGCTGCTAAATAATAGTAAATAACTAGTACTATTCATTTAGCATGGCTAGGACCACCACCTCCACCATTGGCACGAACGGAAAGAAATAATCCCCTTGATTATTTTTATTAATGAATGAGTATATATACACTTTATAATTTTCATAATACGAAAAAACCTATTCCAATTCTACTCCCAAAATCATATTCTATTTGTACAAGACTTCTGCAATTATGGTAAGTGTACAATGTTAATTAATTACAAATAATATGGTACAAAAATAGTCTCCAAACCGTGATATACTTACCATGTATATCACGGACGTATATCACGTTATATTATTTATCACACCCCCGCAGTCATAGCGGACAGTCTTCGTACGCTGAGACTGTCCCTAAAATCTTCAAATAGAACCGAGGGAAGACCCTTTGTAAAGATGTCTGCAATTTGATACCTGGAAGGGACATGGCAGGTGCGCACTTGTCCACGAGCTACCTTTCGCGAACAAAGTGTATATCCATCTCGATGTGTTTAGTGCGCTGGTGTTGAACCGGATTACCAGAAAGATAGATGGCACTAACATTATCACAATAAACTAAGGTAGCTTTCTGAATGAGACAATGACGTTCTAAGAGAAGATTACGTAACCAACATGATTCAGAAACCACATTGGCTACCCCTCGATACTCGGCCTCCGCACTAGAGCGTAATAAGGTAGACTGTCGCTTCGCAGACCAGTAGACCAAATTAGTACCAAGAAACATACAATAGCCGGACGTGGAGCGTCTGGTATCTTCACAACCACCCCAATCAACATATGTATACGAGACAAGTGTAGAAGCCGACGACAGATAAAGATGCAAGGCATAGTCAAGTGTTCCCTGGATGTAGCGGATAATGCA
Source organism: Anisodus acutangulus (assembly GCA_029783415.1). Classification (NCBI taxonomy): domain Eukaryota; kingdom Viridiplantae; phylum Streptophyta; class Magnoliopsida; order Solanales; family Solanaceae; genus Anisodus; species Anisodus acutangulus. The sequence continues at coordinate 2,608,364 of CM056498.1, read as the reverse complement.
TTTGAGCGCATTCATGTGCTTAACCCTAGGATCATGCATAAACAAACATACCTGCGTACGGCATATGTAACATCCGGTATCGTGAAAGTAAGATACTGAAGAGCTCCGGCCAGACTATGATAGTGGGTAGGATCATCATAAGTGAGCCGACCGTAGCACCCAGCTTGAGTTTAGTATCAACAGGAGTGGAAGTAGACTTACACGAGGACATACCGGCCCTCTCAATTATCTCAGCGGCATACTTTCGTTGTGATAAGAATAACTCATCTGTATGACGAGTGACAGCAATCCCCAAGAAGTAACTCAAGGGCCCCAAGTCTTTCATAGCAAACTCAGAACTGAACAATGTCGTGATAGACTTACGCAAATCATCAGACGAGGCAGTCAAGATAATATCATCCATATATAATATAATATAAGCTAGGGAAGTACCACGATGATAAATGATTAATGAATTATCAGATCGGCTGTGAGAAACCCCAATAGACGAAACAAAGTCTGCAAATCTCTTATACCAAGCTAGTGGGGCCTGCTTAAGTCCATACAAGGACTTATTTAATAAAAAGACATGATGAGGATATTTGAGATCTTGAAAACCCAAGGGTTGATGCATGTAAACGGTCTCCTTAAGATCACCATGTAAGAAAGCATTCTTCACATCTAACTGATGAATGGGCCATGCCTTAGAAAGAGATGGACTGAGAACAGTGCGAATGGTAGCCGGTTTGACCACCGGACTAAATGTCTCACCACAATCCACGCCAACCTATTGAGTTTTACCCTCACCTACTAGACGATCCTTATGCCCGCAAAAGATCCGTCAGAATTATACTTATGAGTAAAAATTCACATAGACCGAATAATATTAACACCAGAAGGACGGGGCACCAACTCCCACGTCTTATTTTCAATAAGAACATTATATTCGTCGCTCATAGTCAATTTCCAATTTGGGTCATTTAATGCAGACACTAGGTTACGGGGTAGGGGGATTTTAAGAACATTAGAATTAAGATTAAAATGTCTCTTCGATTTAAAAATACCCCTTTGACTATGAGTAACATGCCCTTGACTCGAGGTCGAAACGGGTAGATCCGGGGTGAAATCTGGAACAGTGACGGACTGGCCAGCAGGTTGTGGGCCTGCTGGCCCAACTCGGGAAATAACAACTGGATTGGGACCGAATTGGGAATAGGGTGGGACGTGTAACTGGGTAGGCGACCCACTGGAGACAGAAGCAGTGTCGGTATTGGGCTGGGCAACCAACCCAATAGACAAAACTGGGGCAGAAGCAGTGGGTTATGGCGGGTCACTGGAGTGGCCCAGTAAGTGGTGCACGATGTATGGGGAGATGTCGTCATCCAAAAAATTATACGAACTAGGCACGTGACTACTCACATTAGCAAACGAAAATTGAGTTTCATCAAAAATAACATGGCGACTAATGATGATTTTATTAGATGGTAAATCAAAACATTTTGTAATCACGATGATTAGATGAATAACCCAAAAATACACAAGTGGTAGAACGGGCTTGAAGTTTGTTAATAGTAGTTGACGGAAAAAGTGGATAACATAAACACTCAAAGACCCTAAGATGGGAATACGAAGGATTCTTGTTATAGAGGACTTTAAGAGGAGACGCATTTGCCAACCTTTTGGTAGGAAGTATGTTAAGAATATAGGTATCCATTTGTAAAGCATAATGCCAAAAGGAAGGGGGTACGGAAGCATGGACCAATAAAGTTCGGACAATATTATTAATGGTACGAATTTTTCGTTCTGTTTTTTCATTTTGTGAAGATGTATGAGGACAAGAGAAACGAAAAACTATGCCATTATTTGCAAAAAAATCCCGAAATAACTCATTATCATATTCTTTGCCATTATCACATTGAATGTTTTTGATTTCTCGTTCGAATTGGGTACAGATGAATGCTCGAAAGTTTAAGAAGGTGGAAAAACTTGATATTTTTTTGCTAACGGAAAAGTCCACAAAAAATTAGAATAATCATCCAAAAATAGAACATAATAACGATGCCCCACAGAATTTAAAACGGGAGATGTCCATAAATCGCTATGGATAATATCAAATGACATACTTTAATGCGAAGTAGAGGCTACAAATGGCAATCTAACATGTTTTCCTAAAGGACAGGAACGACAACTTGGAGTATTATGCATCCCCTTACAAGAAATAAAATTATTTTTATGTGACGAAGAAACAATGGACGACCCAGGGTGCCCAAACGTGCATACCACAAGGAATGAGCTATCGCTGCAAAAGTAGATGGCAAGACTTGACTCGAGAGACTGGAGGTGGGCGTGATTGGATAAAGAGCTCCCCTACTATTACATCTCATGAGAGGTATCGCCGTCTTGAAATCCTTCACAGAAAATCCAAAATGATCAAAATTAATAGAAACTCAATTATCAGTGATGGATTTACAAACATACACCAAATTTTTAATTAAGTTAGAGGCATGAAGGGCGTTTTTCAAGACAAGAGGTGGATGGAGGGAGACAAAGTTGCATGACCGTAACCACGAATTGGAATTGAGTTGACATTACCAACAATTATGCCACGATTGTTGCTCAAATTGAAATAAGACGAGAGAGTACCTTGGTCGGACGTCATGTGAGAAGTGGCGCCGGTGTCCATATATCAATTTGTGTCTAGAGGATTCAATCCAGGTGTATGCATTGCGGCTTCAATATCAGTCGGAGTGGGGCCCGCAACATAGTGGGTTTGTGGAGGCCGAGGTCCAAGCACACCGCTTGCCCGACCCGTAACTATGTCTCAATTATCCTCGCTGGATTGAATAATCGGGCTCTGTTGGTGTTGGGAACCGCCCAGCCGGGTAGGCAGTGGGCTAGTAGTAGGGGTTGTTGGGCTGGGCCACCGCCCGATTACATGGCGAGCCCAAGGTCGACCAGCGACTGCGGCCCATCGCCATCGCATCGAGGCCCACCCTCGTCGTGGTTACTGTTGTCGCCGGTAGTTTCACTGTTCCGGCAAACATCGTTGTTGCCTCAGCGATTTTTACCATTGTTTTTACGGTTCTGACCCTTCTTGCCGCCACCGTTGTTACGGTTTTGGCCTGAATTGTCAACAAACTCATGAGAATTACCGGAGGACGTGATCATTGCTACGGAACTGGCGTCGGTAACCACTTTTTTTGCGAAGCCGGCCTCTTCCAAAGTGAGCATCGAACGGGTTTGATAAAAAGGGGGAAGCGGATTGCTTTGTCGAATGAGAGTCCCAACGCCATTATAGGCCTCAGATAGGCCTACAATCATTTGTAGAACAAAACGATTATTGGTAACAGGAGCTCCGACATTACGGAGTTGGTCCGCTAATTTCTTGAGTCGTTTACAATAAGTTAAAATATTCGGGAAATCTTCCATGCTGAATTGGGAAAATTCCTGTTCAAGGGTGACAGTACAAGAATGTTGGTTATCCTGGAATATATCACGCAATCTATTCCATGTATCCATAGTCGTAGTATCTGGCTCAATAATCGTCTGTAAAAGGTTGGTAGAAATAGTGGAATAAATCCACTAAGGGACGGTAGCATCAAGAGTAATCCATAACTGAGGATCCTCCGCGTGAGTAGGGTAGTGGGAGGAATTATGTGATGGAGAACTTGATGTGAGATGTCGTGAATTTTGAACAACTCTGCCCACGTCGCGTATTTGACGTTTTCCTACTCAAGAACAATAGGGATGTGGTTTTTGATGTTGGAAATAGTAAGGGCATGATGAAATACATTCTTTGATGTAGACATAACGAAAGAACAATAGGGGATTTGGAAGAAAATTTTGGAAGAGGGGAGGAAGAACTTGGCAAGAAAATCGATGAAGGACACGGATTTCGAGGAGGCCGAGACAAGCGGAAGCTGGTGGAGAACGAGGTAAGACTCCGAAAAAATACCCTTTTTGGATGCCTCATTTATAATATACTTACAATGAGTACTAAAGAGTTCCACATTGTAAATGGAATGGGAACGTAGACTCCTTATATGGACTTGGACAATATCCACCCTATGTTAAGAGTCTCACATCGTAAAATGGAATGGAAACGTGGACTCCTTATATGGATTTAGACAATGGGGTTTAGTTAGGCTCAAGATCCATTCTATACATGGTATCAGAGCCAAACTCATTCAAATTTTTTGTTCGTCGATGTTGGGCCCCCAAACTATATTGTCCATGCTCCAGTTAACGAGGTATGAGCGTGCGGGGAATGTTAAGAGTCCCACATCGTAAATGGAATGGGAACGTAGACTCCTTATATGGACTTGAACAATCTTCACTCTACAAGCTAACTTTTAAGGTTAAGTTAGGCCCAAGATTCATTATTTACATGCACAACACCTTTTGGCGGCTCCACGTCGAGCTCCAGCAGCAGCAGTCTGGCTGCCACTGTAGACGACGGACAACAACAGGACGGGTGCCTCTACTATTAGTGCATCATCGTATGACGAAAATAAATGCAACAACAAAGACAAAAATCAGTAATATATGTGAAATGCTGCTTAACATGGCCAACACATCCATTTTTCCAACCAAAGTTATGAAGTTCTCGTGAAGAACTTAGTCTCCTTTTTATAATAAGTTCAACAAAACATAATTTCCATTATTTGATACAAACGTCAAATGTGTGGAATTAAGTAAGCCTCCTTTTTTATAATAAGTTCCACGAAACAGAATTTCCATTTTATTTGATACAAACGTGTGGAGTTAATTCCATCTCCTGCGAAAAGCAATTACCCTCTTTGTCTAGGAATCATGGAGCTATTTACTTTGGTCGTGTCTAGGAAACTTCTGTGTAATTTCATCAAGAAAACAACACTAAGTAAAAATAGTATGCTCATTTATGTTCCGTAATGATCTTTTGATCAAATTCGGGATTAGGGGCAGCAAACGGGCAGATCGAAAATGGATTAAATAAAAACAGATTAATTATCTGATTCACTCATATTTAACTCGGATAAAAATAAATTATCCGATGAATAATAGGGATATTCATATTATCCAACTGTGTGGCTATTCTTCTGCATTTTTTTAAACTTCATATACAATCAAATTAATAAGACACAAGTAGTATCTTAAAAATGAAAGAAAATGACTTCTCCTAATGAAAGTAGGGAAAACAAGTGTTGGAAATTAGCCTTTGGCGGGGAGATGCGTCCACCCATCTTTGATGAATTAAACACGAGTGTTCCGCATGTTGGAGACCTTGTCTCTTTGCACATGCATGATCTACGAAGTGAGTAGATGACCGACAAATGAGGCCAAGGGGATCGTCAAATTTAGTTGAGAAATGAAAGAGATATTGGTCCCAGTAAGGTGTTTGAGAGCGTGGATATGTGGTGTGGGACAAATCTACCACATCGGGTGGGAATAGGAAGAATTGCTCTCTATATAAGTCTCTAATTGGTAAAGGGTTTGGGACCCCAAGGGTTATCCCATGTGTTTAAAGGAGGAAGACCTAGATGTGTGCTTGGGTTCAAGGCTAAGCCCTTTGCCTGTGCCATGCCTTGCTTCGTCAGGATTCAGGGTTCACGTTCTGGCTGTCTAATATTATCTTTGGACCGTGAGAACTCATGCGATGATGTGCAGTTTGATCCCTGAAGTTTCATATGTACAGTTTGGACGAGAATTCTTTCATATGTGCGGTTTGGTCCCTGGTTTCAATATTTGGATTTGGTCCCCTGCAAATTTCTGGAGACTTTTTCTGCCTACCGTTGGATGCGTTTGGGAGCATTAACCAGCCATTACTTGGCTGATTAACTCTCCATTAACAAATCCATTATTTGGGCATTTGGGCGCCTCTTCGATAATGGTCTTAATAGCCGTTACTTGGGTCGTTTAATGGCCTCCAATGGCCATTACAAACTTGTTTTAGCGGTTGGACAGCCCTCTTGCATGCTATATATTGAGCCATTTGGCTCAAAACAAGAGCAAGAAATAGGCAGAAAAAGCAGGCAGAAAAGCCACTAGAAAAGCGGACTGAAAAACGACAAAAGCGGGCGATGAAACCACCAAAAAATGCTGGCGTAAAAACTGCGCACTTTCGATGTTGAAAATCAGTCAAAAATGTTGACTAAAACCCTCACGTATACACAAGATATACACTATAGAGACACACTATATACCGCAGAGACAAAGAGAAGAGTGACAGAAACTCTTCTTTGCATATTACATATCTTCTGAAAGTCAGTCATGTTTGTTTTCTTCGCCAGGCTCAACCTATTGGCTTTGTAGCGTTGAGATTAAAGTGTTGTTTTATCTTGGGAGACTATTGCCCGCTAACGTAAAAGCATATATACGGGGCAATCTTGTCTTAAGGATAGAGGGCTATCCTCGACTCAACACACAACGTTGTAACCATCCAGATTTATGAGTTTCTTGATTTCAGGTTATCAAGATTCAAGACACAACAAACTTGCGGCAGTTCTCAACATTGGCTTTGCAAGGTGATCAAGATTCAAGACACAACACACATGTGGCAGTTTTGAAGATTGACCATTTATTTATCCTTTCGAACATTTGTAATAGTTATTACTTCCCGTACTGCTCTATAAAGTACCATAGAATACCAACAAGAAGTTCCACAAGTGTCATTCCATATTAAGAGTGTGTTCGGTACGGAGGAAAATATTTTTATATTTTCCACTTTTGTCGTGTTAGTTTGGTCAAAAAAATTGAAAAATATTTTCTAAAACTAGTTGCTTAAAAATGAGAAAAATGATTTCCCTTATGAAAGTAGTGAAAACACATCTTCAACCAACTACCCACCACCACCCAACCCACCCCCAACGCCCTCTAAAAAGAAAAACATTAAAAGTTTTTTTTTGTTTCTTACACCCCCCCTGCCCTGCCCCCGCCCATATTTTTCTAAAAAAAATGTGTTTTTTAAATTTTCTTTTTGTTTTTCTACACCATCACCACCACCCTCCGAATTTTATTTTTCGTATTTTTTTAAAAAAAATGGAAAATCTTTTGTTACTCCCAACCCCAACCCTTGGCCCTGCACGCCCCCTCCCAATTTTTTTGTCATATATTTTATTTTATTATAAAAAATGATATTTTTTAATCCCACCTCAGGGGGTGAATGGTGGAGGCTGGTGGGTGGTGAGTTTTTTTTGGGGGGGTGGGGGTGAGTGGTGAGTGGTGGGTGGTGGAGCGTAGGTGATGATGTGGTGGGTGTTTTCTTAAGAATGTTTTCCACTAACCAACCGAACATGAAAAATAAATAAGATCTTCACTTATTTTTCAAAAATACTTTTTTCCTCCATGCCGAACCCATATTTTATGTGGATATGTGGGTTGACTCATGTTGGACCCATTTAAAAATATTTTTTTGTGCGGAATGCCTTATAAAGGCACTGGTCTTTAATTTTTGTCCCTCAAATTGGTGGTCTTTAATTTTTGCCCTTCGCTAAAAACCCTTTTGTTCCGGGTTCAAACCTCCGCTTAGTTAAAAATTAAAAAAAATTGTAAGGTAGAGTTTGAATTCGCAAGGCCTTCAGGCAGAGTTCAGAGTCTGCCTCAAACTCTACCTGATCAGGTAGAGTTTGATTGCAAACTCTAGTTAAGGCAGATTTTGACAAATTTTGCCATCATACACAAGACAAAAATCTACCTTGAGGTAGAGATTTGCATTAAGACAAAAAGTTTTTTTACTCAGTTGGAATTTTGCAAAACTTTGCCTTAAGACCTAACTTTTGATCGAATAGGCCTAATTTTGCTATGAAACTCTGCTTTGCGGAATTCTTTTTTTTACTAGGCCATGGTGAACCCATAACCTCGGGTATTAGGTGAAGGACAAAAATTAAAAACCACCAATTTGAGGGGCAAAACTAGATGAGTGTGCAATCGTGCAAATGACCCCATAAATTTTACCCATTTTGACACCCCTAATCGGAATTGAAAAAATAAGAAATATTGTCATGAAACTGCTTGCAGAGATAATTCTGCAACTTAGCAGTAACTGCTTGAAATTTCGTAGTACCGTTCAAGAAGAGAACATCAGAATCTATCCACGGAGAAAAGCATGAGGGACATTAATGGATTGTAAATCACACTAGAAAGATTCAAGGCATGAATAAGAAGATGGTATTCCAATGATCATAAGGAAACCATCAATAGAACAAATATAAAGAATTTGTAAAGTGGTTCAATGTTTCACCCTACACTACCAAAGAAACTAAATACATGCTCTTTCCATGGATTGTACAAAATTATGCGGCTTCTGAAGATCAGTAACCTACTTCCTTTTTTCCAAAAGGGTAACTGGGATCCACGATAACTTAGTCTCGGTTCTTGAAAAGAAAATTTTGCAGGTTGCATCTTGTGCAATGGCACCATAGCCGGGCTACAAAAGAATCACGCTCAATCCTAGAATTCCCAGAATGATCAGTGCTGTTGAAAAGACATTATTGTTCAAATACTGGGCGGGATAGGCTGATGAACTCGTGGAATCCATAGCTGGAGCCGTGCCATTTAGGAAAGTTCCGTTTCTGCCAAGACTGCACCAACATTCAACAAAGAGTTTAGTTGTGAACTCAAGATGGAGTGATTCAGTGAAAAATACTGCTGACAAAGAGTAGTTAGTTAACAGGTTATTTTTACTTGTGGCATAATAAAACAGGTTCATCACTAAGAAAAGTTACCTTGAAAATACACAAGAACCATGACCTGCAATATGCAAAACATAAGAATAATTAGTCTACAAATTTTCATTCTTTTAAATTCTAAGTACCAACTACTGCAAGAAAGTAGTAGAAAAGAAACAGATTAATTTTGGCTAGATAAACGAAATGCTTACTTGGATTAGTTGTGGTGATAGTAGCCACCCCATTGAAGTCACAAGTCCCCGGAGTCCTCCCCATCATGTGATAGTAAGCATCAAAAGCATAGGTAGCGTGTGCAGCCACATTATCCGGTTCATAACACGGTTCCCCCTGCAACAACGGTGCACAATCCACCTTACCGGGTCCACAAGCCCAATCCAAAGCAGCTTGTAGCATTTTAGAATCCGCCCCTTCTTTTGCAGCACAGTAAGTATTGTTTGAAGTATCATTTGCAAACATAGACCCTGATTCAGTCAACCGTAGAATATAAACTGGCGTACCATTGTTACTAAATAATCCCCAATTCTTCTCAGACAAAGGCCCTGCCTTATTGTCTTCGTTGTACAGCTCGTAGATGTAAGTACTAACAGCAATACCGGGATGTTTAGGAGTTCCGGTTTTGTTCAGCACATGCTTTATCAGATTGCTGTTGTAAGTGTTGGCATTGTCTATAGTAGCATCAGGTTCGTTCGATTCACCCAATGAAGGCCATCCCGATTCACTTACCATTACCGGAATATTAGTGAAATTGACATCCTCCATTGCAAAGTAAGCAGCGTCGATCATTGCATCGAAGACGTTAGTATAATGCAAAAGCGTGTTGGAGTCGACAGCTTCTTTATTTGCAGCTAGAGGCTTGAAGAGTGCGTAATCCAGCGGAATAACACCATTGGATTGCATGTAGTCGTAATAAGGATAGACGTTTAGCATGAAAAACGAATTAGTGGATTGGAGGAATTTGAGAAGCGGTACTAATACCGGTTTCACAGTGTGATTGAAAAAGGCTTGAGACGGAGGGAATGAGTCGAGGATAATGGTAGAAGCTAGAGGTGTTGAAACTTTTATTTGTCTGTCCAGGTTTGATGTTACGAGGGCTGAATGAACGAACTTAAGGGCGTTTACGAGGATCGGTGCAGCATTTGGAAGGGCTGATAGAACCTCGGAACCGACACATATGGTCGTGATGTTGGTAGCTGGATAATGTGAGACGACATTTTGTGCAACCCAATTAGCAGCAGTGGAGTTTGATTGGCCGACACCTAGGAGCTGTTCGTTGGGTACGGAAACAACAACTTTGATGCCTGTATTTGCAAGCGCGAGGAGCATGCCGCGATCTGCATTGAAGAGCCGGACATGTCGGATTTGTTGGGCTTTAAGAAGTGCAACTACTTGAGTTGGGTGTGGCATGTCCGAGAGCTCCGTTCCAATGTTTACTCCAATAAAGACATCTGCATGGAAGGCAAAAAAGTTGAACTTCATATTGTCCTCCCATCACAATATCCAAGTTAAAGTAAAAGGTCATATCTACATCTAATAATCAACTATCAATTTAATTCATGCCAAGAATGAGGAAATACTATTCATATGGCTTTCAATATGTTAAGATTCAAGAAGTTGACTATATGTTTCGACATGGTAGTTTGACAAGATATAAAGAAATGAGCTGAACATATACCTCCTAACCTACTAATCAATTAATCATGATTAAATCGTATAGCAATACTTGATAATCTTGCTTTGAACTTAGACAATATGATCTTAACAATTATTTTCACTGTTCCTAGCATCCAAACTTCTTTTTACATTTATTCACCTCTTATGTTTTGTTCCATATCACAATTTACACTCCTCCATTTTACCATCAATTATTGAGGGCCAGAAGCAATATTCCACATCAGAATCATAACCAAGAGGAAAATAACTTTAGAATAGAAAGCTGGGACCATGTACTTGGCCAACTTGCTGGTGATTTGGGAGCATATCAATGTGGCCTAGTATAAAAAAGCACATGAGATTAGTTGTAAATCAGGTTCTTCTTGATTCTTTTTCCATCTGAGATGTTTGGTCTGTTCTTTGTTCTCTGTCTCATGCATGATTATAAATCTCAAAAATCTTGTTTTCTCCTATTTGTCTGGTTCCCTAAAAAACCAATATGCACTTATACTTGAGAAAATGCAAAACATTAACAACTTGGTGCTAATTATTAAGCTTACTAGAAACACCCTAGTAAAAGTTTCTCTCTTTTTTTTTATAACGGTGGTGGACGGGCAAAACTAGCTATCTCCCACCAACACAGATACCGGATAACTCTGTCGGTCAATGCTTAGACAAATGGGAAGAACTCACCCGACTCTTTTTGTCTTATGGAGATTCGAATGTCTCCCATATTATTCACCCACTTCATTGACACTAGATCAAGTGACACAGTAAAACATTGTACATTCAGCTTTGCAGTTTTTGCACATAATTTTGTGGTTTAGGCCAACCCCAACAACCTAGTAAAAGTTACTGTTTTTTCCCTCTTTATAACGGTGGGCGGGCAAACTAGCTAACTCGCACCAATATAGGTACCAAATAACTTTGTCCGTCAATGCTTAGGCAACTGGGAAAAACTCACCTAACCCCTTTTATCTCCACTTTCACTCACTTCATTGACGAGTAGATCGGGTGACACGCCCTATTAAAAAGTTGTACATTCAGCTCTGCAGTTTGTACATGATTTTTTGGTTTAGCCATTGTGAAACCATTCACATTAATGGCCAAGCAACTAAACTACAGACAGAAAAGAGAGAGAAAAGGAAAGTTAGAAACTTTACTCTTTGAACTTCTTCCTTCTTAACATTCCTTCTCAAGAGTACCTAATTCATACTCCATCTCTTACATATTTTAACATTAAAAAAAACATTGCATGACCAAACCAGAGAACATAAAAATAAATAAAAAAACTAATACTTACCTAACCCTCATTTAATGAAAGGAACTAACAAATCTTGAAATTTCACACATGCAGAGTAAAGCACAATTTTTACTCGTATCAATCAACTTCAGACCCCCGAAACCATATTAAAATATAGACATTACCAACTAAAACAAACTTACATCACTAGTAAACAAACCATAATCAACCAAAGTAATACTTTGCAACAACATTAGCCAAACCAAGAGCTTATAAAACTACTATAATAATAATAATAATAACAATAATAATAATAATATTTATCAGCAAATACTGCATAAACCACCAAAAAGCAGGGGAAAAAACCCATTTTGATTTCATTAAACCATATTAAAATACAGACATAACCAACTTACATCACTAGTAAAACAGACCATAATCAACCAAAATAACACTTAGAAACAGCACAAGCCGAAACAAGAACTTACAAAACTATAATAATGGCTTATCTTCATCGGCAAATACAGCAGAAACAGCTAAAACAAACTTAAATCACTAGTAAACAAACCATAATCAGCCAAAGTAACCCTTTGCAACAACATTAGCCAAACTAAGAACTCACAAAACTCAAGGGATCAAACCATGTTACCCTCATTTAATATAAAATCTATAATAATAGCTCAATTTATGGGCAAATACTGCATAAGCCACCAAAAATAGAAGGAAAAAAACCCATTTTGATTTCATTAACCATATTAAAATACAGACATTACCAACTTACATCACTAGTAAACAAACCATAATCAACCAAAGTAACACTTCAACAACAATAGCCAAACCAAGAACTCACAAAACTCAAGACACTAACACATGCTACCCTCGTTTAATATAATAGCTCAATTAATCAGATAGACTGCATAAACCACCGAAAATAGCAGGAAAAAAAACATTTTGATTTCATTAAACCCCACATCAGAAAAATGGAAACCATATTAAAATACAGACATTACCAACTTACATCACTAGTAAACAAGCCATAATCAACCAAAACAACACTTTAAAACAGCACTAGACCAAAACAAGAACTTACAAAAACTATAATAATAGTAATAGCTTACCTTCATAAGCAAATACTGAAGAAACAGTTAAAAACAGCAAGAAAAGCAAAGCTTTATTAGTTTCCATTAAACCCCACTTCGGAAAAATGAGAAATATGTAGAGAATAGAGAGGAAGAAAGAAAAAAAGATGCTATCTTTCAGCAAAGGGAAGGGGAAATATAGTGGAAAAAAGAAATGGAATGGGAAGAGAATATTGAATGAAAAACAGACTCAGGAGAGAAACAAAGAAGAAGAGGGGGTATTAAGAGTGAGGTGAAAACGTATTTAATTTACTAGAAACATAGAGAGAAGAAGAGAGTGTGTTTTTGCATCAATCACGTGGAAGTCTTGTCAGAAATTGATCCTGCGGTCAAGAATCCATCATATCATAACTCTGTGAAGGGAAAAGTCCGTTCGCGAAATTGTATCTATTCTTAGCCAGGTGGGACGTAAATTCAACGTATCATAACTTAATAGGATCAGTCAAAGTTTTAACTTTATGAATTTATTTATAAATTTTAAAGATTTAATACATGATCAATCTCTTAAAACTGATCAAGATTTTTCATTTAGATATTCAAATTAAGTCGTGTTTCAATACATCAATTTCTAATAAAGTATTTCAATTAAATACTTTTAATTTAATTATTTTTTAGAAAAATTACGTGTATTCTCGTTCGTATATTAAGTAGTTAAGTGAACAACAAAAAATATATAATCTCTTTTAATCATACGCATTCCCTTCAATAATTCATAAAATCCCATACATTTTCTACTTGAGGTTGATGCATATAATTATAGGAGATAAAATATTTTATAGAGTTAAATTAACTATCTAATAGATAAATGAAAACACGCACAAATGTTTTTTCAAAATTTGAACCCACGATGTCTAATTGAAACACTTCATTAGAAGTTGACATGTTCAATTAAAATAAGGCTTAATTCGAGTGTCTAAATGAAAAATATTGACAAGTTTAAAGGGTTGGCTATGTATTAAGCCAATTTTAAATTAATATTTTATATATATATTTGTAGAATTGTATTAATCTCCCCTGAAAAGTCTTTCTCATTAATATAATATATATATATATATATATATATATATTGTTGATTCCTTCTATAATAAGGATCTCAATTCTACCATAATTATACAACACAAAATATGGTAAATATGTGTATTGTTACACGTGCTAATACACCCCCTCAGTCTGAGCGGGAGGAGGCTGGACGATAAGACTGGATCTGAAGTCAAAGAAGAGTTGTCTACGAAGGCCTTTTGTGAATATATATGCATACTGATAAGAGGGAGGCACATGTAATACTTTGACATGACCGAGAGCAACCTTCTCACGAACAAAGTGGATGTCCATCTCAATATGTTTGGTTCGCTGATGTTGAACCGGATTATGAGATAGATAGATGGCGGATATGTTATCACAATAAACTAAAGACGCCTTACGCAAGGGACACTAAAGCTCCAAAAGAAGGTTTCGAAGCCAACAGATCTCAACAACTGCATTTGCAACGCCTCTATACTCAGCTTCTGCACTCGAACGGGATAGGGTGGCTTTCCTCTTGGCAGACCATGAAATGAAGTTATCCCTTAAGAACACACAGTAGCCGAAAGTGGAGCATCACGTGTCCGGACAGCCTGCCCAATCAGCATCCGTATACGATAACAATCTGGTCGGTGCTGAGGGGTATAGACGCAATCCATAATCAAGTGTGCCTAAACGTATCGAATGATACGCTTGAGGGCAGTAAAATGAGGATCCCTGGGGGCATGCATAAATAAGCACACATGTTGAACAACATAAGCAATATCAGTCCTGGTGAAAGTAAGGTATTGTAGTGCACCTGCAAGATTCATGTAGAGGGTGAGATCTGACACTGGATTACCACCAACAGCACTAAGTTTTGATTTAGAGTCAACAGAAGTATACATGATCTTGCAATTTGTCATTTTGGTCATGTACACAATCTCCTCTGCATACTTACGATGACAAAGAAACATAGTATCTGCAGATCGAGTCACTGAGATCTCCAAAAAATAGCTCAACTTCCCCAAGTGAGTCATAGCAAATTTAATTTTGAGCAAGACAATAATCTCATTTTTCAGCAAATCAGAGGAGGCAATAAGCACAATATCATCCACATACAACAATAAATATGCAATTCTACTACCTCTATAAAAAAATAGAGAATTATCACACTTACTGCATATAAACCCAATTTGCAAAATAAACTGTGCAAAGCGAACATACCATGCTCGAGGGGCATGTTTCAACCGATACAGTGACTTACGAAGACATCATACATACTGAGGGACTGCTGGATGAACAAAACCAAACGGTTGGTGCATATAAACAATCTCTTTCAAATCTTCGTGCAAAAATGCATTTTTCACATCAAGCTGATGAATAGGCCAATGATTACCCATAACAATACTCAAAACCGTGCGAATGGTAGCCGGTTTAACAACCGGACTGACCGTCCCACCACAATCAATACCATCTTGCTGATTTGTGCCATTAGCCACAAGTCTTGCATTGTACCTTTCAAGGTCACCACTATCTCTGTATTTGTGACGAAAAAGTCACATGCATCGGATTACACTCACCCCCTCCGGTCTAGGAATCAAATCCCAAGTGTGTTGTTTTGTTAACGCATTAAATTCCTCACACATGGCCGTATTCCAATTGGGGTCTAGTTTGACTAATTTTGGGTTTTTGGGAATTGGTGATATAGTTTGGGTTGACAAGTTAAATTGAACTTTGGGTTTGAAAATTTTGTGTTGGGAACGGGTTTCCATACAATGGGTGGGGGCAGGTGTATTTTTGGTGTTAGGTGGCGGACGTTGGATCTGGGTGACCGACTGGGTGCGATGTTTGCTGGTTATGTCGGTGGTGGGTTGGGAATGGTTGTCAATGGTGGTGTTGTGAATGTATCAATCCGAGTTCTGGGGTTGGTTGACGATGTGGAAAAAGCGATGTGGTGTTGGTTAGGTAATGTTGGATAAGGCATCGGGGGTGGGTTGGGGCCAAATCGGTGGTTTAGTGGTATGGGGGTGATGGTCTGGATGCCGGTGGTGGTTGGGT
The DNA here is from genome assembly GCA_029783415.1 of Anisodus acutangulus. Lineage (NCBI taxonomy): Eukaryota > Viridiplantae > Streptophyta > Magnoliopsida > Solanales > Solanaceae > Anisodus > Anisodus acutangulus. The sequence goes on along the minus strand of CM056498.1, from coordinate 2,592,627 downwards.
TTGGGTTGTCAGTGATTGAGGAGGAGTCGGAGGGAGGGTGGTGTTCTGAGAGGTCGGCGATGTTATTTTCTGGTGGCGGAGACACAGTGGCGTGATAGGGAATCTGATTATCGATGGTGTGGATAGAAACGACGCGCCGGTTGCCAAGAGTGATGGAAGTCGGTGACTGTCGTGATCGAGACAGTGACGGTGATGGCGGGGAGACAATGGGGATGATCCGGTTGCCGGTGATGGTGGCAACATGAGATGGTTGTAATGCAGAGTGGTGTATTGGCAGACTACCGGAGGTGGCAGTGCCCTGATCGGGGTTTGACGGAGCAGTGGTGGTGGAAGATCGGAGGGATGGAAAGATGACGACTGGACTGCCGGTGTTGGCAGTCTGTACGCCTGTCGTTGCCGGAACAATGGCAGTCTGATGGAATGCTTGTTGGACAAGCGGTGATGGGTCCGAATCTTGGAGGAATTGATAATCAGTGACTCGGAATTTTTTAATGTTGTCAAACGGGAAAACATACTCAACAAAAGTGACGTGGCGAGAAATTATGATTTTATCGGTGGAGAGCTCATAGCACAAGTATCCCCTATGATTTGACGGAAAACCTAGGAAAGCGCATAGAGTAGATTTGGGTGCCAATTTGTGGGGGGCCGTGGATGTCAAATTAGGGTAACACAAACAACCGAAAACTCTAAGATGGTCATAGGTAGGGATCCGATGGTATAAAATTTTGGTGTGTGTCCTATTTTGAATTGCACGGGTAGGTAAAATATTGAGAATATGTTATACCATTTTTAGTGCATATACCCAAAAAGTATGAGGGAGAGACGCATGAAAAAATGAGGGTGAGAATCATATTATTAATGGTTCGAAAAATTCTTTCGTCTTTACCATTTTGAGGGGAGGTATATGGGCATGAGAAACGAAAAATCATGTCGTTAGCCGCACAGAATTTATGAAATGAGAAATTATTAAACTCACGACCATTATCACATTGAAATAATTTTATGTCTTTTTCAAATTGCGTTTTGACCAGCATACGAAACTCAACAAATTTGGAGAACACTTGAGATTTGAGTTTGAGTTTGAGTGGGTATACCCAAAGAATGTGAGAGAAATCATCCAAAAATACCAGATAATATTGGTGGCCTAAGTTGCTAGTTATGGTAGATGTCCATAAATCATCGTGAATGATATCAAAGGGAGAGAAAATAGTACTCATAGAAGTCGTAAATGATAGTCTAACGTGCTTCCCTATCTGACAAGAGGAGCAACTATGAGAAAGATTCTCTTTGTTACATTGGATCAAATTTCGGTTTCTAAGAGAATAAAAAAATGTGAGAACCTGGATGACCAAGTTTCTTATGCCACGTTGAGGGAGATATGGTTGTTAGAACGGTGTGGGAAGTGACACTAGCAGCGGATGTGGGTAGGAACGGATATAGGTCCCCCTCACTATTGCATCCCATAAGGAGTTTTTCGGTACGGAGGTCCGTTACAGAAAATCCAAACGAGTCAAAATTAATTGAGACAGAATTTTCAGTGGCAAATCTTCTAACAGAAATTAGGTTCTTGATAATATTTAGGGCATAAAGGACGTTATTTAGTGAGAAGTGGGATGCGATGGTGGGGTTAGTGTGTGGCCAAACCCTTGAATCGGAATGTGATGACCGCTTCCAACCATAATAGATTGTGGAGTATTTAAACTTCGCAGTTAAGGAAGATTACCAGAATTGTTGGTGAGATGAGACGTGGCGCATGTATCCATATACCACGCATTATTGGGCTGTCGAGAAGTCATTATGACGAAAGTCAGGCCCAAATTGAATTGGGAGAGGCCTGAAGCGGACTGCGGGGCTCAAGAAAATAGGGTCGAATCGCTATGGCCCAATGACTGACCTGAAGCGGACTGGTAGTCTGTCATGAAAATATTTATATATTATATTTTTTTTTCGGGTGAATGAGAAAAGCAGACAAGGAGGCTTCTGACTCCTCATGTAAAGGAGAAAAGCACTTTGAAGCTTTCTCTGACAAGATGACAAAGCATCCGTGAAGTTTTCATGGGTAATAGATTTTATACCTAATAAGGAGAAAAGCATAAGCTTTCTCTGACAAGATGACAAAGTTTTCTTGGGTAAGGAAGAAAATTAGACAAGAAGGCTACTGACGCCGGCATCGAAGAAACGCGGAGAAAGAAGGAAATAGGGTTTAGGTTTTGGCCTCTGATACCATGTAGAATTGTATTAATCTCCCTTGGGAAGCCTTTCTCATTAATACAAAATATATATAGGTGTACAATGTTGAATCCTTCTATAATAAGGATCACAATTCTACCATTATTATACAACACAAAATATGGTAAATATGTGCATTGTTACACGTACTATTAATATTTAAAATATTCTTAAGATGAAATACAGGTTTAAACCAAAGTCACTAAAATCGGTTGAAGCTGTAGTCGAGAACCAAAGTCACTGAGGTTCGTTGAATTTATAGTCAATACTCTAGCTCTGTCCTAGCATATGACCCACAAGGGTTGTGATAAAATGGTAAATATTCTTTTATTGTTAATCAAATATCTCAAGTTTGAACCATGTTAACAACTGCTTTATTTTAATTGTGACGCTTTCCGTGTGAATTCAAATTTAATCGAGTCTCAATACCAATATCGAATACCAAAATGGGAAACAAGAAACTCACTTCATATGACTGTTTCTTTGTGTTCTTTTTTCTTTTTTACTCTGCTTCAAATCTTAATTAGACTTAGATAGATTCACTAATTGAATGTAGTAAAAAAAATGAATGTAGTACTATTGATAGTTTAGGAACGGCACAAAACAATCAGTACTTCAATACTTAATATTTATCATGTCAGAATATTGAAAACTGTTGGATGTAATTGTTGGAATCAAAGCAGTACGGAAAGTAAATAAATATTACAAGTGTTCGAAAGGATAAACTAACAACCAAGATTATAATTGCCTCAAGTTTGTTGAGTCTTGAATCTTGGTAATCTGAAATAAAGAAACACTAAATTTGAATTGTTACAACTGTGGCTGAGTTGAGAGGTGACTCTCTGTCTTTAAGACAAGATTGCCCCGTATATATGCTTTTACGTTAGCGGGCAATAGTCTCCCAAGATAAAACAACAACTCATCAACATTACAAAGCAAATAGGTTGATTCTGACGAAGAAAACAAACATGAAACGACTTGCTGAATAATCGAAAATTTAGAGGAAAATGAAGAGTTTCTGTTCTTTTCTTTCTCTCTACTGTTTCTGCTCTTCTCTTATCTTTCTGTCGTCCTCAAATAAGTGTAAGGTCTCAATATATAGTGTTTAGGAGGATGACCTCTCAATAAGCCAATGACTTTCAATAGCCATGTAATGACACTTATTGAGGGGTTACAATCAGCCAAATAATGGCCGAATTCATGTGCCTAGTAATGGAGATTCAATGCTCCAAAACTAGGCAAAAACAACTTTCTGCCTTCCGCTGTGAGATTCAATGCTCCAAAACCCACGACCCGACCGGACTGGACGGGCGGCGTGCGTGTGGGCTTAGCCTCGAACCCAAGCACACCTAGGTCCTCCCTCCTTCAAACACATGAGTTACCCCTTGGGGTCCGAAACCCTTATCCATTTTTAGGCTTATAAAAAGAACAATTCTTCATTTTCCCACCGATGTGGTAGATTTGTCTCACACCATATTTTCATGCCTCAAACACCTTACTTAGTGGACCAATATCTCTTTCATTTCTTAACGAAATTTGACGATCTTTGGCCCTACGGTCATCTACTCACTTAGTAGATTATGCACGTGTGAAGAACCAAAGACTCCAACATGCGGAACCCGAGTGTTTAAGTCATTAAAGATGGGTGGACGCAACCCCATCAAAGACAAATTTTCAACAAAAATATAATCTTGTTAGATACTGTTAGGTGTTAGCATAGAGAATTATTGCTCCCCGGAGAATATCAGTGTGACCTAACGGTCAATGATAAAAACAAAAGAAAATCAAGGTTTAAAGTACAAGAAAAGATAAGAAAAAAATGTTGGGTAATTTCTTTTAGTCTTTGCAAGAATTATTGAGCAGCGTTACATGTTATTTTTGATCTTGAAAGAGTTCTGTATACTCGATGTTTATATTAGTAGAAATGCATTCAGAATTTTAAATTTATGAGTTTTGTATTTTATGATATGATAATTTATTAAGTTCGAGATAAATTATATTATTGATATAAATATAAAATTTGAGCCAAAGATATTGAGTTTTGTCGAACTCGTAACTTATATGATATATCCACCTCGATATATCAAAAAGTAAATGCATGATATGTGCACATAAATTATGATCACTTAACTACATTAACTGCTAAAATCACCTATCTAATCACTTAATTATAGTAAATTAATATAATTTGACTTAAATATCATATGTTAATTCTTTTTCTCTCCTGTGTTTGTGGTATATAACAAGTACTGGAATAATTAAATAACATTCAAGTTGATTGATCCGAACGTTACTAAAATAGTAATAACATATTCAGTGTAATTCCACAAGTGGGATATAGAGATGATAGAAGGCACGTCTTATTCATATTTTGAGAGGTAGAGATGTTGTTTCCGATTTGATTCGGATATTAGTATTATAAAAAAAGTTTTAATGTGAAGCGACCATAATTAATTTTACATTAATAGTAATTTTTCACATCACAATGCAAAGTACTCCTAGCAAATTCAAAGAGAAAAAAAGATGGAACTTAAAATCCAGCTGGAGGCCAACAGGGTAGGTTCAAATCTGGTAGAAGCAATTTGCTCTCTTCTGGGATGGTAGAAGCAATTTGCTCTCTTCTGGGATAGGACCCTGTAGGTGATATCAGTTGCTATGTTCTCAAACTCTGGTCATTCAGTCACATCCCGCGATATATTGGTTGTAGTGCTGAAAGATCGAGACTACTATTTTCAGAAATAATCTGGCGTAAGTCGGTAAACTGAATATATAAAAAAAAAAAGGAAAAAATTTAACATAGAAACAAACAAAAGCATCACTTTATGGGTAGCCGTTACAGGCTAGCTAGTACATTTATCATGTTATGTTTGTTTGTTTGTGTTTATCAATGCTATTTTTGACATGTAAATGCTCTACTAGATTTCCGTAGACCAAAAACAGACACAAACAGTGCACAGCTAAAAATATAAAAAGTATATAATAAAAAAGAACTTTTTGTACTTTGTCGAAATAAATTAAAATACCCCAACGGTCATATTCTTTAATCTTTTACGACAACTCATATGTAACTGCAATTTTTTCCCCTTTTCTCGTAGTTGTAGCTATGTTAACTTCTTCGAGGTACGAGTCAGAACCTTTCAAGGGAAACTAATTTTACTGTAATTAATTTAAAATTTAAAATTTGAAATTTATAAATTTATATGATTTTAAGTTGATATACAATTATAATTGAGTTGATAGTCAAATATTTAAGATAATTATAACTATATACAAATAAAAACAGAATTAGCATTTTGAATTTACGAGTTCTGAATTCTAGAAAGATAGTTTAATGGATTATGAATAAATTATTTTGACATATTAAGAGCCGTTTGGTCATGAAAATTGTGAAATTTGAAAAAAATAATTTGTTTCAAAGTGAAAATTAGAATTTAAAAATTGAAGTTGTGTTTGATAATTAACACAAATTAGAGTTGTTTTGAATTTTTGTGAGTGATTTAGAGTGGAAGCAAAAATGAAAACATGAACTCATAAGTTATATTCTGAAATTGCCACTGCATGTGACATTTCTCTATTTAAATTAGTTCTTCCGTTTTAATTTATATATCATACTTTTCTTTTAATATATTTCAAAAATAAATATCTTACAATTCAAATGACATTTTGAATATTATATATGTAGTTAAGATTATTAAAATTTATAAATCTCCTTTATTTTATTTTAAATTCTTAACTAGTCAATAGATTGGAGTATAATTAAGTTACATTCAGCACGGGGTCCTCATGTAGAACTTGATAACTTTCACAATGTTTGATTTCATGTAGTAAACTCTTCATAAGTTATACTCCATGATGTTTAATATTAAACAAAATATCGTATTATTAATTCTGATGTAATCTATACTGAAATTTATGTATAGATATTTTATACTCCTAATATGAAATTTTTTTCCTCCGAAATATTTGTCGTTTTATCGACTGACGAAATCGAATAACAAATTGATTCCTTAACTAAGCTATTTGGGCCGGAAGCGGAACTTTAACTTCCAGCAATGGGTTTCTCAACTACTCCAGAAAGCGTTAGGATGGTGATTGAGTAAACTAAGTGGTAAGAAATATAAATACAACTAGAGTGCAATAAGGACGATAAAGATAGAATGAAGATATGTAAAAATCAGATTTTTGATTGATTGTGTTGTCTTTATTCTGTACAAGTGATCTTATATTTATACTACAAGAAATAAAACGTGATCCTTGTTGACACCCAATTTTGTCCCGTCTTTTCCAATTTATTTGCAGTTTTAAATATTTTTAGCACCTCAAAATAATTTTAAATCTATATACATACATGCGTATATATATATGTGTATATATCTCATTATTATTATTATTCACATTTTTTATATCATTTGCATTTTATAATAATCAGTTTTATCCATAATATTCTGTGTTATTTTATTTTTCGCAAAATGGCATCGCATTTTTTTATTTTTTTATTTAAGCATTAAACATTTCATAAATATTATATTTTATTATTTATCACGTCGTTATGTTATTTTAAATAATTCACATCTTTTACAAAACAAAAATAATATTTTTAATATTAAACCCCTTTTATATTTTTAAACCCATAACCCATTTTTATTTTTCCAACCCAATACAAATTCTACCCACCAAAACAAGCCCAAAACCAAACTCCCCAATTAAATACCCATTTCCCCTTTATTTCCCCCAATTCAGTCGCTGTTGACCAAAACCCACCAGCCATTTTTCGATTTTATCCAGACCCATAATCACCCATCTTCCCTCTTTTAACCCCAAAACCCAAAGCAAAAACAAAAAACCTAAACCTAAAAAACCTTATTATGCTTTGTACCATACTGCAGGCCCACAGCAGGTCACACCTGCCACTGCCGCGACTCCACCACCAAACCTGACACCACCACCCCCTCCTATCACTTCACTATACCCATCCCCCAAAATCCGGCTTCCAAAATTCAAAAATCTTTGCCTTTAATTAATTTCAAACTCAACTTCGACAGGTTGAGCGTTGGGGTTGATATCTATAAATACCCCCATTTTGTTCTATGTTGGAGGGAAGGATTTTGGGAGGATTTTTGGAGTTCTTTTAGAGTCAAAGAAAAACACAAAAAAGGGTCGATTTGTTCTTAATTTTCTTGTTATAAAATACTCCTTTTTGGTTCTTAATTTCAATCAAGAAAATCCCTTTGTTCTTCACATTTTGGGTTGGGTCAAAATCCAAAAAATACTCCTTTTCTTTTCCCTAAATTTCACCCTCAAAATATCTGATTTTTGTTTTGATTCGATTGAATTAGTCGTCGGTCAAGGTTAGTCAACTGTCAGGTGGTAGTCGATTCGAATTGAAATTTTACAAGCAATTCTTTTGAGATTATAAATTGAGTCGGTGATCAAAAATCAAAAAAAAATCTGAATTCAAACTACTCTCGTGTCGTGATTGGCTCACGCCTCGGTTCATTTACCGAGAAGGTCGATTAAAAAAATTTCTCTCGATTATTATTTTCTGTATTGTTGTGTGTTTTTGTTGTTGATTATGTGATAAGATGGTCATTTTTTCATCAATGCGTTAATTGGCTTATTAATGTTCAGAAATGCTTTGCTTGTATTATTAGATTTATATTTAATATGATGAGAGGCTTCGTGTGTGTGTTGATTTATGGACATTGTGTGATCATATTGGATTGAATGTTGAATCACACTTATCTTCTTTGAGTCTTACGAGCGATTACACACTTGCCTTACTGTTTAAGTGTTAAAGGCCTCCCATATTAGTATATCACACCTCCAAAATTATCTTGTATCATACCTACCTTTTGAGTTTGTTTGAATGACATTTGCATTAGTGCTTTTGCACTATTGTGAATCTATTCATCTGGCGTACCTATTTTGATTTTATAGATATGTGGTGTGTTAAGCCTAGATATGTGTTGCTCTTTGTCCAGTTCTTCCTTCTATGTCTTTTAAATATCGAGAAAAATTAAACTTTCTCTGTTGGTTTGTGTGTAAATTTAGGAGACCATGAAGCATGCTAGTTAGTCTAGTGTATGTGTCTTAGTCCTTTACATGTTAGTGTACCCTGTTTTGGTTATTTCTTGTTTAAATTTAAGTATGAACATGCTTATAGTCTGTTTGGTTTAATATTGTTTGCTTTAAATCATGTGGGATATCACTATATTTTCCTTTCTCTTATTGATGCATGGACTTGCTCACGTTGGTCTTTTTTTTCATTTGCTGAACCCATGATGATATACTTCAAAGTATACAGGGTATATAAATTTAAGTATACACAAGGTGTATGTCGAAGTTGTATTTCTTTGTATACCTTCAAGCATATCCTATTACTCCAAATATTATATGTATATCAGCTCTTATGTATGTTTGTTGGTTTATGAATAAAATTGGACATAAATTGAGCGATGTTGAAACATGGCATGTTCTGACAAGGTCTTGTGCCTAGTTTAACATGTTACTGATATGTTTCTATTTGAAATATGATGGCGGGTGATATATCGTAAAGCCATTAAGCATCTTTAGTTAGTTATGATATGTGTCTTGTCTCTTTCCCGTGTTGGTATTCTCCGGTTCCCTAAATGGTTATTTGGCTCATCCTTTTATCCTATTAATGCCTCTTTGAATTAGTCATTGCATTTCCCCATATGATTAGGTGTTAAGTGCCTCTATAACATCATGTAAATCTTTTAAGTTATCTTATATCATGCTATGTTTACTAACTTGATGAATGATATATGTATTAGCATTTGTAGCGTATTTGAACGATTTGTGTCGTGTTATAATTCTTGCCCGTATGCATTCTATGTTTATTGCCGAATGTTTTCTTTCATAGTTGCCTTGTCGAGCTGTCCCTATTATCTTATTATCTTTGGTTGGCGAAGACAAGCTTGGGTTAGGTTTAGCCTTCTTCGATAGCTGCCATGCCTAAGGTTCAGAAGCCTTTTGAATCTTGTTGCGGCATCGAGGAAATGAATGGTGGTAGCCCGGTCTTGGTCTTCTTATCTTTCAAATTCGAAGTTTAGAGTGAAGTAGTCTTTAAGTTTACCTTCACTTTTATATCTTGTGTCATACGATAGTTGTGGTATCCAGTGCACCTTGAGATTCTGGATATGTCATCTTTAAATAGTTACGGTTATGGGTTTTGTTGCATTTGGTTTGCTGATTACGAGTCTGCCGATTGCTTGCAACACTTGGGCTAATTCTGCACTATTCTGTGCTGCGTTTGCGCGCCATTCTAATGTCTGGACCATTTACACTTCTTTTAAAACATTTTCTGCTGCATTTGAGCTCATTTGATGTCTTATCACTTTGCTGTATTTTTAGCACAATTGCTTGCTGTTTTCTTGGCTAAAAGCGCTACTTTTAAATTTGTTTGGACAACCCACTTACTGCGTTTCCAACCCACTCTGCGTTATTTTTAAACCCATTTGCTCTTGTTTCTTGGTGAAAGCAGTCGCTTTAAACTCTTGTTTTTCTGTTTAGGTTTCTTTGCCGGCTTGTTACTATTTCTTTGTTTTACCGTTTCTTGTTTTAAAATAAACACAGCACCTCTCAGGACATTGCTTTCTGTTTAGATCCTTTGTTTGACATTCAAATATCCGTTTCTTTGTTTTTCTTGTTTAAACTAAACACAGCGTCTTTTGAAATTATTTTACGCTTCTTGTTTCACTGTCTTCTTTCTTTTCTTGTTTCATTTTAATTTCTTGATTTGAACACGATACTACATGATGAAAAATATCCAAAGTCGATTTTGAGGCCTCCCACGGATTTGTAAAACGAAAAAATATAACTTACGGGCAATGATGAGGCTTAAACCTTTTTCAAGATCAACATGTTTAGTAGGCGAGGTGACTAAAATAACCAACAAGTTATATATTCAGCGACCAGACGTGATTATAGTGATCTTTTCTATTTCACCCGAGAGACCAACACGTTTAGTAGGCGAGGCAATCAAAATAAACCACATTAGTCATATGTTTTGCGACCACGCGTGATTGGAATGTTCTTTTCAAAATTTAAGTCTAGAGCCTCATTGATCAAAACATTCACTTTGTTTTGAATACGGATATAAGAGTATTTGTATTTAAGTTTCTAACCGTTTGTTCTTGGCGACTACACGAGGGATTAAAGTAAATAAAGGCAGATTATTCCTCGGTGTTTATTTATTTTATTTCTTTTCTTTAATTGATTTATCTGCTTTGTATTGTAATATTATTTATCGCACTTATGTAACTATTGAAATGCTTAGAATAGAGCAAACTTAGGATTAATTCATATGGTAGTTTAAACTTAGAAATCCTTAGCTAGTTTATTTATTTTAGGCACAAATCACGCGTATTCAAGATTTTCAAAACAACTTTTGTCATCTTTTATTTGCTTTATTAAATCATCACAGAATAAGTTTATCTTTTTTTTACCTTCGATGATTTAGAAAGATTAAGCTTCTTTGGCGTTATAAATAATTTTGTTTCTACTCTCAATTGACAAATGCATATTTTCCAACTCTACATGTATTTCTCTTTAAATACCATACAAATGCATATTTTTCTACATGTATCTTTCTTTTAAAAAATGCATCATTTACTAATTATTTGCAAACATCTTTAAAACATGCATTTTCTAGCAATAATTAACTGAGTTTGACCAGGATAACCGCAAGTTAGTGGATCTTAAAGGATGCCTAACCCCTTCTCTTTAGGATAATAAGAACTCTTTACACAGAATCTCGCTAGTTTATGAGACCTTAAATTGGGTTTACATTGCAGCACTTAGTTTAATATTTAGGTGTCCTAATTCACCAGTAAAAATAATTAGTGGCGACTCCTCAACCCTTTTTACCCGAAATCAGGACACGTCGCGCTCGCTGACGGCGGAGTCGGCGAGCGCGACAATCCTCCTATGTTAGCCACTAAATCGCCCACTAAATCCACTAGCCAACTATGATGAGGTGGTGCCGGTTTTTGCTCCTTGATTTCCTCTCGCACGACCGAAAGCACCTCTTTCTAGTTGTTGACAGTTTGTTTCCATTTCTTGGGGTCTAGAAGGTGCTTTGACTTGGTCTTCGAGGCGTTCAAATATGTGTGGGTCCCGGTCGTTCCTCGAAATTACGATTCGGCCAGGTTACCGAAATAGCCGATGGAGCTTTTCTAGCCGAGGGCTAGGATTAATAAATTCGACTACGAGTCAGTTTGGTTATCGACTTAGAACTCTGTTGCCTGCTCATTTTGAGATTTCCACCTTCAGTTGCCACTTGATTCGGCTAAACACTAAAAGTGTTTTTGGGTGTTAACAATTGCCTCGTACATTAACTCGAGTGCAACTGTTGAGTTGATGTATTCAAAAATAGCTTTCGTTTCGTGTGGCAGTCACGGGTGTCGCTTCAATCACTTTTGTCTTAAATGTGTGCAATGATGAATTTCCTTGACTTTCTTTCAACCGAGGCGTCTCGGCTATCACAAATAAATTTTGACACATTTCAGCCGCATGTTTGAAAGAAATGAGTCCTAATGCGTGTCAGCCACATCTTCCAAAAGGAAAGAGGATATTTAAGGGGAGCCGTCTTCCCAGGGGTTTCTCACTTAGCTATCAGCCGTTCCCAAATTCCTTTGCGCCTCCAAAAACTCTATTTTTCTTAATCAGATAACCATGTCTTCATCCTCTTCTTTATCTCAGGGATCAGATAGCGCCGATTTGGCTGCTGGTGACCTAACCCCTACCTTTGCCTTCATCGATGAACAATTGGTTCTTGCCTCTTATGGTACATCTGAACAGGGCGACCTGCTTCTTTCTCAGCATCTTAGCCCAACAAATTATGACATTCCTATCACCTGTGATTGGTTCACCGGTGACCGTTGTCCGGCTAGCCTGCGTACCTGGCCGACCAAGATTGCCAACTATTCTGGTTGGTTGGAACTAGTAAAGTCAGCTAGAGAGGCCGAATGGAGACGCATGGGTCTTTATGACGCCATTGTGTCGTCGGGGTTTGACCTCCCTTGTAACATTGGTCTCGTATACGCTTTCCTTAGTTATTAGTCGACCACCGCTAGCGCCTTTGTTTTTCCTTGCGGGATGATGACCCCTACACTGCTTGACGTGATGGCAATACTTGGCCTTCCGATACCAAGAGCCGAAGCGTCTGTCTTAGGCGATATAGATGTTGCTGAGCATCATGCTTTCCTATTTTTTTGGTTTAGTCGATACTTTGTCTGCACAAGATCTTGTGCAGTCGTGAAGGAACTGTAAATTTACGCGGCGCTAGCCGTTTTGGGGGAAGATGTCAGTTGGGCATCTCTCTTCTTGACTTATCTTTATATGGATTTTGGTGATGCCCAGGCAAGGTTAAGGGACTCCAGAAATCTGGATACCTTAGCCGGTCCCCTACGGTTCCTTCAGCTGTGGATCACCTTATATTTCTCAGAGTTTATTCCTGAAGGTTTTGATGACCGTCGTTTTCCATTAAACCCACCGGTGCTAGCCGATGCTCTTCGAAAAACACCCTTAGTGTCCTAGGACGTTTTTGCTGCAGTCTCCACCCTGTGTGGTCTGTCTCGGGACCATTATATAGATTGGCAACCGGTCATTGAGAGATGGGTCACCCCTGATTGGGTCCGTCTAGTAGTCGATGACAACCTTACGTTCTCTTAGCGAAGAACTATGGCCCTTACATGGGGGCATATTCTAACGGCTAGGGATCTGTTAGGTGGCCTGAAGCCCACCTGTAGGAATAATAAGTTGACCACGGAGCCCTATCGGCCGAACTTTGTGGCAAGGCAATTTGGTCTCACTCAGCACGTACCATGGCCTCACCGATGTATTGTTAGTTCGACCCAACGCTGCATCCTTGATGCAAAATAGGCAAAGAAGATATCCGATCACAATCTTGAGAGGCTCGCCCTATTTGACTGGCAATTATTTCCCCCGAGAGCAAATACTACTGTTGCTTTTGACGATTGGTGGAACACGACCGAGGAGAAATTCTTCCAGTCTCCTTTAGATGTGTATTGTGATCGGCTGGTCTTGTCAAAGAAGAAAAAGACCCAAGAAACTCCTAAATCGCGGGTGAAAGAGGCCCCTTTGAAAACTGCCCCCTTTATATCGGCTAGACCTGTTGGGTTAAGGTCTTCCGTCAGGTTACGACAAATTAGAGAAAAGGTAAATTGTTATCTACATATGTGTCGGCCAGATTATTCTTGTAAATTTTCGGCTAACATCTTTCATGTGTCTTTCAGCAACTCATTCCCCCCCAGCGTTTGTCGATTTGGAGACCACTTCCAACACTGAATCCCCATCACCCAGGAAACTTGTTCCTAAGCAACCCAAGCGGAGTGGAAGGGTTTTTATCCGTGATCGTAGTGAAGAGGACCCCCATAGGACCAGAGTTCCTGTTTCTACCGAGGAAGAGGATGAAATTGAGGTATATCCCTTGTTTAGCTTAAATACCTTTACATCGGCTATCTTTCCATATTCATGTTTTCTGTTTTCCCTTCAGGGACCATAACTCATAGGACGCTGACGGTCGCATACAACGTTCAATGGCCCTCTTCATATTGGATCGTCCTCTTCGGCTCATGCTCCCGCACATCCGCAGGATATATTATCGGCTGTCTCCGAGGCCAAAATTTCTTCTGTCGAGGCAGCCGAAGATGTTGATGCAGCCGTAGAGGTATATCATTTCTCTTATGCTTGGTCCTTCATTATTTCCAAACCCTTGCCTTTATTCTGAACCTGTCCTTTCTGTACATGAGATGAATGGAGATAATCTTCTGACTGAAGTTAATCCGACTGATGACTCAGAAGTGCTGGTCAAGATCGTCCCTAAAGACGTGCTTCTGTAATATTTTGGATCAGTCGATGTTGCACCTGCACCATATTCGCTTGTTGGCATTCATCGGGAGCGAGTTGAGGAGTCGCTTTCCAAGGGAATTCCGACCAGCAAAGAAGAGTTCCTGGTTTTGAGGGCTTCTCTGTTCAGACTGTCAAAAGAAACCAAGAATTCTCCAATTTTAGCAACCGCTTATAATGACATGGCCTTGACTCTAAATGATTTATTTATTTTACACAAAATGATCAAAAATAGTCATGATGAAGCGGTTGCTCATCTGCAACACTTGGGATCTCTTCGACAAGAGAAGAAACACATTCAGACTTATTTCAATGAGGTGAATGCAGAAAGGTAGCAGAATGTTAGCCAAAGGAATGAATTGCAGGGGTAGTTGTTAAAAACTACGAGCCGAGTTGGAGAGGATCCAGGCAGAGATAAAGACTATTATTCAGGCCATATGTGCCTTGGAATCGACTATTAAGGCCCAAGATTCTTTCCGCTCTTCTTTGTTTCGGCAGGGCACTCATTTGGATAACAAGATATGGGAACTCGGTAACCAACAAGTAGTTTGGGAATTGGATCAGAAAGCGGGCAGTGAACGACTGGCCCAACTAGAGAATGAGTGGACTGTGTGGAAAAACAGACTTGTTCAAGCAACGCCAACACTCCCTGTTAGTTTTTCCAAAGTAGCATCTGAGGGAACTTGTTCTTCAGTTATGACCACTCATTTACCGGTTGATTATGTTGCTCAGTTGTTAACCGATATACTCATGGACTTGCAATCTAAAGTCATCGCTGCTTTTTTTACCCAAGAGGTATTGTCAAAAGTTGAACAACAACTAGAGGATACTCTAGCGGCCGACACTCAAGCTTTTATCGAGATCCCATCAGTGGTGGTAGCTGAGCCTTTGTTGGATGCGAAAAAGGGGTTTCCCAAATAAGTAGGAGCAGATGAGGTAGTAGTCGTTAGTGCGGTTGAGGATTGAAAGAGAGACTGTGGCTATCCAGGGTGACCAAGTAGCGGTAGATTCAGCTATTCCTGAGACCCATGTGACTGATGATGTAGCACAACCCCTAGCTAGTGACATGTCAATCAACTTGCCTTCCTAGTTTTATTGACCCCAAATCGAAGGGTCTATTTTTTGTGATCGAGCGACTGTGGATTCGGCTAATCCTGATAATGTAGCGCAACTCCCAGCTAGTGAAACGCCAACCAACTTGGCTTCCTAGTTTTATTGACCGCAAATTGAAGGGTCTATTTTTATGACCAGACAGTCGGTATGTGGCTGTCGTTTACACTTGCATTCCCCAAATCGAAGAAAGTATTTTTTTTGGGTTTTTATGTGACTGTGACCGAGTCGCCGGCCTGTGGCTATCACACATTAATGTATTCCCCAAATCGAAGGGAATTAGTTTCTTTTGTGTGGCTAGGCAATCAGTCTATCACTGTTGCCTACTCATGCATACCCCAAATTGAAGGGTAATACTTTTTTTAAGTACTTGCCATTTACGTTTCTGTCAAGCTCTTCATCATGCATGTTTATTAGTCGATACGCATTGCCAACAATCCGTTGGCTTACTACGAATGGTCCTTCCCAATTTGGCGACCATTTACCAAATTTATGATATTTCATTCCAAACGGCAATACAATTTTCCAAACCATGTCTCCTTCAGCGAACCACTTGGGCTTAACATGCTTGTTGTATGCTTTAGCCATTTTTTGTTTACCAAATTCGATTCTTTCTAGGGCCATCATTCGATCTTCATCTAGCTGATCTAACTCCATTAGCATGGGTGCAACACCTCGGCTGGTACCCGTTGGATTGGTACATATCTCTGACACTCTTCACAATCTTTTGCGTATTGAAAACAATCGGTCGTGATGGTAGGCCGATATTATCCATGGCGATAAATCAACCACTTTATCATTGGTCCGGCTCTGTATGATCCACAAATTCCTTCATGAACTTCTCCCATGACTCTTAAGGCCTCTGTCTTATCAATGCACTTGAGTAGCACCCCATTTACGTTCCTTTTGTAAAGATCGTTATCAATGAGCACATATTTCAAGACCCTTCTATTAACCTTAAGGTCCTTGCATGTGGAAGGATTTTTTAAGTAGCCGATTAATATATGCTTTCACGAGTCGATCTGGTCCATGACTAACACTTCGGCTGGCAGCTCATCATACTCTAGAGTGAGTAGAGACTTCCTAAAGCCGAAAACTTCTTCTGCTAAATCGTTAGCCTCAATATTCATGCCTCTGGGAACATGACTTAATGTTGAGAATTTGGCTGGGACGGGATAGTCTTGACCAGCCCGACGCTGCCTCGAGTCTGCCCCGTCCCGCCACCCCGCCAAAAAAATAATAATAAATAACGGGGGCGGGACTCGAACTCGGGACGGAACGATGTCTCATCCCGCGAGACCCGAGCTCGCCCAGGCAGCTTGACCCACCCCGCCTCGAGCCCGAGTCCGGGCAGGCCCCGGCCTCTTTTCTCTGCCAGATTGCAAAAATGACCTTTGCCAACGACCATTTTAGATTATGGCCTTGACCACGACCATTTAGGCCCCCTCCAACCCTTACCCCCTTAATATTTATTTTTAACCCATAAGTTATTATATTTACACTTTAACCCAATTTTCCAACCATAAATAACTCATTTTCTTCATCTTCTCTACAAATCTTCTTACAATCTCTCTAATTTCTCAATACATTTCTCTACAAGTCTACATTGTTTGCTAAATATTCAATTTTATTTATTCATTTGGGAATTGGGAGTGAAGTTATAAACTAGCTTGAGGATCTTCCATCGAGCAAAGTTTCAATTTTCAACCTCTCGACAGCACGCCGACGTTACGTCGTGGCGCTTTCGTATCTGCTCCTTCATTAAATTATTATTGTTTGTTTATTTTATTTAGCGCGACTTAATTTTATTGTCTTTAATTATTTATTATCATAATTAAAATGGAAGGATTAAAAGGTATGTTTAAGGGTAAGGTAAGGGTGCTTCTTCTAGTAGGGCAAACCAGTGTATGGTACTTCTAGTCATCTTATTCCTACACAGATGATTTTGTTGATACTCAACATTTTCCTACAATACCATTAGATTTAGACCAGAGCTATTTTCTCAAACTCAAGAAGACTTTAATTTAGACGATGATCTAGATGATATACCCACTAATGTTGATGACAACACACCCACTAGTGCACCTTCAACCAAATACCTCTTATTCCCCTAGTATGAGACGAGGTCCAAGAAACGACCATTAAAATCGATGCATGGACATTTTTTTATAAGGACGAGAATCAGTACTATATGTAAAATTTGTAAAATGTTTTAAAATTTAAAACTGAAAAGGTCACGGTGGGGCTGGGGTTTAATTGACACGCGTAAGTGCTCATCCAAATAGGTATGCCCAATACCAAAGTTTCAAAACTGGTGCATACGCCCGCTCCATCGGGACAAGGTTCACATCGACATCGCCTACCAAGTACAGGGTCAAATTAACTCTATGACGGGGGAATTGTAGGCTCAATACAATAAACATAGAGATAGGGAAGCAATATCAAAATTAGTTGTCGTGGAGGGTTTGCCTTTTTCATTTACTTCATCTCCCGCTTTATTCATTACATTAGAGATATATATAATCCTCGCTTTAACTGTTTTCCCTAGATCAACTGTTAAGAGAGATGTATTTAAATTTAGCTATAGAATATCAACAATATTTACGTTTTTCATTATATCATTTTAATGGCAAAGTATCTATCACGCCTCGATATAGTCGAGTACTAACGGCCATGATTATTTAACAGTAACTTGTCATTGGATAGATTATAAATGATCTATTCAAAAACGATTTTAGCGTATAGATATATAGATGATAGGCAATAATCGTACTTTTATTGTAGAAAATATTTATCAAGTGTGCGATTATTACGGAATTACCGATAAAATTATGACTATTACATTAGATAACGCTTCTAATAACAATTACGCAATTACAATTTTAAAAAATAGTTTAACTCCATCTTTTCCAGACAATTTTCATATAAAATGCGTGTGCTATATATATAACTTAATTGTAAAGGATGGTCTATCACTTTTTGAAGACATTCTTAGTAAAATACAATTTGCTATAAACTTTATTTTTAAAAGTAATAAAGTACAACGTAGAAAAGAATATAAAAAAATTTGTCATGATTGTGGACTACCTTATAGAAAAATTCCACAAGAAGTATCCACTAGGTGGAATTCTTTATACGAGCAACTACTTGTTGCTTATGACTATAAATTACCTATAACTTTATTTTTTAACTCTCATAATAAAGCCAGTGATATGATTTTTAGATAGTGATTGGGAAAAAAATTTCCGAACTTATTGTATATTTTAGAGAAATTTTTTCAAGCAACAAAGAATTTTGCGGTATATATTATCCTACTATTTCAACTATGTTATTTTATATAACTCTAATATTTTTATTATTTAGTGAATATATGGAAAAACCAGCTTATAAGGCAGCTATTAAAAAAATGTTTCTCAAAATAAAAAAATATTTTATTCTTATTCCCTCTATTTATATTATTGGTTCTGTATTAAATCTATTATTAAAATAGACGGTACTAAATCACTAATTGAAACTATTTATGATTGTATAGAAGTACTACCACCCCAAGTCCCAAAAATCTAAATCACCCACCACCTATTGAACAAACTAAAGAAGAAGTGTTGTCTAGCGTGAGAACACCAATGTAAAAATATATATAGATTTTATCAACAAGAAAATGCTAGTAACTTACCGCTTCCATACCATCTTCTTCATCTTCAACACAACCTCACAAAAGACATGCTTCTCGCGCTAGTATTGAAAGCCTCGAGAATAGAATGTGCTTTGTCGCACCTTCACTACTAACCAAATTAGAGAGTTGATATTTTTTTTTTGCGGGGTTCTCAGTATCGAAGTTATCAATGAAGATGGATACGAAGACTTGTTGAACATCTGGAGGGGGAATGAGAAGACCTTTACGACACTTTCATTGATGGCTCGAGATGGTTTGAACATTCAAGCGTCGTCAACTGCCTCTGAAAGCGCTTTTTCTGCAGCAGATATCAAATAGAGACCCATGACACTCATTAGAGACAACTTGGAAATTGCGATATTATTGAGATTGATACGAGCGGAGCGAGAAGGTGCGGCCAACAGAGATCAACGAAGAAGATGATGAAAACTACAAACGAAATCTTAACCGAAAGTAGTAGAAGCGACGTGGATCAATTTGACCAACAAATACCAATTCCATCAAGAACTACACTGAAATCACTGCCAATTAGAAACAGGTTTTTTTGAGAATGTAATTTTTTTAATTGCAATTTTATTATGTAATTTGCAACTTTTGGACAACACCACAAAGTTGCAATTTAGATTTTAGACAATTGTATTTGTATTACAAAAAAAATCATATGTCTATTAAATAATATAAGAGGCACAAAAACAGCTTTGGGATGTTTTTATTACACTATCTTGTTTTGTTTATTGAGTTTTTTTTATACATATGTTATTTTTAAAAAAAAAAAAAGGAAAACCTGTCGTATCCTTAGCCCGACTCCCGACTCCGAGCCGCCGATCGATATCGACGTGGATCGGATCGGACTGACTTGCTCCAATCGCCGCTGCATCCGACCATGAGCCCACCAACCCCGATCCCCGCTTCTCCCGTCCCGCCCGACCCTCGACTCCTCCAGGCATCGCCGCTGCATCTTCGAGTCCACCCACCGCCACTCTTACTTAATGTAGACAATGTGAACCTACTAAGTAACCTGCTATCCGTTTCATAACGGGCTAACAAATTTGGGTCACTACAATCATACTTCCCGGCCAACTGCTTGATAACCAACTAAGAATCTCCATGGATCTTGATGCATTTTTCTTTCATATAAACTAGGAGTTTGAGTCCTATGATAAGAGCATCGTATTCAACTTGGTTATTTGTCAAGTCAGAATCTAACCGATAAGAGAACCTCCATATTTCATTCTTAGGACCGGTTATCGTTATTCTGGCTCCGACTCCCTTCTGGGTTCTTGACCCATCAAAAGTTAGCGTCCAAGGGACGACGTTCATACATGCAGTAGAGGGGGCGTATGTGTCCTCCACATCTACACAAGGGTGGTCTTCCAAGAAATCGGCTACCGCCTGACCTTTGACAGTCTCGAGTGGCCTATACTCGAGAGAAAACGTAGTGAACTTGATTGCCCATTTCATTAGTCGTCCTTGCAAAACAGGTCTATTCAAAAAGTATCGGACGATGTCAATTTTGCACAAAATGTGAACCACATGTGGCATTAAATAATGTTCAAGCTTTGTACAAGCATAGAATAAGGACAAACAAAGCTTCTTTATATGAGTATATCTAGTCTCAGCTTCATTAAGCATTCGGCTAAGATAGTAAACTGCCTTTTCGGTTCCATCATCGGCATTTTGTGCTAACAGGCAGCCGATAGACAAATATGCAGCCGAGATGTACAATTTCAATGGTTTTCCTAGCATGAGAGGTACCAGCACGGGAGGAGTTGCTAGGGCCTTTTTAATTTGGTCAAATATTTTTTTCTGTTCCGGGCCCTATACTAGCTCTTCTGACTCTTTAAGCCTAAGGAAAGGTGAGAAAGCCTTCATTCTGCCATCTGAATTAGATATGAACCGTCTTAGGAAGTTGATCTTCTCTAGCAGGCATTGTAACTCCTTCTTTGTTCTGGGTGGTGCCGACTCCATTACTGCTCAGGCTTTGTTCTGATCTATCTTAATACCCTTCTTATACACCAAGAAGCCGAGGAAGTTGCCAGCCGATACTCCGAACATGCACTGGCTGGATTCATTTTAAGATTATGAATCCTCATTCTGTTTAGTGCTTGTTCCAGATCGGCTAAATGATCTTTGAAGTCCTTAGACCTCACCACCACATCATCAATGTAGACTTGCACAGTCTTGCCGATCAAATCATGGAAGATGGTATTCATTGCCCTCTGATAAGTTGCACCAGCATTCTTCAGACCGAACGGCATAACTACCCACTCGTAAATGCCCAAGGCTTCTGGACACCTAAAAGCAGTCTTGTGAGTATCCTCCTCGGCTACTGCTATCTGATTATAGCCGGAGTATCTATCCATAAATGTCAGCACCCCGTTAGCGGCAGTCGAATCGACTAGCATATCGGCTATGGGCATGACGTACTCAGTTTTGAGAGTGGCTAGATTTAGGTTCCTGTAATCAATACATACTCGAACCTTGCCATTCTTTTTCTTGACTGTCATAATATTTGCCAACCATTCCACGTACCTAGCCGTTCTGATAAACCCGACTTTCAGTAGTCGTTCAATCTCAACTTTAATTTGAGGCATCAATTGAGGGTGATATCTTCTGGGCGGTTGTTTATGAGGTGTGAAACCCTCATTAATTGGCAATTTATGCTCTACCAAAGTACATGCTAACCCATGCATCTCATGATAATCCCATGTGAAACAGTCATTATACTACAGTAGAATAACCGTTATGCTTTGTTTATCATCCTCTTTCAGCAAGCCACTAATATGTGTTAGTCGAGGGACTTCCTCAGTACCCAAGTTGATATCTTCCAAGGGATCCTGATATTCAAAACTAGGCATAGCCCTTCTTATGGGTGATTCAAGTTCCATCGACAACTCAATGTCATAGGCTGCCAGTGTTGGTTCTCTGTCGTAGTCACCTACCTGTGATGCCTCGGCTATCCTGGATTCAGAACTTAGAGCAGTCAGCCGATGCCACAGATCACGTATGATTTGGGTCTCCTCAATCATTTAACTCTTCCAAGGTAAGTCGTGGTTCGACTAATTATTTTATTTCAAAACCTCGTGGAGTAAGATTGCAGTATTCCCAAGATCCTTCTTCGTATTGCTCTACGACAGCTATGGGAGCCACATAGGGTGAATATAAGACAACCTCTAAGTTCTTAACCCCTACCTGAAATGGGTTATCGTCGGCAGAGATGATTTTTATCTTATCTCCTTCCCAGAAAATGAGCTTTTGGTGCATGGTGGAAGGAAGGCATCGACTGATATGAATCCAGTCTCTGCCCAACAAGATGTCGTTGGACAGCTTGCCGTCTATCACAAAGAAGGCAGATCTGACCGTCTTAGGACCTACGGTGATTTTTGCTACTAAGATCCCCAAAGCTTCAGAGGCCTCTCCCATAAAGCTAGCCATTTTCATGTTAGTTGGGATGAGATCCTCCCTGGTTTTGTTGAGGCTTTTCAAAGTAAGCAGGGCATCACATTCAGCACAACCCCATTGTCGAAGAATAATCGGTTGAAAGCTTTGATGTTAATGCAAGCCTTAACATAGAGGGGTTTGCGGTGTTTAACAATCTCTTCTATAGGTGCACCAAATACAATGCTCAAAGCGTCCCTAGCCATGGTATCGACCAATGTCGCCCATCATCGCCTTCTAGGCTATCCAGCTTAGAGCGGTCGGCCCAGAACTCACATGGAATCAGGCTGACCATTTCAATAGCTGCCCAAATCTCATCGACTGAATCTTGCTTAAATAAATTAAGGATGAAGTCTCCTACCTCATCCAATTCGACTGGTGAGAAGTTAATATCTTTAATCTCTTGGAGGCATATAGGAACCGGCTGGGGTCCTAATGCTTGGATCCTTTGTGAGACCTGTGGAACCGCCCCGGCTAGGGATTTCTTCAAAATAGTAGTCTCCTTTTGAGGTTCCTCTGTCGGGTTGTCACCAGGTTGTATATTCAGTTCTGGTTGATCCAAAGCTTTTTTTTCATGCAGCACTATCTCTGAAGAGGTTAAGATGAATGCCCGCTCGATAGACTCAGCTACGGTAGACTCAGGAATTTCCTGCTTATCGGCTGCCTCAGTGTTGGATATCATGTGCAACGTTAGCTTCATCTTGAGCAAGGCTTTGGCACGTTGCATCCTTCTTTTTTGCGTCCTGGTTACGACACCTGGTGGTGCCTCTTTCTTTCTAGAAGCCTTATTGATGAACCACTTTCCTTCCTCTATATTGGCGGTTGGATTAATCATCCTCCGGGATCTCAGCTGGCCTTCATCCCTCACTGTGATACGTAAGAAAGAAATGTCTTCCTTCACGTTGAACTCAACCACCCTCTGTTTAGCCATGGGTAGTGGTTTCTCGCCTATCTGGGGCACGCTCGGCTTCTCATCGACTGGCAGCCATGCTTGCCTCCAAGCCTACTCCTAAGGTCTGTTGGGTCGCTTTTGAATGTCGGGTACTATTTGTGAGGTTCCCAAACAATGTGCTCTGGTTTATAAGAGTGGCCACGAATACTGCTTCTAGCTGGCTGCCTGTCTGTGTCCTCATAGATGTCACATAAGCTGTCTAGCCGATCAAACACAGAGGTCCCGGTGAACCCATTCTTACCGATGTACTTCTTTGGGACCCACATGGTTTT
The DNA here is from genome assembly GCA_029783415.1 of Anisodus acutangulus. Classification (NCBI taxonomy): domain Eukaryota; kingdom Viridiplantae; phylum Streptophyta; class Magnoliopsida; order Solanales; family Solanaceae; genus Anisodus; species Anisodus acutangulus. The sequence goes on along the minus strand of CM056498.1, from coordinate 2,569,061 downwards.
CATCGGTTGTTTCCCCTTTGATGTCCTTTGATTGATCTGGCTTGGCAAAGGATACCATGGATATCGGTACTGCGGGGAAAGGGTCAGTGTCAACAAACATTTCAACTAAGCTTTTATCGATTAGCTTGAACCTGCCCTCCTTGATGCCCTTTTGAATTGCCCTCCTGAAGACCACATAATCAGAATTAGCGTGGCTATATGAATTGTGCCACTTACAATACATCTAATCCTTGAGTTCTTCGGCAGACGAAATCCTATGGCCATCAAGCAACCGAATCTGTTTATCTTTAAGCAGATGATCAAATATCTGATCTGCCTTTGTAATGTCAAATGAGTAGCCGACCGTGTTATCAGTCGAACTCGTCTCCTTGCCCTTTGTAGCTTTCAGGGCTGGGCAAGAGTAAACCTTACCCCTGACGATCTCGGCTACCATTGCGTCTGACGTGTATTCGACTAACTCTAAGTCAGACTCATCTGCCTCAATAATGGATACCAAATAGGAACCTCGGTTTCGGTTAGCTCTTCTTTTCTCCTTCTCCTGGATATACTGCTCTATTTGGCTAGCCTTCTCGGCTAACTGACTTAAGTCAGAGCAGGACTGTCCCACTAATTTCTCCTTTAGCTGATGATGCAGGTTGTTGATTATCATATGGGCGCATTCTGATTCAGGGAAGTGTACAGTGCATTTCCCAACCTTCTTTCTGAATTTCTCGATATAATCGGTAGCCGACTCATCGACGTGTTGCTTAAGATTCGTCAAATTAGTTATAGTGACTTGAGGTTGGGGCTAATAAAATCTATCATGAAAATAACGCTCCATGTCAGCCCAACTCTGCACGGAGTCAGGGGACAGTGATGAGTGCCAAGCAAATGTTGTTCCTATTAGAGAAATAGAGAATAACGACAACTTGTGATACTCGTTCTGTCCAACTTTGCCACATTGGGTAAATCTGCCGATGTGCTCAATGGTAGATTTGCCGTCATCACCCGAGAAGGTGGAGAAATCAGACGTTTTAAAGCCGCTTGGCAATGGTGCTACTCGATCTATCGAATCGGGGTAGGGCTTCCTATAAACAGGCCTGTTCAAGGGTTTCAGTTGGGTGCCAAAGTACCTCCTCACGATATTCACAATGGTTTCAGGGTTCATCAGTTGTGACGTCCCTTGACGATTCTCAACTGGAACCGGCTGGTAGGCGTTCTGAACTGGAGGCCTCCATTCTGCCCCCTGTTGAACAGGATTTTGAAAGTTGTAGGTATTCTGCTGGCCATTACCAACAGGTGAGGTATATCCCCATTGCTACTGTTGGGCATAACCACTAAATCCTGCAACCTGAGCTCCTGGAACAGCCAATGGAACTTGAGGATAAGGTGGAACAGTGTTCCATGTCTGCTCTCCTCGAACATCAGCCATTCTTAGAAAGTTTGCGCTTCCTGGATGGTATGGATTGGGTACCGACTGTGACTGCTGGAATGGTGTCCCGCTGTAGACATCTTCACCAGATAGCCTAGAAGGGTCATAGCTAGGGGCCATCGGCTGCCGATTCGGCTGGCCAGCATTGGTCACCTGTACTGTAGGGCCGTTTGCATAAGCGTACGGCATAATGAGCGGAAAACCAAGGTGCCCGGATGCCTGAACTGGTCTCTGAGCCTTGTTGATTTGTCCATACTGCAGATTCGCTTGGTCGAGTGGCACAGTTTGCCCTCCAGCGTTTGGTGGCAACCATACAGTAGACTGGTTACCAAGTGACTGGGCTTGTGCTCCTAGGTGTGCTATCGGCTGTACCTGAGTAGGTACTGACTGATACACATTCGGCTGAGGAATAACACATGTTGTCATAGTTGCATGCTGCAGAACGCCACTCGTCAGAGGGATGGCAGAACTAGCTGAACCTTCTCCTGGATGCAGTCGATTGACTTCTAATTCTCTCGCCTGCTGAACCTCATTATGCACCATTGGCTTGACAATGTCAACCAATTGTTTGGAAACCTGGTACATAATGTCGTGGATGCCTAAGTCAATCTGTTATCTAATGAAAGGTGTGGTTATAACAGTTAGACTTTCAGGTTGACTAAGTTCACCCACAACTTGGGTTGATGGAGGAAGTAGAGGGGTATCAACCGATGTAGGCATACCGGAAGAAGATGGTGGCTCGTTGTTCCTTGTGGGAGGATTCTGTTTAGGATGTGGACTAGACTCTAGGTTCATTTTATTACCAGACCTTAGGAGCATACGCCAAGTGTGATCCTGACCTGGAGAATCAAACTTCGCTATGAGATCACCTATGGTCCCACTGGGCGTGCCAAATTTGTTTCCCTCCGAAATGTTTATCGTTTTATCGGATGACGAAATCAGATGACAAATTGATTCCTTAACAAAGTGATTTGGGCCAGAAGCGGAACTCTAACTTCCACCAATGGGTTCCCCAACTACTCCAGAAAGCGTTAGGATGGTGATTGAGTAAACTAAGTGGTAAGAAACATAAATACATCTAGAGTGCAATAAAGACGATAAAGATAGAATGAAGATATGTAAAAATTAGATTTTTGATTGATTGTGTTGTCGTTATTCTGTACAAGTGATCTTATATTTATACTACAAGAAATAAAACGTGATCCTCCTATGTTCGCCACTAAATCGCCCACTAAATCCACTAGCCAACTATGAGGAGGTGGTGCCGATTTTTACTCCTTGATTTCCTTTCGCACGACCGAAGGCACCCCCTTCTAGTTGTTGACGGTTTGTTTCTATTTCTTTGGGTCTAGATGGTGCTTTTGACTTGGTCTTCGAGACGTTCAAATATGTGTGGGTCTCAGTAGTTCCTCGAAATACGATTCGGCCAGGTTACCGAAATAGCTGGTGGAGCTTTTCTAGCCAAGGGCTAGGACTAATAGATTCGACTATGAGTCAGTTCGGTTATCGGCTTAGAACTCTGTTGCCTGCTCATTTTGAGATTTTCACCTTCGGTTGCCACTTGATTCGGCTAAACACTAAAAGTATTTTTGGGTGTTAACAGAATATAATGAGGATGAGAATACTTGTGTTTATGAAATTTTATTGGGTATGTTGTTGTTGAGAATACTTGTGTTGGAAGTACGTGGATATCAATAACAATGCCCTATATTATTGTTCACCACATAATAATTCAAAATTTATTCATCATTGCATAACCGTTTTGTGTTATTATTCATTGCATAACGATTCATACTTTATTTATCATTGCATAACAATATTTGCATTATTATCATCGCCTAAGAATTCATACTTGATCCATACTTTATTTATCATTGCATAACATTTTTTGCATCATTAACCTAATAACCCGTTTGGCCGTAGATATATTTTACTTTTTTTAAAAGTGTTTGATCATAAAAATTTCAAATACAATTTTACAATATGAAAAATACCTCAAACCTTGTTTTTACAATTTTCACTTTTTGTTTTTGGCCATTGCTTTTATCTTTCACTTGTCAAATTTTATCCTACTTTTTTTTATTTTTATAAATTTGACCCCATATAGTAGATTCGACCGATGAGTTTCGTGAACTTGATTATATCATTGTATTAAAGAAAATCTATATAAATCATGCTTAATATAATAGAAAATAACTGATGCGCGGTGTTTACGCACTCGTTATGTTTATTAATTCTATTGGGTAGTTTTGCTAGTTTACAAAAATTGAGGGGTATAAATCATATTTTATATTTGTTAGAAAAAGTACATTCCAACAATCACATATTATTTGCAAAAGTTATGGCCAAACACAACTTTAACTCCAAAAATTCTAAAAAAAAATTAAAATTATTTTTAATTTTTATAGCCAAACGCCTACTAAGAATCCATATTTTATTCATCATTGTATAACAATCTATAAAGTATTTAGTCATCTTTTATTATAATCTTCGTGTAACTAGACTGTAAACCAAATGACTGCTATATGGACATAATGCTAGATATACCGTATACGAATATCCACTACGTACATTCAACTATAACTACATACATAATAATTTTCTTAAAAACTACGTAATTAATTCTCAGATATTTTTTCTTTCTCATTCTCCTAGTACTAGTATTCGTATAAGATACTTGTCTTTGATCATAATAAAAAAATCTACTCGAATTTGATTAGTTTCTCAAATTTCAAATTAGACAATGTCTAGCAATAAAGTAAAAGTAAGAGAATAATTTTCTTTCCTACATATTTTGTGACATTTTTTATTGGATTAGTTATATACAATTCACTTTATAAGCTGCTTGCATAAAATATTTCTCTTTTTCTTTTTCTTCTTTTTGTATGTAATTTAAAACACTTATGCCCATATTGAACCCACACCCCGGCTCATATGCCGTCAATAAATTAACTGTAAAACTTAGTTTAAACTCTCCATTATATTATATTTTATATCTTATATTATTTGTTCTATATTCCCCATAATAGGATTAATTATTAGCGAATATTCTCCGAATATTCACCGTATATTTTGTAATTGTGATAGATATATATTTAAGGTAACTTAGGATTCTAAATGTATTAGGAATCAACCATTTAAGGTAAGTTATGATTCGTACTGTATTAGGAATCAACTTTTATACAACTATATATATTGTGAATAATGAAAGGAATTCCTAAGGGAAATTATTCTATCTTACATGGTATCAAGAGCCTAAAATCTAAACCCTACTCTTCTCCTTTCTTTCTTTTTTTCTCGGCCGAATTCACCCTTCCCTTCCCTCGGCCGGCTGCAACAAGGCAGCCACCATGTCTTCCCCCACAAATTTCGGGTCCTCCACTGACACTTTTGACAACTCATCTCAACGATCATCGTCTTCTTTTCACCCGGCATTCGCCGTTACAAACATCAAGAACTCTATCCATATAATTCTTGATCAAGAATACTGTCAATATTCCATGTGGACTGAACTGTTCTATATTCATGCATGTGCGTACAATGTGCTCGACCATATTGATGACTCTGTTCCTCGTCCACCGACATTGCCGAATCGACATGGCGTCGCCTTGACGCCATCGTCAAACAGTGGATATACGGCACCATCTCAAAAGACTTGTTGTGTACCATTATGAAAACAGGTGCTCGGCACGTGATCTTTGGGTGCGGTTGGAAGAAATCTTTCAGGACAATAAAAATACTCGGGCCCTGTATTTGGAGGAGCAATTCAACAATACACGTCTCGAGAATTTTAACAACATGCCTGAATAATGCAAACAACTGAAACTCATAGCCGACCAACTATCCAACGTCGGGAATTCTGTTTCTGAAACCAAGATGGTACTTCAATTGGTTGCGGGTTTACCGAAAGGTGAATACGATACACTTGCAACGATGATTCAACAGGCCGACCCACTACCAAGTTTCACCAAGGCACGGTCACAACTATTGTTGGAAGAAACCCGTCGTGCTAAACAAGAGGAACATAATCAAAAGGTGTTAGCCGTTGACGGGATGGCAACACCGGCGGCCAACACCAACACGCCACCACCGCAAGACCACCAACAGCAGCAGTCCCGCGGCGGAGGGCGTGGCGGCAGAGGCCGCGACAACAATAACAAAGGCAAGGGCCGCGGCAAGGGCCAACGCAACCAGTGGGCTGGACAACAGCCAGGCCCAAATCCTGCACAGTTCCAGTGGGCTGGACAGCAGCCAGCATGGTCAAACCAGCAGAACTGGGCCTCGCCTGCAAGCCCATACCCAACTGCAGGGGCCCAGTTCCAACAGCCTTGGTCGACTGGCCTCTTGGGCCCTGCTCCAGCCACCAGAAAGGCCCACCAGCAGCAGCAGCAGGCCCACCTGGTTGCGGTCCAGCAACAACCGAGCAGCCTGGCTCCCACCGACTTGGGCAAGGCCTTCAGCACCGTCAACCATCAACAGCCCGGCGACAATTGGTATATGGACACCGGCGCCACATCTCACCTCACCCAGTCGTCAGGTAACTTATGTCAACTACTTCGGTTAAAGTGTCCTCAATTTATTACTGTCGGTAATTGTCATCGCATTCCAATTTAAGGTTACGGTAACGCACACACCAAACATCCACACCCGCCTTTCTCCCTAAAACACGTCCTATACACCCCTAACGTCATTAAAAACTTAATCTCTGTTAGAAAGTTCACTAGCAATAATTCTGTGTCTGTCGAATTTGATCCTTTTGATTTTTCTGTGAAGGAACTCAATACGGGGAAAATTCTTACACGCTGCAATAGTGTGGGAGACCTCTACCCATTTACTCAATCTTCCGCTGTCAGACCGCAATCACCTCTGTCCCTTGCGGCGCTCTCTCCCTCAACTTGGCACAACAAACTCGGACACCCCGGAGATCCAGTTTTTACTTTTCTTATGACTTCTAAGCGTATTCAATGTAATAATGGAAAAATTGCCCACATTGTTTTTCTTGCCCACTAGGCAAGCATACTCGTCTTCCATTTATGTCATCAAACAATGTTACTTTTTCTCCTTTTGATATTGTTCATGCTGATTTGTGGACTTCTCCGATTGTTAGCTCTTTGGGTCACAAATACTATCTAGTATTCTTAGATGGTTTTTCACATTTTGTCTGGCTTTACCCACTGAAATTCAAATATGAAGTGTTTGCCAAATTCTCTGAGTTTCAAAAATTCATTAAAACACAATTTGAAAAATCTATCAAATCATTCCAATGTGACAATAGACCTGAATTTAATAACTCAGCATTTCACAATTTCTGCTCTAAACAAGGCATGGTTTTCCGTTTTTCGTGTACTTCCTCCCAAAACGGCAAAGCTGAAAGAATCATCTGTACCATCAATAACATGGTGCGTACCCTTCTCTTTCATGCCAGTCTTCCACCGTCATTCTGGGTCTACGCTGTCAAAATGGTAGAATACCTCCTTAACATTTACCAACCAACACTCTCCAAAACAAGACCCCAACTGAAATCCTATACCGTAGGTTATCCTCTTATAATCAAATACGCATCTTCGGTTGTCTGTGCTACCCCAATCTAGTCTCCACTGCATCTCACAAACTAGTCCCACGCACCACACCATGCGTTATTGTCGTTTGAGCAAATATCGGATGATCTTATTTAACGCAGTAGTCAAACGTAACCGTTCTTATAACATGGTAATATGGGGGAAACTCTTTGAATTGAAGAGGGTATAAAACACTTGTTCTGCACAACATTTTTAGTCATAATAATAAGTCACGTCGCTAATCATGATAAATAAAAAATATTCGCATAAGATATTTATTGATAACTTATCATAGTTAAGTAAAACTTATCTGCATCAGAGTGTTTATACCAAACATTTAATGAATATGACATATTAAATAGACTAAACATTTAATGAAAAATGAATTATAAGTTAAATACAAATAAGAATAAAATAGGTCAAATACTTCTCTTAATTAATATTTCTTAAAAGATGTGTAAAATAAAAAACTAAAAATAATTTAAGACGGAGGGAGTATTAAAATGTTTCTGACTCGTCCATTCACAACATTGGACATTCTTGCATTCCGGTCTTTTCAACACATGGATAACTAAATAAATACGTTTAGTTACAAAATGAAGATTATGAAATATCCTAAGTTTGCGCCTCTTCCCAAAATTCCAACACTCCCATGTAGTGCATCCAAAAGGATCAAGTTTATTGCCATTCTAAAATTACTTTTGAGAGAACCAAAAATTGTAAGTTTGAGACTAGGTGAAACAATGGGGTCGTTCGTTTAAAATCCGGCTATCTTAGAATTATATGAAAATCCTAAATAAAGATACCATAGGGGGTGTAACGACTCGTCTGCTACGTAGCTAATTAGGAGATAAGTTATTTATGTATAAAAATAATACCGCATTTGGTTTGCAATTTTGAAACTATCATAACTAATACATGTATAAGTTATGGAAATTTATGTATTATTTTATCGGGGTAGAAGATGAAATAACTAATACATGAATAAAAAGTTGAAATGACAATATTACCCTTGTCACTTTCGACTTAAATGCTTTCTTTTTCTAAACAAATATTTTTATATAAATTTTAATTTAATATTTATAATATTTTGTTAAAAATATGATATTTTAATTCTAATTGTAAATAAATATTTTAATTAAAAAAGTATATAATATTTATTAAATTTTAATATAACTAACCAACATCCAAAGAAATAATTTATGTATAACTAAACCCTGCATAAGTAAACCATGCATAACTAATACATGCATTACTAGTACATGCATAACTAATACCTACATTACTAATACCTGCATAATCCTAACCAGCTACCAAATGACCCCCAAGTGTAGGATTTTCATAGTACACAGTGAGGTGGGATGGGGGGGGGTGTAAGTGTAGAATTTTAAAATATAAGGGGTCTATCTGTAATCAAGTCATAGTACAGGGGTGTTTAATGTAATTAACCTTAAAAATAATACTGAGTTTAGGTAATACCTTCAACCAAATATAAAATAAAATTTAATTTCAAAATTTAAATCGACATAAACCACTTAATTCCTTGAACCAAACGTCCCCTAAGTCTTTAATGGACCATGACTTGGGCCTAATACTTCCCCTCAGGACTGAAGTAACACTTTCTTTTCCACTGGCCCAAAACTTCCCCTTAAGAACCGGGTGCCGTAGGAAAAAATTGACAATAGCTACTTTAAAAGCTATCACGCATTAGCTATCATTTAAAAGCTATTAAAAATAGTCACTTTTAAATATTTTCTCTTAGACAAAAACACCCGTAGCTAAAATTGGAAACGAGTACTTTAGCAAACAATGTTGGAGTTCAAAGTTTTGACGAGGGGAACTTCAGTAAAGGTGTCGAATTTTCAAACTCCATGAACAATTCATGAAGTTCAAACCTTTGTAAGTTCAAGCTCTATGAACAACTCATGGAATTTAAACTTCTACAATTTAAGTATGAAATTATGTCGGAATTTTAAATCCCATAAACGATTCATAGAGCTCAACTTTTATAAGCTCTAAGAATGATTCATGAAGTTCAATTCACCTGCACATATTTAAATTTCACTCAGAGTCACCGCACAAACTCTCATTCGTGCCCGATCATTCCACCCATATATTAGCTATAATTATTGGCTAATCCAAATTATGTTTTTCAAAATTGGGAAAATAGCAAGAAATATTAAGATAGTGAAAATTTGAGTGCCATGAATTATTCTTGGAGTTTGAATTAATAAAGGTTCAAATTCCTTAAACTATTCTTTGAATTCAAATTGCACATTTCAAATATGAGGAACATTTCATGTTTAAACTGTGTGTGAATAAAAATGGTTCTTTGCACCTTTTCATAGAAAAGACTTCACACCTCTTCACTGCTTTACTATTGCTGGCTATAAATATCTCACAATCTCTTTAGATTTTTTTTACGAAAATTCTGATTATCTTTTTTCCTTTTTACTGTGCTTCAAAAATTTTACTTTCCGTGTGTGATTTATGCCGCTTGTTGCATTTGAAGTCTTGCTACACTGGTGAATTAATTCGTTCTATCTTGATAGAGATATATCTATAACCTCGGGTACTTGAGATAATAATTTTCTTAATGATACACTGTGAAGACAGTACTTTTCAAATTATGTTTCCGAATACACATTGACAACAAAAATTCCAGTAGTCATTTGTGGAGTACTTCCATATTTTAAGGAAGGATATTTGTCATCCAAATAATTTTCATGTAAAAAATGGGTGTTTTATAATTACATTTCAAATAATGCTTGAAATAAGCGTAAAAAAAATGGTCTATCCCACCTAATTTTCTCGATGCAGCATACTTTATCCACTGACGGGCCCATGATAAAGGGCCCAAAATATCGGGTTTGCCAAAGCCCAACCAATAGTGTGAGCAAAATCCATCTCTGAGTCTCATCATCACCTTCACCTTTCTCTCCAACAAAAAAATCATCACACAAAAAGATCTCTAAAAGGTAAAATTAAAATCATTTATGTTCATCGTAACCCTAGAAATGGATGTGGTCGTTAAAACGGAGAATGATGAGTTTGAACGGCTTCCGTTAAAACAGAGATTAAAATTACTATTAGCCAACAAACGTCTTCTAGAAGCTTCTACTAACGGAACTGTTCAACTGGTGAAGTAAGTTTCTTCTGGAAATTACTAATTCTAGAAGTTTTACTTCGTTATTTTACCTTTTTATAACTGCTTTGATACGCGTTATTTGTTGTTGTTGTTGTAGAGTTTGTTATAATGAAAGCAACTTTGATGAAATAGATAAGTTTTTGTTAGCTAGTTTAAAGCGATTGAAATTACTATTAGCCAGCAAACGTCTTTTGGAAGCTTCTAGTAGTGTCCATTCTACTAACGGAACTGCACAACTGGTGAATTGAGTTTCTTCTAGAACCTTCTGGAATATTCTGTTGTTTCTTTGTTTGATTCGGTTATTGTATTAATTTGCTGTTGTTAGTGCTCCATTTTTTGTGTATGAAGTTTAATGATTCTGTATTTTACCTTTTTATAACTGTTTTGATATGCGTTATTTGTTGTTGTTGTTGTTGTTGTAGAATTTGCTATAATGAAAGCAACTTTGATGAAATAGTTAAGTTTTTGTTAGCTAGTTTACAGTGATTAGTTCATAGTTCTGGAAATTACAGAGACAGAAAGAAATTCTTGCAAAAGATGATATTCTTTTCGCTGTTTTTTGGAAATAAAAGTAAACAAAAAAGAAAAAGAAGATGTACTGCTGCAAAAGATGCCATTTTTATGAAAAAGATGGGAACTGTGATAGCTGCTTTAGTGTTTATTTTACAGTATTGGAAACATAATAAAAGAAAAAGGTTCCGGGTGATTTGTGGGAGGTGACAGTATCCCGTGGAATTAGTCGAAGGTGCAGGACCGGACACCATGACAACAACATACCAGTATAGTCCAACAAATAGGGTCTGGGGAGGGTGAGGTTTTCGTCGTCATCTTCATTGATCTCCGGTTGACCGCACGTTCTACGCTCCGCTCGTATCCAATCTCTGAATAAAACTGCAATCTCCAAGCTGTCTCCCGCTAATGAATGTCTGTGCTCTCCTATTTGAAAGTTTCCAACATAAAAGCGCTTTTAGACGCTATTGATGACGCTTGAATGTTCAACACATCTCGGGCCAACTTTGATAGTGTCGGAAATGTCTTCTCATTCTCCCTCCAGTATTTCAGCAAGTCTTCATGTCCTTCTTCATTGAGAACTGCTTGGTACCGTACAACACTCTGCAAAACAAAAATATCAAACTCACTAACTTGATTAGTAGTGGTACCACTAAATATTCTATGCCTAAGGCTTTCAATACTAGCCGCAGAAACAATATGTATTTTTTGAGGTTTTATTGAAGAATAAGAAGATGGTATGTAAGCTAGTTGATTGCTAGCACTTTCTTGTTGATAATGCGTATATACTTTTTTGCATTCATCGTGTATGCTAGAAAAAACTTCTTCTTTAGTTGATTCCTTAGGTGGTTGTTCATTTGGATTTTTTGGAGTTGGAGGTGGAAGTACTGCTATACAATCATAAATAGTTTCAATAAGTGCTTTACAACCGTGTATTTTAATAGTCGAATTTAATACAACACCAATAATATAAATAGTGGGAATAGGAAAAATAATATTTTTTTAATTTGATAAACATTTTTTAATAGGTGCCTTATAAGATGGTTTTTTCATATATTCACTAAGTAACAAAAATATTAGAGCTATATAAAATAACATAGTTGAAACAGTAGGATAATATATACCAGAAAATTCTTTAGTTGCTTGAAAAAATCTCTAATAATACAATAAGTTCTGAAATTTTTTACCAATCGTTATCTACAACCATATCAGTTGGATTTCGAGTATGGGCGTTAAAAAATAAAGTTATAGGTCTTCTATAATCATAAGTGTTAGTTATACCCGTGATATACATAGGTTTGTATACCATGTATATCACAGTTTCACAAGGAAACTTACCATATGTGAAACCGTGGTATACACGGTATACAAGCCCGCGTATATCACAGTTTTGGAGTCAAAATTGGATGTAAATATTTTATTAAATTAGACTTGTACACTTACCATAATTATAGGATTCTTGTACAACTAGAATAGGGTTTTTGGAGTAGAATATGAATAGGATTTTCCTATTATGGAAAGTTGTAAATTGTATATATACTATTTCATTAATGAAAATAATCAAGGGATTATTTCTTTCATGGTATCAGAAGTCTAGGTATTCTATTTTCTCTCCACTTTTTCGTCCGATAAGCATCAGTTTTCGAGCCCTTCTTCTTGGTTTCCGTGCCCGATATTGCCTTTTCTTTTCCCAAATTTTCTTCCAAATTCCTTCATCACGTCGTTTGTTGCTGTTGTGGCTAAGAACACGTTTCACCATGCCCTTACTGTTTCTAACATCAAGAATCACATCCCTACCATTCTTGAAATAGAAACCGTTCAATACGTGACATGAGCCGAACTGTTCAAAGTTCACGCACGCTCGCATCAAGTCCTCCACCACATTATCCTCGCGGCTCCTGCGGATACGGGGGTCCCTAAACCCGAGGATGATCCTCAATTATGAACGACTCTTGATGCTACCGTTCTTCAGTGGATTTACTCCGCTATATCTACTGACTTGTTGCAAACGATTATCGAACCAGACACTACGGCGATGAATTCTTGGAATAGAGTACGTGATATATTCCAAGATAATCAAAGTTTTCGTGCTGTTACCCTTGAGTAGGAATTTTCCACGTCAATATGGAAGATTTCCCTAACGTTTCAGCATACTGCAACAGGTTGAAAGAATTGACGGATCAACTCCGCAACGTTGGTGCGCCCGTTATCAACGACCGTCTTGTCGCCGGGATGGTTGCCAGGCCTATAGTGGTCTTGACGCAACCTTCGTCGGCGATCCTCTTCGCGATTTTATCAAGCCCGTTCCATGCTCACGCTCGAAGAAGCCGACTTGGCTAAGAAAGGGGCCACTGGGCCCCTTCTGTCGTCATGGTGATCGAGTCCAATTTTTCTCCATCCGTCTCCAATAATTCCAGCTAAAACCGCAACAACCGTGGCGACAAAAAGGGTCAGAATGGCAAAAATAATGGCAAAAACCGTGGCGGATACTGATGTGGCAATAACGGGGGTGACAATGGGTCTCGGGGCAGTGGGCCGCAAGCCAACTGGCCACAACCCTAGGGCCATGGCCATGGAACTGGGCCAGTGGGCCTTGCCCATCAGCCCTTATTTTTCGTCGTCTAATGCCCACCCGCACTGGGCCCAGTTTCAGTCGGCAAACATGCCCAATTATTCAGGCCCACAGTGGAACTCTAGAGGCAATTTTGGGCCTAGGCAGTCACCCGGAGTGCTTGGGCTTCTGCCCTACCGGGCCCACCATGCAGCGGCCCCCACCCCTACCGACATTGAAGCCGCGATGCACACACTTGGATTAAATTCTCTGGACCCGAATTGGTAGATGGACACCGGAGCCACTACCCACATGACATCCGACAAAGGTACTGTCTCGTCTTATTTCAATTTGAGCAGTAATCGTGGCATAATTTTTGGTAATGAAAATTCAATTTCAATTCGTGATTACGGTCATAAAACTGTCCCCACCACCCCATCTTGTCTTGAAAAATACCCTTCATGCCCCTAACTTAATTAAAAATTTGGTGTCTGTCCGTAAATTCACCACTGATAATTGGATTTCTGTTAATTTTGATCATTTTAGATTTTCTGTGAAGGATTTCAAGACGGGGATTCCTCTCATGAGATGTGATAGTAGGGGAGATCTTTATTCTATCATGCCCACATCCGGTCTCTCGAGTCAAGCCTTGCCATCTACTTTTGCGGCTCTCGCTCCTTTCTTATGACATGCACGTTTGGGTTACCCTGGGTCGTCTATTGTTTCTTCATTACATAAAAACAATTTTATTTTTTATAAGGGTACGCGTAGTACTCCAATTTGTCAATCTTGTCCTCTAGGAAATCTTGTTAGATTACCGTTTGTAGACTCTACTTTTCGTACGTTAATGCAATTTGATATTATTCATAGTGATTTATGGACATCTCATGTTCTCAGTTCTTTGGGCCATCGTTAATATGTTCTATTTTTGGATGACTATTCTAATTTTTATGGACTTTTCCGTTAGCGAAAAAATGTCAAGTGTATTCCACCTTTTTAAAATTTAGAGCATTCATCCATACCCAGTTCGACCGGAAAATAAAAAATATTCAATGTGATAATGATAAAGAATATGATAATGAGTTGTTTCTGGATTTTTGTGATACTAATGGAATAAATTTTCGTTTCACTTGTCCTCATACGTCCTCACAAAATGGGAAAGCCGAACGCAAAATTCGTTTCATTAATAACATTGTCCGAACTGCTTCCGTCCCCCCTTTCTTTTGGCATCGTTCTCTACAAATGGCTACATATCTTCTTAACATATTTTCTACCAAAGGTTTGACATATTCAACCCCTCTTCAAATCTTATATAATAAGACTCATTCGTATTCACATCTTAGGGTCTTTGGGTGCTTGTGTTATCCACTATTTTCGTCCACCACAATTAACAAATTTTAGGCATGTTCTACCCCTTGTGTGTTTATGGATTATCCGTCTAATCATCGTGGTTACAAATATTGTGATTTATCCTCTAATAAAATCATCATTAGCCGTCATGTTGTTTTTGATGAAACCCAATTTCCGTTTGCTAACGTGAGTAGTCCCGAGCCTAGTTCGTATAATTTTTTGGATGACACCGTCTCCCCGTATATTATCCACCATTTTCGGACTTACCCCGCATCCAAAACTGCAAATTACTGACCTTCTTCCATCAAGCTTTGTTTGTCTAGAAACTGGGCCAAATATTCACTCGGCTCGCCCGCCTGCCTCGGGTTCGGAATCGGGCAGCCCAGTTCTGGCCCTATCGTCTCGGGTCCAGTCCATGTTTCATCATCCCGTGTTGGGCCTGCTGGCCCGTCCGTCACCCTTCTGCCTTTGTCCTAAAATCCACCAAATTCTCCCACAAGTCACAGACCGGTCACTCGGAGTCAACGGGGTATTTTTAAACCAAAAAGATATTTTAATTTACATTCTAATGTTCTTAAATCCCCCTGCCCCGTAACCCAGTGTCCGCATTAAATGACCCGAATTGAAAATTGGCTATGACCGACGAATATGATGCTCTTATTGCAAATAAGACGTGGGAGTTGGTACCCCGTCCTTTTGGTGTTAATATTATACGGTCTATGTGGATTTTTACTCATAAGGATAATTCTGACGGTTCTTTTGCGAGGCATAAGACTCGTCTTGTAGGTGATGGTAAGACTCAACAGATTGGCGTGGATTGTGGTGAGACGTTTAGTCCGGTGGTCAAACCGACTACCATTCGCACTGTTCTCAGTCTGACTCTTTCCAAAGCATGACTCATTCATCAGTTAGATGTGAAGAATGCTTTCTTACATGGTGATATTAAGGGGACTGTTTACATACATCAACCTTGGGTTTTCGAGACCCCAAATATCCCCATCATGTATGTTTAATGAAAAAGTCCTTGTATGGGCTTAAGCAGGCCCCACAGGCTTGGTATAAGCGATATGCAGACTATGTTTCATCTATTGGGTTTTCGCACAGCAGGTTTGATAATTCATTGTTCATATATCGTCGTGGTTCTGCCCTGACTTATATTCTATTATATGTGGATGATATTATCTTGATTGCCTCTATTGATGCTTGGCGCAAGTCTATCATAACCATGCTCAGTTTTGAGTTTGCTATGAAAGACTTGGGGCCCTTGAGTTACTTTTGGGGGATTGCTGTTTCTCGTCATGCATGTGAGTTATTCTTATCACAACAGAAGTATGCCGCTGAGATCATTGAGCGCGTTGGTATGTCCTCATGCAAGTCTGTTCCACTCCAGTTGATACTAAATCCAAGCTGGGTGCTGCGGCTGGCTCACCGTACGCGGATCCGACTCACTATCGCAATCTTGCAGGGGCTCTTCGGTATCTTAGTTTCACGAGACCAGATATTACGTATGCCGTACAACAGGTGTGCTTGTTTATACATGATCCCAGGGTTGAGCACATGAATGCGCTCAAACGCATTATTCGATACATCCAGGGGACACTTGATTATGACTTACATTTATATCCTTCATCGACATCTACACTTGTCTCGTATACTGATGTTGATTGGGGTGGCTGTCCAGATAACAGACGTTCCACGTCCGGCTATTGTATGTTTCTTGGTAATAACTTGGTCTCATGGTCTGCGAAGCGTCAGTCTACATTATCTCGTTCTAGTGCAGAGGCCAATTATCGAGGGGTAGCCAATGTGATCTCTGAATCCTGTTGGTTACGTAATCTTCTTTTAGAGCTTCATTGTCCTATTCAGAAAGCTACCTTGGTTTATTGTGATAATATTAGTGTCATCTACCTTTCTGGTAATCCGGTTCAACACCAGCGCACTAAATACATCGAGATGGATATTCACTTTGTTCGCGAAAAGGTAGCTCGGGGACGAGTACGTGTCTGCCATGTCCCTTTCAGGTATCAAATTGCAGACATCTTTACCAAAGGTCTTCCGTCAGTACTCTTTGAAGATTTTAGGGACAACCTGAGCGTATGAAGACCGCATGCTATGACTGCGGGGGTGTGTTAGTTATACCCGTGATATACATGGGTTTGTATACCATGTATATCACGGTTTCATAAGGAAACTTACCATATGTGAAACCGTGGTATACACGGTATACAAGCCCGTGTATATCACGATTTTGAAGTCAAAATTGGATGTAAATATTGTATTAAATTAGGCTTGTACACTTACCAATAGGGTTTTTGGAGTAGAATAGGAATAAGATTTTCCTATTATGGAAAGTTGTAAATTGTATATATACTCTTTCATTAATGAAAATAATTAAGAGATTATTTCTTTCAATAAGAAACAAGTAGTTGTTCATATAAAGAATCCACCTAGTCGCTACTTATTCGGTAATTTTTCTACAAGGTAGTCCATAATTGTGACATGTTTTTTATATTCTTTTTTCTTTGTATTCTATTACTTCTAAAAATAAAGTTTATAGAAAATTGCACTTTATTAAGAATGTCTTCAAAAAGTGATAGATCATCCTTTACAACTAAGTTATAAATATAACATGCACATTTTATATGAAAATGATTAGAAAAAGATGGAGTTAAAAGATTTTTTAAAAGTCTAATAGCATAATTATTAAAAGAAACATTATCTAACCTAACCGTCATTATTTTGTCAGTTATACCATAATAATCACAAACTTGATGAATATTTTCTTCAATAAAAGTTTCAGTGTGCCTATCATCAATATATGTATATGATAAGATACATTTTTGCATAGACCATTTATAATCTATCCAATGACATGTTACAGTTAAATAATCATGGCCGTTAGTACTACGGCCTATATCAGACGTGATAGATACTTTGCCAGGAAAATGATATATGAATAAACGAAAATATTGTTGATATTCATGTGCAAATTTAAAAACGTCTCTCCTAACAGTTGATCTAGAAAAATCGTTAAAAGCATGATTATACATATCTCTAATGTAATGAATAAAATCAGGAGAGGAAGGAAATGAAAAAAGGCAAACCCTCCACCGCAACTAATTTTGCTATTGTTTCCCTATCTCTATGTTTATCGTATTTAGGACCTATAATTCCCCTCGTCGTCGGGTTAATTTGACCTTGTACTTGATCCAGGACACTTTGTGAACCTTGTCCCGACTGAGAGCGCATTGCCGCACCCGGCTTTGTAGCCTCGTATTCATCCCACCTAGCTTTGTGAAAATTTTGTACATGTCTCAATAAACCTCCCGTCCCACCCTGACCTTTTCCCATTTTAAATTTATAAACATTTTTACAAATTTGACATCTGACTAATTGATTCTCTTGGTCCCTATTAAAAATATTCCATGCAGCAGATTTTAATTTTCGTTGTGTGGGGCCTCGTCTCATACTAGGGGTAATAGGAGGCGTTCCAGTTTCAGTTTGAGGTGCATTAGTGGGTGTGTCATCTAGATTATCTTCTAAATTAAAGTCTAGTTGAGTTGCAGAATATATCTCATCATTTAATGATATATCATTAAAAAATTCAGTTTCATCTATATGAGTGTAATCAATCAAATCATCATGTCTAGGAATATTATGACTAGAAAGAAATACCCCTGCCCTTGTTACCCCTACTAGAGGAAGCTCCCTTACCCTTAAACATACCTCTTAATCCTTCAATTTTAATATAAATAATTAAAGATAATGAAATTAAGTGCGATAATTAAAATAAAGTAACAATAATAATTTAAAGAGGGAACGAAGGTACCAAACGCCGACGTAACGTCGACGTGTAATCGAGGTTGAAAATTGAAATTTTGCTCGATGGATGATCCTCAAGCTAGTTGCCAACTTCAGTCCCAATTTTTGAACTTTGATACAATTATACAAATGAACAAATAAAATATAATATTTAGTAGGCAATGTAGACTTGTAGAGAGGTAGATTGAGAGATTAAAGAGATTGTAGGAAGATTTATGAGAAAGATGAAGAGAAAATGAGGTATTTATAATTGAAAAATTGGGTTAAAGTGTAAATATATTAACTTAGGGGTTAAAATAAATATTAAGGGGTAGGGGGAGGTCAAATTGTGCAACGGCCATTTTTTGCAAAGAGGAGGGGGGCGGGCGTGATCGGGGCGGGACGAGCCCACGTCCCGTCCGGATTCGAGTCCCGTGCCCGTTTTTTTTAAGGGAAGACCAGGGTGGGGTCGGGTCGGGGTCGGGACAGGGCCGACCCGGCCCACTGGCCAGCCCTAGTTATGTTCATGGTTATGGAAGTGAAATAAAAGTAAATTTTAATATTGTAATCCATGGCTTTTGCCTAGCCCACTGTTTTAACCCAATCTTTTTATTACTTCTAACAATTGGATGTGTTATTGTTAGTTGTGCTATGATTTCTTTTTCTTGTATTGCTCAAGTTTCAGACTAAAACTAGAAAATAGAGGAAGGGCAGGTTAGAAAATGAATGGTTTGTCTAATGTAGGAAAAATAATAAGTAACCAGCCAGGAGTGAAGTGGGCTGGGGAGACTCTAGTGCCGAAATTTATTTTGATGGACACAGGAAGTAATGAAGGCAAAGTAAAACCTTCAAAAAGCTAGCTAAAGAGTTAAAGAAGTAGAGTACCTTTCTTTACAAAATGTTTCGAAATATGAAGACCGTCTAGACTCTTAAAATCGTTGGCACATTCTCCCACTAGTGCATTCTGCTTGGTCACCGAACTACTCCAAGTAAGAATCTCAATCATCTAGAAAAAGAAAGTATAAACTATTTTATAGATATATACAAGCATGTGGATATGTTCTCCCTATTGACAGTAAATTGACCAAAGTCCAGACATACATCAAAGTAGAGTATGCACATAATATTATGTTTTGCTACGATTGCTTCGGTTGTTATAGTTTAGTGGTACCTCTTGTTGCCTTCATTCATTAGCTTGGAAAATGTTTTAGAACTTTTTCACTATAGTTTAACAGAAAAGTCTTTCTATTTAGTCATCCTTACAAAATTCTCGGAAATAAGCGGTGTACATTTGCATATAACATTGATGGTAACATGTGCAGGTCTTCAACTGATACCGTCGTGAAAAAGGAAGATGAACAATATGATTCACAGGTATTCAATCACAGCTCCTATAGGAGCCTGACAGATAGCTTGATTGTACTCAGTCATGGTTTATGGATGTTGAGTAATCAATTACACTTGCTATAAGAAAAGTGAAGATGTTGAATAATTGATTACCTTTTGGCTTCTTTTACCATCTAGAGGATTTGTTCTCAAAATTGTGAGCTTTGCTTCTGTGAAATTATTGTTCTTTAACAGCTAATAACTTACTGGATATGACAGCATGTGTTTTGGTTAAATGATTAATAATGGTAATGTTACTTGTCTCTCTCTTATCCTTTCCAGGAAAAAAAGAGAAATAAAATGACTAATTGTAGGCTTGTAGTGCTCTTTTCAGTCTGTCTATTGCTAGAATTCTTACTTTGCTCCAATGTATATCAACTTCCTCCTCTCCCTGGTTTCTATCTCCCGTACCCGATTGACCTAGGGTTTGCTTTGTCTCCCAAAATTGGACTCTGACTGGCACATATCTCTTTACTTAAGCATGATGCCCTCAATATTTTCTTAAATATACATTTTTTTGTATCTAAGGGTGTGGCCTAGTGGTCAATGAAGTGGGTGGAGAACCATGTTAAAATCCCAGCAGAAGCAAAAAACACTAGGTGATTTCTTCCCGTCCGAGGTGCACACAAGCGGGCCCAGGCACCACGGTCATTAAAAATGAGATATACGCCAGTTTCTTTAGGAGAGAAAATATTTCCCCTAAATTTCCTGATGGAGGACTTCAAGGTTCCATTAAACTTGATGTAAACTTGTAAAGGCTGTGAGTCAAGATTTCCTGTTATACTACTAATTGTGCTAATGACAAACCCAAATCAGTCCTACTAGATTAGAACACTTCACTGACTCTGTAGTACTTCAGATGATGAGCTTTAAGACAACGAACGGCAAGTCCATGGTGATTTTGTTGGGACTAGAGAAAGGTGCATGCAATCTGAAAAACAAGGGAGCATGAGGAAAGACACTGTTGGACTTTTAGGGAGGGTATTGCTAGCCGTGGAGTAGGTTGTTGTCACCAAAACTGACAATGACATATCTTCAGGGACATGGAAAGGGTGTGTGGTGAAACTTCGGTGGAGAGGGAATATGTCTAGCCCCCTTTTCTTTATGGTTTCTTCTCATCTTCCTCGAAGGTAGTAAGATCGAGTGCCAGAAACCGATTTTAATAATAGCTTTTCATGATTTAGCTGATGACTCAATTCAGTGTTATCATGCTTTTTTTGCCGGAAGTGTGCTGGTGATTTTGTTTATTTAATTTCTTCCATTATCAGTAATTCTTTTAGATGTTAATCTTGAAGGTCTTTCTGTATAACTAAGGTTTATGTCCTCTTTTACTTCAACTCTCGTCTTTGTTATCTTCTCTTGATGGATAAGCAGGCAAAACTAAGGTCTTCTTGCATGATGATCACACATGCTTAAATTTAGGGTTTATATTACTTTTTATTCCTTCTGGTTGCATGGTGACTAAAAGTGAAACATATTCTGCAGTATTCAGTTCAACAAGAGGTGCTAGGGAGTTTGGCACTGCAGAAAAATATTACCGGTACAGTTTCTTCAAGTGGTGATTTTAATTTGAGATTTTTGTTTAGTGTGCTTGCTTGAGTTGTGTTGTAAGACCTCAAATTTTTCATGACGTTATTGGTTAAAGAGTTCAGCACTCTAATAAGATATTAAAATGTTCAAGTTTGAGTTATTGTTTGCTCACAATTTGAATTTACATGTGTTTAGGTGATGTGCAGCAACGTCTCCACCAAACAGAAGCAAATATGAAGACACTTCAGAGTCATTTGAATAATTCTGCAGTTAGTGCAGAAAAAGTTGATACTACTGAGAGTACTTCACTTCAACAATTATTATCACCAAAGTTTCCTATCAATGTGGAGGATGAGCCTGTTGAGAACATCACGGTGAACTCTTCCATTAACATTGTCAATGATTCATCCAGTGCTGATGCGGAACCAATACTGAGAATCAATGGCAAGAAACCTGATGATTGTTTGGATGATCTTGATTTTGTTGTGCTGAAAGATAGGCAGAGAATTTTACTGTCAAGGTGCTATTTCACCTGTACAATTTTAATCATTTTTAGACGAGGTGCCTTTCTCTTAAATCTTGACAATCCACGTCTAATGCATGTGTTAAACTTAGTTCGAAAGATTACAATTCTGAAATATCTGTTACCTACCTGTCAACTTACACATCTTTGACACCTGTAAACTGTAAAGTCTTAAAAAGAATTAGATCTCATGCTTCTTGGTTCAATGACAGGAAAAAGCTATGCTTGAAGACGTCAACTTTAGAGGTAATTGTCTATAGCTTTCTCTTCTTGTTGCAAATGGTACTTAATGCATTTATGTAGTTTTACAACTTGTGAAACTAACTGAGAGCAATAAACACATGTGAACAACTATGAAAAGGAAAAGAAAGAAAGAGAAAAAAGAAGCAGCAGTTGACATGGGTTTGCGAACTATATGCTACAATCTTTAGGTACTCAGAGAATATTTCTTCCTAGCTTCTTGGGCTACTAACTTTTGCGCTGGCTTATTATTGACAAGATTTTCAAGCAATTAAAGTAATTAGTAATATTCTGTAATTTCTGTTTTTCACTGTCATTATCATGTTTTTATTTCTTGCAACTAGGGCAGTTTTTCACGACACTTGGCCATGAAAGGTAGTATATGTTCGACCTTAGCTCAGGGAAGAGCAGGGGAACATCCCTCTTGGCTGCTGGTTCAAATCCAGCAGGTCAAATCCTATGTTTGTTCCAGAACATTTTACATACCTATGTTAGTCTGCTATGCGGTTTTCCTATGATTATTTGGCTCAATTACAATACTGCATTCCTTGAAAGGAAACTACATTATTAGCTTGATAGTTCTCCCTTTCTCTTTATCTCTCATGGATGTTTGGTCCGGAGAGAAGAAGCTATGGTAATTGTCTTTTTAATCGTTCTGGAAATACTTATTTACCAATAACTTTCCCCAACAAACTGCTTTTTTGTTGGACAACATTCTCCAGGAAGAGGAAGGAAAAGTGTAATTTAATGTCAGTTATGTTACTGCCTGTTCATATCTTGTTATTTCCTTTTTTTAATAAGTCAACTGTAGAAGTTGCCAATTTCTGTATGTTGTGCAGGATAACCTTTCCCACTTTTCCAGCGTACTCATGGATGACACGATTTCTCAAAGTGCTAGAATAGTAAAAGGAAAGCTTTGTCCTACTAAGATGAAAGATCACCGTTCTCATGAACTTCATAGGATTTCTAATTCTCCAACTGTGGCAGTTGGAGGTTTGTCTAGTACAGATCCTCGAGTGGGGCATCACTGGCAGAATAATAAGTCGGCTGACCATGCAAATTCGACGGAAATTCTAGGAAATGGTGGAAGAACTCTTTCCAAGCATGAAGAATCAAGTCGTGGACAAGACCTTTCATCTTTTAATAGGAAAAGGCAAGTTAGTCCTCCTTTATCGGACTTTGTATATGTCAAGGTTGAACCTGTGGATAACAATATGGTTGAAACCACTGTGAAGAATGGAATGGGTAGTTTGCCCCATAGTAGAATGTTTCTGGTGAAAAGCGAAGTTGGAATTGCCAATAAGTCTTCTGAAGATGAACTGGATCATATGCTGTTACGAGAGCGAATGAAGCTGTTCTCTTCGAGAGGGGTTCCTTCATTTGAGATAGGTAGAGTTGCAGAGTGCTCAAGCAAACTAGTTTCTTCTGTCTCTGATTGCACACCCATCTCGTCAGCGCCAGCTAAACCACTAAAAGTTAGCCGGCCACGGAAACGAAGGAAAACTGCCACGTAAAATTTCTTTTTGCTGTCTATATACTCTATATGTAAATATCAATTTGTATATGTCTACGTTTATTATGGATGGCCCCTATCCTCCCTTTTCCTTCTATCTGTTCAATTATACTTCATAACTGAAACCTCAACAGACATATGCTCACATTTACGTGTATGTATTTATGTGTACTGTCCACATTTTATCCATATCTTTCTCCAACAAACTGCAGAGATTTGGTTGAAGTGGCAATGGAGGAAGATGCTCCTGGCCTCTTGCAGGTATTTTCCCATCAAATTGCCATGTTAAGAATCAGATGGTTCATAGCCTTTATCGATCTTTGCAGATATTACTTGGAAAAGGCATAAGTGCTGATGAGATTAAGCTTTATGGGGAAAATGAGAGTAATGAACCTCTTGATGATTTGTCCTCTGAAGACAGCTTCTCAGAGCTGGAAGCTGTTATATCTAAGGTATGGCCATACATGTGCTCATGATTTTTCTTGTTACTAATTGAGGAGGAAAGCTGCCCATATTTGTAATTGTGTCTGAATTACCTGTTTCCTCCTGAACTATGCAATATATTTTAGTTACTCAATGATCTGGAAAATGTTACTGATGGTTAGCTCAGGAATTAGGCCCTTCTTGAGTTTCATAGCTGTTATTTTCTTTTACATATCAATTTGTCTATCCTTTCTCAAATAATTTACTAGTCGAAGTTACCATTATCCTTTGCCATGCTTGCTTATGATCGGCAGTTGATTATTGATCATTATGGGTTCAGGATATAGAATTGATATTTTTTCAGTTGGAATGTCGAAATCATGGAGTTATTCAATGAATTAAGAACTTGAAGGTTTTGGCTGCTATTTGATTTTTGAAAATTTTGACACTCTTTGGTGAGAAGCGGTGGATGTAGAAATCTGTTGTCAACTAGGCTTGGAAGAAAAGTTGGCAGATTGTTGGTGAAGGAGGGCAGTTTCTGGTTAGAACTTAGAACCGTATAATAACAACATACATCAGTCGTAGAACGAATTGCATGAGTGAAATTTAAGTTTGGGCATGGAAACAGGTGGGTTTTCAGATAGATAAAGTGATAGACATGTAGATAAAACGAATGCATTTTGATATCTTTTAATGTGAAGCAGTGCGTTATTAAGGTGTAAACCTTTCATAGTCTTCTGTGAACTGAAGCCCTTCATGTCAGTTGACGGAGTTGTCAAAGTATTCATCAAGCCCTGATGGAAAGCTTCAAATATTTGGCATAGTGTTGAGAAAGCTGAAAAAAAGCAGGGAGTGGGACTAATTAATGTTGTTTCTGCATTTGTAGGATTCCATGTTCTTTACCTTATGTGTTATTACAACTTTTAAGTGGATCAAGCTTTTTCCCCCTTATTGCGCGCACCACGATTATTCCACCGGGTACCTGCTACCTCCCACCAACATAGGTACCTACCGGGTAACTCTGGACTTAGGCAACAATAACAAAT